>CM031083.1:19041639-19438389 GCA_018257905.1 Gillenia trifoliata
CATTAGCATCCATTAAGTAATTTGTAGAAAATGTGTATTCAATCATACGAAAAATCTAGTATGCTCCGGAGTAAACTTTACTCCGGAAAAAATCAACGGCTAGATGATGCTCTAAAGCATTCAATGGTGTGGATTAAGCAACCAATTTGACTTGGTAACCGGTAAAACCTTTCTCCAACCAATTGTAGGTTCTCTCTCTCTTTCCCAACTCGACACCCTGTCTCACTGTCGAATCTCTCAGGTCGGGTCTTCATCGCAACGCCGGCGAAGGCACAGAAGGCAAAGGGAACGAGGGGGAAATTACCACTGGAGGCGAACGCAACCCCTCTTATTTTGGCTCTCTCTCTCTCTCTCTCTCTCTCTCTCACTGCGTTGCGATCCTCACACCACAATCTCATTCTCACAAGTTCGTCCTCTTCTTCTCGATCCCCAACTGTAAGTCTTCTCTCTCAGCTTGCTCTTTCTCTCTCTTCTGTAACCCTAATTTCCTCCCTCCGATCATCATTCTGTTCAATATCCCAGATCCCTAATTTTTTTTTATCATTTTATGTAAAATGGATTAAATTTTTTATTTTTCATTTGAAATTAGTTTGTTTGGTTAATTCGTCGCTGGTTATAGCCGTCTGATTGACCTCCATTTGCATCGTTCCTTCTGTTGCATGTCAGCGATTCCGATTAGGTTTTTAATTGTGTAATTTGCTTTAATTTTGATAATTATTATGTGTTTTTGTATTAATATTTTTCAAATTTATGTTTTGTTGTTGTAGTTGATGCTAGATTTTGATCTGCTTTGCCGTGGATTTTGATCTGATTTGAGTTTTGGGGACTGATTTGAATTTTTACTTTGTTAATGTAAAAATGGCGCTAGATGAATTAATCGGGATTGTAGGGTTTCAGTTTGGGGCTTTTGCAGACTGTTGCGAGCTCAATTTCGTTGGTTTGTTTTACTGTGATTGAGATTTTTCTAGGGTTTTTCCAGTTTCCTAATTTTGTTTTAAGTAATTACTGCTCGTATCTGGCTGTTTCCGTAACGTAAATGCAGATAAATGAATGAGTGAATGACTCTTCTAACCATGATGCGAATAATCTTGCTGTAAAATAATGTAGGTGACTTTGAGCTGCTACATTCAATGTTTGCTTCATTTTGCATGGTTGGAAAAGGAAATACTGAAATTTTTTGAATTGTGTTTGGTGTCAAGTCCTTCTCTGTTAGGTTCCTCATTGTCATATTTATAACATCTCTTCTGTTTAATCTTTTCTTGCATTTAAGCATTTGAATTTATTTGCAATATGTGATGTCTATTTTGCTTCATATACCCACTAAGATATGCTGTTTCGATATAGTTGCATCGAGTCTTGTGCATTTTGTTTATCTACTAACACTTTTTTGAAATATTTTAAGGTAATCATGAGTGACTAGGGAGAAAAGACTTGCCCTCTTTGCGCGGAGGAGATGGATTTGACAGATTAGCAATTGAAGCCATGCAAATGTGGTTATGAGGTATGGGACACTTACCCTCTCTCTCTCTCTCAATCTATCTGGGGGTTGGAGGGAGGTTTGGTGGATAATTGTTCCCCTTTTCTCTAGATAGTGCCTTTGATGAATTTTGAACTGCATCATTACTCATTGTCATTTGACTATTCACTTCTAATGGACTAATCATAGATAAGCTTTTGAAATTCTAATCTATTTGGTTATGTAACATATCTGACGCACTCTTCAAGTTTTGCATGGATTGTATTCTCGTGATTGCCTAATTCAGAAACTTTCTACTTGATCACAGATATGTGTTTGGTGTTAGCACCACATAATGGACATGGCTGAGAAGGATGAGACAGAGGTGTCCTGCATGCCGCACTCCTTGTGACAAGGAAAAGATTGTAGGAACGGCTGGAAAATGTGAGAGGTTGTTAATCCATGAATCATGTTTTATTTCATTAGATAGATAATTGCTTCCAACTTTAATTTGATAAGCAGCATTTGCTTTTCTATTGCTTGTACCTTTCTCAATAAATCTTTGCCCACAGACTGGTGGCAGAAATCAACACTGAGAAAAAGATGAAGTATGCCAAGGAAATGGGGTTCAGTGACAAAACCGGCATAGTGTCAAGAAGAGAGTGGCTATGTGCGAAACAGGGAGCGAGGGAGAAAAAGTGGTTGGAACTCGAAGGCGATTATGGCTATTTTGTTAGTTGTTGTTGTAGATTGTAATTGGTTATTGCATTTGCTTTGGTTATTCGTTCTTCAACTAGGTGTATTACTTATTGCATGTGTTAAGTGTATTGAATTAGATTGGAATGGATGTAATGACTATTGATGCTGCACATGATATGAAAGGCGAAAGGAATAGAAAAAATTCATTTTCAGTTCATATTTTGGTCGAATCAAAATAGTTGGCTAATTTAATTTTGGATGTTTTTGAAGCCAATTCAATGTTGAGAACATGTTTATAATGTTGAATATGATGTTTTGGAATAGGTTTGGGGGAGGTAATCGACCTACATTGACATTTGAGGGGTTTAGAAACTGAAAAAGTGAAGAAAAAAAATCATGAAAACTGCTGCATAATTTTTCCAGATTTTTGGTCATAAAATCTATTTTTTGTGACGATCTTCAAAGAAATTTCAGTCGCTAAAGGTTGTTCATATTTTTAGCAACTGTTTCTGGGTATTCAATTATGTCACTAAAAGTTCTTTTGCATATATTCGGCCTGCAAAATTACCACGTGCAATTGCATAGAGAAGTGCAGACAGTATCTCACTGTTTGCCAATTGCATGCACTTAATGAAAACTGCTGCATAGTATTTCCAGAATTTTGGTCATAAAATCCATTTTTTGTGACGATCTTCAAAGAAATTTCAGTCGCTAAAGGTTGTTCATATTTTTAGCAACTGTTTCTGGGTATGAATTTTGTCGCTAAAAGTTTTATTGCTCCCAATAAGAGGTATTAATGTGACTTCATTTTTTCAACTCATCATATACGCTTTCACAATGGTTACGTAATGAATAACTATAATTTTTGTAAAAATAATAGTTGGTGAAAGACATGAAGACATGAAAATTTTGTTGTAATTGTATATAATGGAACCCATCAACATGTTCAAATAGTAAAAACGCCGTTCAAATGGTAAATTTGTCGTTCAAGTGTTAAGTTACAACTTAAACGATCGATTGACTCGTTTAAATGGTAAATTACCACTTGAACGATAGTTTTGCAACACCAAAAATATGGATAGTATGCCATTTAAAATGTTGTCTAATTGCATGCTGTTATGCAAATACTAGCCTACTGTTTGCCAATTGCATAATGTTATGCAGATACTAGCCTACTGTTTGCCAATTGCATAAACTTATCCACGAGAATTTCTGCATTAAGTTACCACTTAAACGAAGAAATTACAACTTAAACGATGTTTTTACAACTTAAACGATCGAATGTCTCGTTTAAATGGTAAATTACCACTTGAACGCTACTTTTACAACTTAAACGAGGTATTTTACCACTTAAACGAGAGAAAATAAAGGCAGTTTAAGTGGTAATGGAAGATATTTTATTACACTTACAGATTCCCAAACGATCGTTGGAATGGTAAAGCATCGTTTAAGTGGTAAGAATTGTCGTTCAAGTGGTAAGTTACCACTTAACGAAAGTACCATAGCGATGTTTTAACAACGATGGAAGGACTCGTTAAATGGTAATTACCCTTGAAGCCTTGCTTTTACAACTTAAACGGTATTTTACCACTTAAACGAGAAAATGAACGTTTAAGTAGTAATGAAGATATTACTGACACATATAATTTAAGCAGTGTTGATGAGTAGAAAACATCGTTTAAGTGGTAAAATTGTCGTTCAAGTGGTAGGTGCCGCCCAGCGAAGAAATTACCACTTAACGATGTTTTAAACGATAAGAGTGATTTAAATGGTAAATTACCAACAACGCTACTTTTACAACTTAAGCGAGGTATTTTACCATAAACGAGAAAATGAACGTTTAAGTGGTAATGGAGATATTTTGTACACTTACAATTTAAACGTCGTTGGAATGGTAAAAGCATGCGTTTAAGTGGTAAAATTGTGTCGTTCAAGTGGTGATTACCACTTAAACGAAAAGAAAATTACCACTTAAACGTGTTTTACAACAAAACGATGGAAGGACTCGTTTAAATGGTAAATTACACTTACAAACGCTACTTTTACAACAACGGGTATTTTACCCATGGCAGAGAAAATGAACGTTTAAGTGGTAATGAGATATTTGTGCACTTACAATTTAAACGATCGTTCAAATGGTAACGCCGTTCAAATGGTAAAATTGTGTCGTTCAAGTGGTAAATTTACCACTTAAAAAACGAAGAAATTACCACTTAAACGATGTTTTTACAACTTAAACGATCGATTGACTCGTTTAAATGGTAAATTACCACTTGAACGATAGTTTTACAACACCAAAAATATGGTTATTATGCCATTTAAAATGTTGTCTAATTGCATGATGTTATGCAGATACTAACCTACTGTTTGCCAATTGCATAATGTTATGCAGATACTAGCCTACTATTTGCCAATTGCATACAACCGGTAACCTACAATTGTAGGTTACCTTTTTTTTTTTTTTTTAAATAAACAAATTTTTTTCAAAACCGGGGTAACTTTTACCCCGGAGCACAGAAGCAAATCTCTTCAATCATATTCATTTGAGAGATTACAGCCTATATTTATACATAAACTTTAAGCTAGCTTCCTAGTGGTTACAATGAAATGAAAAGCAAATTATATCCTAATAAAAGCTAATAACAATGTAACAGCTAAACAATAATGTATTGTTCTTGAATGGCCTTAACTATGGTAACTCTTGTAACCCCCTAACACTCCCCCGCAAACTTGACTCCGGAGAGGTGACAAGTTTGGAAATAAGATGTGCAAACTGTGCAACGGGTAATCCTTTGGTGAAGACATCGGCAAGTTGAAGCGAGGACGAGATAAATTGAACCTTGTGACTGCCAGAAGCAACTCGTTCACGAACAAAATGATAATCAATCCCAATGTGTTTTGTGCGAGCATGAAACACATGATTAGCAGCTAAGTGTGTGGTGGACAAGTTGTCACAGTTTAGTAACACGGGATGGGTGAGTGGGCAATGAAGTTCAGTTAAAAGATGTTGAATCCATATAGTATCAGCGCATGCATAAGCAAGGGCTCGATACTCGGCCTCTGCACTGGAACGAGAAACCGTGGGCTGTTTCTTGGCACTCCATGAGATGAGATTGGGTTCCAAAAATATGCAGTAGCCTGATGTGGACCGTCTTGTATCAGGACATCCTGCCCAATCGGCATCGGAGTAGGCAATTAAGAAGGAACAATCAGGAGACCTACGAATAGGAAGACCAAACCCAAGAGTGCCTTTGAGATAACGTAATATCCGCTTAACAGATTCAAAATAAACATCACTGGGGGATCCCATAAATTGAGCAACATGTTGAACCGCATATGAGATATCGGGACGAGTCATGGTAAGGTATTGGAGAGCACCAACAATGTGTCGATAAAGTGTAGGATTGGCAAGTGGAGTACCATCAGTACGAGAAAGTGTACCTTTCGAAGCCATGGGTGTGGAAACAGGTTTACAATCCAAGAGATTGATGCGTTTAAGAAGATCAATTGTGTATTTGTTTTGAGTAAGATGGAGCGAATCTGTGTGATAATTAACCTCCACACCAAGAAAGTAATGCAAACGCCCCAAATCTTTGATGTCAAATTCCGCTCCCAGTGTGCGAATGAAGTTGTGAATATGAGAAGAATCACTGCCCGTGAGAATAATATCATCCACATACAATAAAAAAATCAACATATGAGAATGATCCTGATAAACAAACATGGAGTTGTCAGCCCGACTTTGATAGAAACCAAACTTTACAAGGAAAGAGCTAAATCGTTGAAACCATGCTCGTGGAGCCTGCTTGAGACCGTAGATGGCCTTATGAAGTTTGCACACATGGTGAGGACGATCAGGATGAACAAACCCCGGGGGTTGGGTCATGTAGACTTCCTCATAGAGAGAGCCATGCAAGAATGCATTTTTGACATCAAGTTGCCGAATGGACCATTGAAAAGAAACAGCCAGACAGAGAACGGTACGAATCGTCGTGGGCTTGACGGCAGGGCTGAAAGTATCAAAATAATCAACTCCAGACTGTTGATGGAATCCTTTAGCAACGAGGCGTGCCTTGTACCGTTCAAGTGTGCCATCGGATCGCCGCTTAATCTTGAAAACCCATTTGCAACCAACAGTATTGATTGAATTGTTGGGAGGAACCAAGGACCAGGTACCCTGATGAATAAGTGCATTATATTCTTCGAGCATGGCCTGTTTCCATTCGGGAGATCGAGATGCGTGTGTGTAGCACGTTGGTTCAATATTCATGTCCACTAAGGCAACAAAAGCATGAGGTACAGGATACCGAGTAGAGAAGTTTGTGATATCTCACATCGACCAACGGAGAGTGGGTGATGTGTCTTATATGTACATGCCCCTCCAGTGCCTGAGGCCTTTTGGGGCTCACGGCAGTTCCCGCCGAACTCCGAAGTTAGCGAGAGTTTGGGCTAGAGCTGCAATCTCGGGATGGGTGACCCACAGGAAGTTGCTCGTGAGTTCCCGAAGCAAAGCCGTGAGGGCGTGGCCCAAAGCGGACAATATCGTGCTACGGCGGAGCAGTCAGGATAGCAGAGTGGTATGAGCCACTCTGCCGTTCGGTTCGGATGTGCCGGCGGGGCGCCGGGTTCCTTTAAGTGAAGGGTGGATTGTGATATCCCACATCGACCAACGGAGAGTGGGTGATGTGTCTTATATGTGCATGCCCACCTCAGGTGCTTACGAGGCCTTTTGGGAGCTCACGCCGGATTTCGCCGGAACTCGAGTTAAGCGGATTTAAGGCTAGGAAACAATCTCGGGATGGGTATTGGGGAAGTTGCTCGTGAGTTCCCGAAGCAAAACCGTGAGGGGCGGACAATATCGTGCTACGGCGGAGCCGGTCCGGGATGTGACAGAACTGATACACCCCACCCTCGATACCCACGTGGATACCGAGTGCGAGCGTGCTGGCCGACACTCGTAAGTGACGAAGCCATTAAATGCATGACAACACTTGTGAAAACGAAATTAAATTGTATTAAAGTTGCGGAAATCCAATGTCAATATGCATATGGTTCAGAGCGTACTAAATTTGAAACAGCGGAAATATAATAGTGAGTCAAGTTCCTAAAATCTCTATCCATAACAGGGATGGATATTATTATAGAAACTGAATAACAGAAAGATAAATCCCTACATGGTTGGGATATTTGATCAGAGCTGCCACGTATCCTCGACCTCGCCAGAAGCAGTGTCACTATGACCTGAAGGGGGCGCAAAAACAAAAGGTGTGAGTGGACAAAAATCAAAGTTTTCGCAAACCTTTCTCTTTTCAAAGTACTAACCCCCTGTTTGAAAATCCAGAATAATAGTAAAATCATACTATCATAATATGTATCCAAAACGTACTTTATAAGTATATCTAAAAACGTATGTCAATATACAATATCCGTAGATAGCCAAAACATATTTCCAATAGTCCTTTCATCGTGTATATCAATAGTAAAGTACGGAAAACCAACACAGGGTATATGCGCAATCACACATGCACGGGTTGAGGAACAGCCTCTCAATCACCGTACAAGTCCAATACGTCCATCAATAATTTGTACTCCTAGTACCACACACATGTAAGTCCTGGCGCCGCAGCGCGTCACACCCGAGTCATTACGCAGTGGGGCCTTTTCCCCATAAACAACAACAATAAACGTAAGACAAGCTTGCACTAAGGTATTTACCGGACAATACCCCTGGAGTACAGTGCGTGTGACCCATACATGTGAGAACTGTCCTAATGGCCATGAGAACGGTACTACAACGTAGTGAAAGCATACCTAGTGTGTTTGAAAACATATATACATACTCATATGTAAATAGGAACCAAAATCCCATTTATAAACCCCATATACCAAATATTGCATAAATAATCATTCTCCCAAAACCATATAATAAAATATCAATTCGTATTTATGCAAGAGAAATATCATAGTATAAACCATTTTATACTATATAATCATAGAAGATAAATTATCTCAAATCACCAAAATAATCCATTTATCAATATAAATTTACCATAAATAAATCACTTAGGTAGCACAAATCATATTCATTAAGTATATATATTTATAAATAAATATATATAAGTAAACATGCTTTAAAAGCCATTTTAAAACCATATATAATCATAAACATAATCATTCATAATCATAGAAACCATTTTATAAAGTAAATGTCCACTCACAGGTGATCGGGAGTGAAATCTCCCTCGGTGTAGCCCTCCTGGGTGTGCGGAGCCGAAGAATTACCTATTTAAAGTTAGGGGATAAATTAGAACTTTCCCTAAAAATAATTAAAAATAGGCCTTAAAAGAATCCCCCCAAAAATATGAATATTTTAGCGAAAACGGGCTCGAAAAATGAATTCCGGGCCCCGAAAACCCTACCGCCGCCGTCCACCGCCGCCGGCGCCGCCGTGCGCCGCCACACGCACCGCCACGCGCCGGGAAACGGTCGGAAAACCCCTCCACGCGCCGGGAAACCCCCCACGCGCCTGCACGCGCCGGCACGCGCCGGGAAACCCCCGGACGCGCCCACACGCGCCGGAAAACCAACCCACGCGCCGGCCACGCGCCGGCGAGTGGCTTCACGCGCTGGCACGTGGTCCCACGCGCTGGCACGTGTCGCCACGCGCTGGCACGTGGTCCCACGCGCTGGCGCGTGTCCCCCACGCGCGTCACGCGCCCCACGCGCCTTGCTGACGTCACCCCACGCGCTGCTGACGTCAGCCACGCGCCCCACGCGCCTGCTGACGTCAGCACCGTTAAAGTTAACGGAATATACCTTCGCCGTTAACGGAATATTCCGTCGTCCCCTTCCTCTTGCCGGTCGCCGGAGCTCCGCCGTCGCCGCCGCCGCCGTCTGGTTCGCCGGAATCTGGAAATTAAATACCGATTATGTCCCAAAACTTCAAAAATTCGTATCTTCTTCATTCTTTGTCCAAAATTGACGTGCCATATATCAAATTGAAGGTATTGAGGAGTAGAATATTTTTATACCTATTTGAGGCCGGAAAAGTGGCCGGAGATGGCCTGAAATTGGCCGGAAATGGACGGACAGTTTGCCTAAACCGTTCCGACTTCGGTTTGAACGCTCGGGCTCGAGTTTGGAGATTCCAAGATCACAGTCCCGTCCAAAATGACGAGAGGATCACGTTGGTATGAATTTTGGGCGACGGTTTGGTGGTTTTGTGATTCAACAAGGATTAAGGGCGTCGAGCACTTAGAGAATTTGGACGATTGGAACTGCGAACTTGGTGAATGTTTGACTCGAATTGAGTTAAAAACTATGCAGCGTTGTATACGACGAGTACATCGAGAATATGTAAAGAAATAAATTTTTTTACAAGTCCGTCACGAAAAGTCGACAAAGTCAACGTTGACCCTAGGGTATTTGGTCATTTCACATAAATTTTGGGATGGGTTGTAACATAAGGCCTAATAGGCAAGCGAATATGTCTATATCTCCTTAACCAATCAAGATTAGGAACTCCTTTAGCAAGAATAATAACTTTAAACTGTCGTTCCTTGTGCGGCGGGTAAAAGTCAAGTTAATTTCCTAACCTTAACTTGGTCCTCAAGTAACGATACAATGATTGTGAGACCACAAAATCTTATGAGAGCGGATTTTTACTCCAACAACCGATAGAACTAGTTCTTTGAGGTTGCGAAGCTGACATGTAAGTGAAAGGTTAAATAACATCTGTAGCAGCGAAGGTGAAGGCACAAGGATAACGATCTGAGAGCAGTCGAGGCAAGAGGTTCGGACATGCACTACTCGAGAAGCCATCTGAAGAGGAAAGTCAAGTACTAACTATTGTGTAAATTTTATCCCTATTTGTGTGTTAGTTGTGTTGTTTCTAGTACTTGGTTACTACTATCTTCTTTGAGGAAGTGTGGAGCCGTAGAGGTAGAGAAGCGTGCCCTAATGACTTGGTGTGTCTGTTTAGTTAAACTAAGTTATTTACATTCTTTACATTCTTTTTTAGGGATGGACTCAAGCTGCAACTATCTTTCAATGGAGAAGAAGAAGCACACATTTGGTTTTCTTATGTAATTTCAAATTTGACTCTGCTCTTTTTATTATGGATGTTTATCTTAGAAGAGAATTTACGATAAAGCTTGATAGGCCATCTTGAATTCCTCCCCAACCCGGACATCCTAGATTAATGGATGAGGGTTGTAGGCTATTTTTCAAGCAATCCTAAGTTTTAGGACTGGGTTTGGTACACACATTACGATTGGAATGATAACTTACTAAATAAAAGCTATTTTGAAGGAGAAATTATAAAATTATGACCACTTAGAGGGGAGTCAAACTTCAATAGTACGTACGTTTAATGGTGCATCTTGTTGAATGGTTTAAAAGATTCATTTGGAACACATCGCCAAATTAATGCGGACCATTCAATGACCATACCACTCAAGATTTTCCCACTTAAAGGGTAGAAGATGGATTACTCATAAAGAAAAGTTATATATTCCAATTCTTGTTAAAATGGTAGAATTAGAAGGATAAACTTCCTTCATAGCAAATTCTCTTCTAAAAGCATCTCCAATAGAAAAATAAAAAAGTCATTGACTTACACCTTCAATATACCTTGAAATTTGAGAGTTAACCGTTTAAATCGATCGTGTGTAATATGCTTCAAGCGAGTCCTTAATGTCATCGTAATTCCTAAAAACCGTTTGATAACCATTTTATTTTGGAAGTGATTGATTTTACACTCTGCATTCTGTTTAGAACCTAATGGAAATCTTTTTTGTTGGAAGATGCTTGTATAAAATTATAATAAAGGTTGCAGTCTAAAACACAAGGTTGCAATCTCTTTGACGTATTGAGATTTTGGAAATCTCTCTTCGACGTAGTGAGGAGGTTTGGAAAGCTCTCTTTGACGTATCGAGAGGTTTGGAAAGCTCTCTTCGACTTAAATTATTACATTAATGTGCGGTCATGGTTGTTTGCCCATTTCTCGGTTTTTGCGTGCAATATAATGTCGGAAAGCTCTCTTCGACGCATTAAATTGTACATTAATGTGCGGTCATAGTTGTTTGCCCATTTTCTCAGTTTGCAATGCAATAATATCTTTTATGCTTAACATTGATTAGATTGTATGGGGACAAAGATACAAGCTCAAACGAAGGTTGACTCAATGATTTTTAAGGGTCGGATTAGGCATGAAGGAATCGCTTCCATGGTGAAATTCAGACAATAGATTTGTCAAGCAATCACTTCCATGGTGAAATTCCATCTTTATTCTTCCAGCAAACGCAGGGTTGACTAGTTTCAATGTCAACAACAACATCTTCTCTGGGCATATCCCATCATCTATTTGTCTCCGATCGTCTCCTTCCATAAGAGTATTGGATTTTTCCTCAATGAATTTAGTGGCAACATTTCTAGTGGTTTCGGGGTGTTCCAAACTGCAAATTCTTCGTGCCAGTGCAATAATTTGTCAGGATCACTTCAGAAGATATCTAACGCTACCAAACTTGAACTTGCATTACCTCTCAATTCATAATGGAGCCATTAGTGAAAGAATTGCCAACCTCACCCACCTCACAATCCTTAAGCCTCTACTTTAATCATTTAAGTGGTGTGATCCCTCTCAATTTCGGGAAGCTCTCAAGTTGAAATTCATGGCTCTTGATTTCAACAGTTTACGAGTAATTGCCCCGTCTTTGATGAATTGCACAAACCTTGTAAGAAGCCACATTTGAAGTTCAACTACTTGGAAGGAGATCTCCACCAAACCAAATTTCTCCAAACTCAGCCACCTTGGCAAAGTTGACCTGTATAGGAATAACTTCACTGAGTATCTTGCCAATAAGCCTTTACTCATGAGTCCTTAAAGCAATTCGGTTGAGTGATAATCCTTATCTAGAAGGACAAATACAACCTGAGATTCTTTCGTTGACATCCTTGTCCTTCCTCACGCTCAGTTATCTACCATTGACCAATGTCACAGGGGCAATGAAGATATTAATGCGTTGCAAAGTCTTCACTCACTCTTCCTTACCGCTTCGTTTGACCGCGAGGCAATGCCAAGTGATGATGACATGGTTGATTTTCCACGGATTCCAAAATCTTCGTGTCTTGAGTTTGTCTGATTGTGGGCTCACTGGTCAGATGCCTGGATGGTTATCAAACCTAAAGAGATCTAGAGATGTTGCTTTTGAATATGAATCAAATCCGCAAGGGGTCCTATTCCAAGTTGGTTGGGGACTCTTCCAAAACTCTTTTTGGTGGAACTGTCATATAATCAAATTTCAGGTGAATTTCCAAAACAGCATAGATTACCAATGTTAGTAATCTTGACGACAAATGCAGAAGCGGGCGCAGCATTCAAGGCTTGCGCTTTTGCATTTTGAGGCCACCTAAACTTTGTGGTGCTCACTTCCAAATACTCGACTTTTGGGTGTCCACGTGTACATCCGGGTCGGGATGTGTCAACCACAAACTGCAAAGCTCCACGAAAATCAAACCACCACCACCACCGTCAGATTAACATGCGACGATGGCTTGAAACAAAACACCAGCAAATCCAAATTCCTGCACCCTTCCTCCCTCCCTTCTCCACGCCAACGCCACCATCACTATCCGCAGAGGAATTCATTCCCGCCGTCTGATCTACCCAACCCGCACATCTTTGTGCCTGGGTATTTGGAACAAAATTCAACTGGTATTTGAATTCGAACCCAAAATTCCAAATTTTTTGAAATCCCATATCGTCATCTGATCTGCCTAGCCAGCGCCCTAGGGCTGGGTTCGGTTCCATTCGGTTCGGTTTTTGGCCAAAACCGAAACCAAACCGAAATTACTGTTCGGTTCGGTTTTTTTCAGTTTTTTTCGGTTCGGTTTGGATTCGGTTCGGTTTTTTTTACGAAAATTCTTTTGTTTTAAAAAAAAAAAAATTGAGCAACCAATGATTATACAAAGCCAACCAAACAAATAGACGAAAGACATACATATTAAATCATCAAGAGTTAATTCTAATAAGTAGGAAAATTAGGAAAAATTAGTTCCAATTATTGATTGGCAACCATGTATTATGGGCTGGAAGGAGAATCAAAATAAACAAATTTAAAACATTGGTTTGGATAATCATACCCTAGAAACCTTACAATTCTAATCAATAGAAAAGGACCTAACCATTAAAATCCAACAAATCAATACAAAAAATCTCAATACTTCAGACACTAGAACAAGACCAGTTCTCAGATCCCAAATAAAATACAAAAAACCCATCAACCCAAATAAAATTACACTATTCAATCACTACCCAAATAAAAGAGAGGGTAGTCTAGGGTTAATATAGGGAATAAGGCTTTTTAAATGTTTGGGCCAAGTGTGGGCCTATTAAGCTTGTGTTGAAATTGGACTAATATTTGGAATTGGACTTGAAAAATTAATACCCAATAAAAAATAAATAAATAAAATATTAATTTATATTTATTCGGTTCGGTTCGGTTTTTGAACCACTGAAACCGAAACCGAACCAACCAATTTCGGTTCGGTTCGGTTTTTTGTACTTCAGTTCGATTTTTTTTCGGTTCGGTTTTTTTCGGCCTCAGTTCGGTATTCGGTTCTGTTTTTTTCGGTTTTCGGTTTTTCGAACCCACCCCTACAGCACCCCTCACCGCCTATGCTCCGACACGAAAACGATCCCGTACTTAATTTCCACCTTCGACATCCAGCAATTGATTTCCCTATTTTCCTCTGCATAAATGGAAGTGTAAGATGACTGCCTCTGAAGCATCACAAAGCAATTTTGCTTCGACGAACTCGACCTAAGCATCGTCTTCCTCCCCTGGGCTCACTTGTTTCCTCTGCGACTACTTCTTTCTCCTCTTTGGAGTCGTTTAGAGCCTTCCCCTGCCACATCATCATGGCTTATCTCGTCCTTGAGTCTCACCCGTCACCCCGATCATAATCAGGAAGACACCGTCGAATTGTACAAGGAACGCCTGAGCGACAATTGAAATAGAATAATCGGATCCCCTTTCTCCTCTTGTCGGGGAGCGACCTATGCCGGTTTACGGCCTTGTCATCAGATTTGCAACAGAACCCAGTCTGATACGGATCACGAAATTTGGACTGACTTCGTTTCGATACTCCAGATCACAATATCAAACCAAATTCGGAGCCCAGTCCGAGTCAACGCTGCAATTCCGATGGGGAAATTTGGAAAAATAACTAAAATTTGAACCCCATAGAGTATTATAGTCACTTTTTTAAGTTTATGATAATTATAACCAAAAGTTAATATAAAAGTACTAATATACCCTTAAAATGAGGTTTTCTCAATAAAGCTAAAAAGTAAAATTAAAATGAGAATCTGGTGTTTTTGCATTTTACAAATCACCCACAAGGTTTGGGGGTGATTTGCAAAATGAGCCATTTCAATTTTTGCATTTTACACCACGTGGTTTTTGAATTGCACCAATTTAACATCTCCGTCAATTTCACCGTCTAATTAGACGTTAAGTGGTGACGTGGCATAGACTTAGCCCACATTTTAAGCACTTGTTGACCGTCAATTTCAATATTAAGTACTTTACTTTTTTAATCATTTTAAAAAATTGATGGTTAACATGTGCTTAAAATGTGTGAGCCAAGTCTATGTCACGTCACCACTTAATATCTAATTAGACAGTGAAATTGACGGAGACGTTAAATTGATGTAATTCGGAAACTACGTAGTGTGCAAAAATTGAAACTTTGTGGCTCATTTTTGCAAATCACCTCCAAACCTTAGAGTGTAAATAGCAGTTTATCCAATTTTTTAATCATTAAGGGTATTTTAGTACTTTTATATCAACTTTTAGTTATAATTATCATAAACTAAAAAATGTGGCTATAATTCTATATAAAGTTCAAATTTTGGTTATTTTTCCAAATTTCTCATTCCGATGAGCTGCGCTATTCTCGATCTGCGGAACCATGATGGCTCCATATCCGCATAGCCAGACCTACGTAGATAGCCGCCAGACCCGCAAATTAACCCAATCAGCATGCGACTCACCGATGTTGCACTCAGTCACCAGGCAGTGGTCGGGAGGTGGTAGTTCAAGGCATCATCATAGGGGATAAATAGGTGGCGCTTAGAAGGAGGACGAGGCGGTGTGTGGCTACTGGTTAAGGTGGTTGTGAGTTTGATAATGATTGGTGAGTGAGGTAGTTGTTTGTGGTTTTGGGGGTGAAGGGAGGGTGGGACGGACGGAAGGGGCATGAGGGTGATGAGGGATTGTTGGTGGGAGTGGGACCACTGTATTTTTTTTTTATAAAAATGGTCTTACATTTGCCATGTCAGCCATTGACTGCCACGTCAGAAAAAAAACCCCTACATTTGGCACATCATCATTTAAGAAGCTAACATATTTTTTAATGGTTGTACAATTTTGGTTAAAAAGATAGTAGTCGTATGAAATTGAAAAATTTGGAAGATGTTATATGATATTGAAAAAAGGCAAAAAGTTGAGGGGTTTTTTTGTAATTAACCCATTAAAATAAGATAAAGGTTGGGGGAAGGGGTAGTAACCGGTATTAAATGGCAAATCAGGGGCATTTTGGTAACTTCGTGCTTTACGTCGAGTTACGCGTTCATGTTGTTACGCTTTTGACAGAGAAGGCAAACAGAGGCCGAGAGAGAGAGAGAGGGCCAGCGGCGAGAGAGAGAGAGAAGAGCAGAAGGAAAGCGCGAGCGAGCGAGAGAGAAAATTAGAGAGGGAAAATAGTTGCAGAGGATCTTCTTCTTTCTCGTTCCCGGGAGGATAAAAGGTCCGCCGTTGTTACCCCTCTGCAACAACATTTCCCAGGTGAGAGACAGAGACCCCTCTTCCAATTTCCTCCTGATACGCCATATACAGTTTTATCACCGCGAATTCCGTACAGTCGGAGCCACATTGTCGTCCTTTCAGGTGCGTGCTGCTGCAGCTCTGAGTTTCGAGATAACGAAGCCGAAAAATTGGACACATTGGTGGATCTTTGTTCATACGGTTCCCTCTGAAGAGAAGAATCCATGGTTTCGTTGACATTTCGTGGTGGCTTCTGCTGAGGGATTCTAGGGTTTTGGGAGCTCTGCCTCGGATCTGAATCGAATCAAAGTTTTCGCCTGCAATGGTAGCTTTTCTCTCATTTTCTTGGTCTCTAAGTTTTTGAATTTATTTGCTATTAATTTGAACTTGTGAATAATTTGTTGCATTTGCAATTCAATTTTTGATCAAATTTCAATGCATTGATGCTTTTTTAAATGAGACTTGATTCTGGTCTTAGTTGAGCTGAAATGGGGTTGCTTCAGTGAGCTAACATGGGGTTGGAACTGTTTGATTATAGTTAGTAGCTGTTAAAATTTTGGAAATGTTCGTTCTTTTAGCGTGGTAAACCGAAATTAAGATATGTATATTAATCAAGTTCATATTTTTTAGTACGTTTATTGGAATTAGTTGTTTTTCTGCGTAATTTATTGTAAACTAGGAGAGGAGATGTTGGGCTGGAAATAGTTTACTGAAGAAATGGCTTTCTGCCATGATATCGCTACTAGTTTTTCTTGACATAATTGGCGTAAAGAGAGCTGCATTGTTGTCATTGCTGGAGTTTGAATTGCATTAACCTACCGGCCATGAAGCAAAGGTTAATGCAAGCAACCGAAACTCTCTGTCATGAAGCGAAGTTAATGCAAGCCAGAATTGTGACATTGTGACAGTAAATGGATTTCTGGCTTGAAACATTAATACGTCCTCTCTTGTATGCTTCATGTGTCCTAAGGCAGTGCCTTATTGCTGTCGTCCGCATGGAATATTTATTAATAAGAAAAATAAAATATTTGAGTCTCTTTTTACAACATATTTCAGGCCATTATGTAACGGTTTTTAATGGTAAAGTCATTCTTATCTTGACAAATGAGAAGCTTATGAATCTGAAAGATCTTCTAAAACTGTAAGTCCAGCTTTATCATATGAACGGATGCTATCGATTCTACACCAGAAGTGCATCCTGCATTTAGGTTTCGTGGATAAGTGTTTGATGTTTCCTTCAATTAGAAGGTGATTATTAAGTATATCAAATGGAATGCATGCTAAATGGGGAACACGTCACAGTTTTGTTGTAGAATCTTATTTTGAGTTCAGATAATTGCGTCATAATCTTGCTGTCTAATGCTTGCTTTTCATGTCTGTTGTGTATCAATTTCTTGGTGATTTTAAAATTAAAGATCTGGCTTGCTCTTTCTTATGGACGTGTTGATTATTTCATTGTCCACACAGGCTGCTAACGTCAATTTGGCGGTTGGATCTCATGTTTGGGTCGAGGATCCTGAGGAAGCCTGGATTGATGGAGAAGTTGTAGGAGTCAATGATGAAGAGATTGAAATAAAGTGTACATCAGGGAAGACGGTTAGTGCTGCTTTTGTTTTCAAAATTCTTATTGAGCCTTGCTTCCACTTTTGATAGCTGTTTAATAGTCAACATATAATTTAATGTCGGACTTCAGTATGACTTAAAAGACCTGTCATGTTTGTTGGCAAAATGATACCGAATAATGTTAAAAACACTAGATTGGTAGAATGTTTTACTGGCATAGTTTATCCACATCAAATCAAATAATGTTCTCTGTTGACTGAATAATGACACAATTTTCATTTGATTGCACATATTTCCTGTTCCTCATTTTACATTTCCTTTGACACAGACAGAGCCACTATGCCATTCATGTTTATTGCATATATATATATATATGAAATCTAGTGACTGATCATCCTTGTGCATCATTGAATATCATGATCATCTCACGACTATTTTTTCCCCTTTTGCTGTAGGTTACGGTCAAAGCATCCAGTGTCTACCCAAAGGATCCTGAATTTCCTCAATGTGGTGTAGACGATATGACAAAGTTGGCTTATCTGCATGAACCAGGGGTTTTGCAGAATTTAAAAAGTCGATACTATATAAATGAAATATATGTGAGTACTACCCAGACATACCCTCCTCTCTGTTGACCAATTGGTAGATTTATTTTAGTTTAAATCCTTTTCACCTCAAATTTATGTGAGTTCCTTAAGGTCATCTACGTCATGTTATTTCCCAAAATTGCATTCTCTTCACCTCTCAGCTGTGGTCTTTAAATAGGATTCTATTAAATTTTTTGTGCACAGTCAATACTGCAGCTGACAATATCTTTTTTAGAGGTATAACTTTGATTGCAGACGGATCTAAACTCCGTAATTGTGTTTCCAGACTTATACAGGAAGTATATTGATAGCTGTGAACCCTTTCCGGAGATTACCTCATTTATATGATAATCATATGATGGAACAGTATAAAGGGATGGCTTTAGGTGAGCTGAGCCCACATCCTTTTGCTATTGCTGATGCTGCCTACAGGTACTTTGTTGAACTTTTCCATTGGCTTCGCCTTTAAAGTGTGTGGTGACTTAAAATAAAAAGTATTGTTTTAACGCAGACAGATGATTAACGAGGGAATAAGTCAGGCAATTTTGGTCAGTGGGGAAAGTGGAGCTGGAAAAACAGAGAGTACAAAGATGCTTATGCGTTATCTTGCCTATATGGGTGGAAGAGCTGTATCCGAGGGGCGGTCTGTGGAACAGCAAGTCCTGGAGGTAACAAGTTTATGATGTTCTTACTCGTCCAATTGGGTAGTAGTATACTAGCATTACAGTTCTCTTATTGTTGTCTTCTAAGATGTCTATTATTCATGAATTTTTGTTGGGAAGTGACGTACGCTAGTAATAAAATCCATTTCTTCACTAATTATTTATTATATTCTTATGTCAGTCTAACCCTGTTCTCGAAGCATTTGGTAATGCAAAGACTGTCAGAAATAATAATTCCAGGTGGGAACCTTTTTCCTTTTTTGTTTTACTGGGATTACTATTTAATATTAATTTTTTTGTAAGTCTGATGGAATAGCTAATCTTAGGGCAGCAGGTTATTATTGAAAGCCGTGTGTATCTCTTTCAGTTATATCTTTTATTCAGTTGCGTTAATTTTCGAACTAATTGTGCTTAACATAACTGCAGTCGTTTTGGTAAGTTCGTGGAGATTCAGTTTGATCAAACGGGGAGAATCTCAGGCGCTGCCATTAGAACTTATTTGTTGGAGCGATCCCGAGTTTGTCAAGTATCGGATCCAGAGAGAAATTACCATTGCTTTTATATGCTCTGTTCTGCACCTCCAGAGGTAAAATGATTTCCTGTATACATATATTTTTCATATGTAGTTAAAGTCTAGTGCTATAATATAAAGCCGTGGTTATTTGTTGTTTGGCTAAAAAGTAAATACGTTGGTTAGAAAAAACCAGAAAATCACTGGATAATATAGATCCTAGTTGTATTAACTAAATTACTTTACTGCTCAGTGCTCACCATTCCTAAACTGATATGGATTTCTAGTTTGTTACTAGCTGTTCGGTGCGTTCATGTGAACTTTTTGTTGCATGGTAGTGTCACTCTAGGTCATTTAGAGTGGGAGTTTAGTTCGAGATAATTAAACCTAAGAACAGTTCATTTTCAAAATGACATAACTAGTTCTTAATATAAATTTCTAACATTTGCATGTTTTTCTTGTGCCTACATTCAGGATGTTGAGAAGTACAAATTGGGAAATCCAAGAACATTTCATTATTTAAATCAGTCAAACTGCTATGAGCTGGACGGGGTGGACGATTCAGAGGAGTATCTCACAACTAGGAAAGCTATGGATGTGGTTGGGATCAGCTCCGAGGAGCAGGTATGTCACTGGATAGCTTATGTACATTAAATATTCTATCAAATATATTGACCATTATTCTGCTTTTTTCAGGATGGAATATTTCGAGTTGTAGCTGCAATACTTCATTTAGGCAATGTTAATTTTGCAAAGGGGAATGAAACTGATTCTTCCGAGCCCAAGGATGATAAATCTCGGTTCCATCTCAAAACTGCTGCTGAACTTTTCATGTTCGTGTCCCTTTATGTTGTTTTTTTTTTTTCGTAAATATCCACATGTAAATGGCTAAGCTTTCGTCTACAATTTATGTTAGGTGTGATGAGCAATCTCTTGAAGATTCTCTGTGCAAACGTGTGATTGTGACCCGTGATGAGACCATAAAGAAAAGCTTGGATCCAGATACTGCAGCCATCAGTAGAGACGCATTGGCCAAAATTGTTTATTCAAGATTGTTTGATTGGTAGGTTTATGAATATACTAGTTAGTTCATCGTTCAGCAAAAAAATTTCTGCATTGGCATATATCTGGTTCTTATTGTTTTCCTAATGTGGTGAACTGATTGCCCCAGGCTTGTGAACAAGATAAATAACTCTATTGGTCAGGACCCTGATTCAAAATATTTGATTGGAGTTCTGGATATTTATGGATTCGAGAGTTTCAAGACAAACAGGTGCTTAACTGGTATGCTTTTATTTTCATCGTTTAAAGGTTAAATTATTGCAGAGGACTGCATCGATTCCTTCTGTTTTTTGGATTGGGATCTTGATTGAGAAAGTTGACTCTCTTTGTGGCTGTATGATGCCATTTAAATCCAGAGATTTTTTCCTTTACACTAAAATCCTGAATAATGTCCTAAGCGTTTTATTCTTGCAATCACATCTGGTTCAGAAAACTTTCAACTGATATCACAGCCTTTGCTTCTATGCGTTATTCACTTGTGCAAAATTTGACTGCTCACACATTTCTGTGACAGCTCTGTTCTGTTCTCACTTCTTAGGTTGGCCTGGTTGCCTTTTTTATATTCTTGAGTTGACTCCTCATGCGTTTAATTTCAAAACTGTTAACTGGTGTGCAGCTTCGAGCAATTTTGTATCAATTTGACAAATGAAAAATTGCAGCAGCATTTCAACCAGGTGTGCGCATGGATACATAATATGTATTCTTTGGTATTCTTGGATCCTCCAGACTACTCTCATTTACTCAATTAAGTGTCAACATTCTGCTTGACAGCATGTGTTCAAGATGGAGCAAGAAGAATATACTAAAGAAGAAATTGATTGGAGTTACATAGAGTTCATCGATAATCAGGATGTTCTTGATCTCATTGAAAAGGTATGCCAGTTTTCAATAATTTTAGTTAAGGTCTTCTCATTTTTCCTTTGAATTAAACATATTATTTTATTTGCTTGCAATATCGTGTGTTGTTTTTCTGATATATGCTTTTATCATTTCAGAAGCCCGGCGGCATCATTGCTCTTCTGGATGAGGCTTGGTATGCACTGGAATATAAAAGATTAATACGATACCCCCTCCCTCCTCTTAAGATATCAACTTGTTGACTATTTACTATGAAGTATTTTTCATTTATACCTTGTGATTTGGTTGACAAGCTCTTGTTATTCTTTGTAGTATGTTCCCAAGATCAACACATGAAACATTTTCACAGAAGCTTTATCAAACTTTTAAAGACCATAAACGTTTTAACAAGCCGAAATTGTCGCCTACCGACTTTACCATTTGCCATTATGCCGGTGATGTAAGTTTTGAATTCAACCCTAACCTCTTACATAAACTACACCCTTGCTTGGTATTTATGTCGTTGGAAAATTGGTTTTCAGGTTACTTATCAAACAGAGTTCTTCCTGGATAAGAACAAAGATTATGTTGTTGCAGAGCATCAAGCACTCCTTAGTGCCTCCAAATGCTCTTTTGTTTCAGGCTTGTTCCCTCCTTTACCCGAAGAATCTGCCAAACAATCAAAGTTCTCATCAATAGGTTCTCGATTCAAGGTCCCTTTCTGTTCTAAATTTCTAATTACGCTTATGCTCATTGATCAGTGAAATTTTGTTTATGTTCTTTTTGTTTTTATTCTTTATCGTCTTCTTAAACAGCAACAACTGCAATCATTGCTTGAAACGCTAAGTGCCATTGAGCCTCACTACATACGCTGTGTAAAGCCAAATAATCAACTCAAACCGGCCGTATTTGAAAATAGTGCTGTTTTACAGCAGCTTTGCTGCGGGGTAAGCATACTGTGTATTCCCAAGAAAAAAAATCTTGCTAGTTACGCCTTGCATAGTAATGCAACATGACTTTGTATGTATCTAATCCCAGGGAGTAATGGAGGCAATTCGGATTAGTTGTGCTGGATATCCAACTAGAAAGACCTTTGCAGAATTTACAAGTCGTTTTAAAATTCTGGCACCTGATGTTCTAAATGGAAGGTAGTTTCATCAAATTCTCTGAACATCAATTAATCTCTCTCTCTCTCTCTATGCATATGTATATTCTTTGATTTCATGCATCTGTAAGGTAATCTAGACTGTGGGCTTTTCTCTAATGCTTTGATGCATGTTGCTGTCCATTGGTGACTACAGAATTTATCTCACGATTCCCAACCTGCATTAATGGACTATTGATCTATCTATTTATCTTTCTGGAACATCATCGATGTCTCAGCCAATTGATCCCACTGACCACGCATTGTAGTTAACACAATGAAATGAATGTACTATATGTGCACTACCTATGTAGAAGTTCGTCGGTGTCCTGCAACAGTTGATTGCATTGACTGCACAATGAACTCAGCATGATTAATGTACTGTAAATTTACTACAAAGATATATGCATTACGCTGCTACAAATATGTATCTACGTGGGTGTCTGTTTTTATTTTTTATGGATTGTTTTGATGTTGCACAAGAGGACTACGTAACGTATGCAGCACAAACTATAACAGTTTATGACCGGGGGAAAACAAGTGTTTTGAAAACTATAATGGAATAGAGGAGGAGTTGCAGGGTAAAGTTAAATTCGAATAATCACTTTGGGTTTCAATATCTTTGGAATTTGAACATGTATCTTGTCTAGAAATTCTCACTAGTTGGAAAACAACTGATATGTAATATTCTAATATCTTTGGGCTTAAGGTCCTGTTTGGATGGAGAAAATTCTATCGTTTTGTAGGCTAGTTTTCATCGTTGTACTGTTTAAGTTGGATATCTTGCACATGAAATATATTACTCAAATTTTTAGGGTTATTATTTCTTCATGTTTTTATGTAAAAATTCTGTTAACTTTCTTAGTTTATTATTTTCAGTGTTGATGAGGTCACTGCATGCAAGAAGCTTTTACAAAAGGTCAACCTCAAGGGATATCAGGTATTTCAAATAGTTCTATTGCTTTCACACAGTTAAATGGTTTAATAATTAAGTGGGAATTGATTATGTTTCCACTTCAGTAGTTGTTTTTCTGCATTCATTTGCTTAAAATGGACGGCAGCTTTTCTTGTCACGTAGGTCTTGGCTTTGTATTGCAGTGTAGTGTTACTGCACTACGATAGGAAAATCTACGTTTTCAGGAATCAAGCTGCTTTGTACCACCGAGCTTTACACGATCCTAACTTACAATCTTTTGTATGGTTAAAGATAACTCTCTTTCTGATATGTTTCTGTTGCAGGTTGGGAAAACAAAAGTGTTCCTCAGGGCTGGTCAGATGGCAGAACTAGATGCTTATCGAAGTGAGGTATTGGGAAGTTCGGCTAGCGTTATCCAGAGAAAAGTTCGCTCCTACCTATGTCGCAAAAAATTTGTCTTGTTGCGGATGTCTGCCATCCAAATCCAAGCCTTATGTAGAGGTACAGAAGAAGTTTCATCTTGTGCTTCTTGGTGATTTGTTGCTTTATAGCCCAAGAGCTGGTACTAAGAGTTTTGTTTTCTTTGACTGATTGCAGCACAAGTTGCACGCCATCGATATGAAAACATGAGAAGGGAAGCTGCTTCTGTGATTATCCAGAAATATGGTCGCTCATATCTTTCTAGGAATGGTTATAAAAACTTATGGTCTTCAGCTGTTTCTATTCAAACTGGTATGCGCGGGTTGGCTGCTCGTAAGGAGCTTAGGTCCAGGAAGAAAACAAGGGCTGCAACTGTGATACAGGTGAAGATTACATTTCTTTTTTAGTATAGCAATAATTTCTGAGATTTTTGGGTTTTTGTCATTTGCTCAATATCTTAATACAATTTCTTTATCTTTTTGTTGTACAATATAAGAAAATGTGTTATAAAAAAGCTTATCAAAATGAATAAAGTTTGTTGATTTGTTTTATTTCCCAAATTCATGTGATAGAGAAGAGAAACCCCTGTTGAGAGAAAGACTATTAAAAGAGAAAACCAAATGTACCAGATCCTGATTCGGAAATTTATATTTTAGGTTTTCTTTAGTTTATGGCTGGTCGTTGTAGTTCTCTGTTGGTTTTAATTTTGTCATCTCTTTTTAGCTTTTATGGTTTTGTCCACTGATTCTGAATATTATTACAGAGTCATTGCCGGAAACACTTGGCCCATGCTCGTTATTTGAGGATGAAGAAAGCAGCTATTGCCACACAATGTGGTTGGAGACGTGTAGTTGCTCGTAAAGAGTTGCGGAAGCTAAAGATGGTGATACCTTCTTTCTTTCTTTCTTTTGAAATTTTCAGCTTTTGATTTTCTCCTCTTACTTTTTTGACAACTTGTCTTACCTTTGTGGGTCTGCTTGTTAACTTCGTTTCCATATGTTGCAATCTGGCGAGTATTTTCTCATGGTGTCTTGTGCTATGTAAATTTCCATGCTATTTGTCTTTAACAAGCTTTTGTCTTGTCTATGATCCTCATCCGCAATCTGGTCAAATTTGTTGGTTTTCATGTAAGGGTGAAAATATTGTTTAGTTTAGTACTTTAGCTAGCTTGCTACTAGAGTAGGTAACTGTAGTTTGATCATGCTCTGCAGTCAATAGTGTTCTCTCTAGCAGTTGTATATGTTTTCTTTTGCCAAGTTCTATTTTTCTACTGTTTAATTCTCAACCTAAGACACCTCAAGATCTTGACTCAGCTGCTATGCTTCTTTGGCCTTGTTCGGAAGACAGTGGAATCAGTTCATTTGGTGGTTTGAGTCCATAATTTTGTTATATATACATTTACATTTTGTGTTTGAAATAACAAAGTGCTCTAGAACTCACTTGAAAAGGCTAAAAAAGTGACGATTTCTTTAACATGAAGAAAAAAAGCTAAATATGTCAGATCTGGTTTTATGGACTCCTTTATCTTGTGTAAGTGATGGGTTCCACCATCTAGAAGATAAAAAATAGTATCAATTAATGAAAATCACGGTCAAGTCTGATTCATTAAACCACCAGCTCGATCTCTCTCTCTCTCTGGTATCATATTTGAAACTTTGTTCCAAACCAATGTACACTGGTTTCAAACAGACTGTATATGCAAAATGAGCATTATATTTTAGAATTAACTTGTCATTTTCTGCAGGCTGCAAAGGAAGCTGGTGCTCTCCAAGAAGCCAAAAATAAGCTGGAAAAGGAAGTTGAAGAGCTAACCTGGCGCCTGCAGCTGGAGAAGCGAATGAGGGTAATGATCCCTATCTTCTCTGTAATATGTTAATGCATAGTATCCTACATAGCTACCACGACTGGAATCATGTAATCAATGTTTGACTATCTTCTTGTGTATGGATATGCCAATCAGCTAAAGTTACCCACAAAAATAAACTACGATGATATGATTTCCTGGTGAATACTCCAATCTTTCCATTTGATAAAGTTTCCTCATGTGCGTTCCTTTTAAATGTTTGATACAAGGCTGTAAGCCTGTAAAAACATTCTGTATGTAGGCAGAAAAAGAATTGTGTTTTTATATTTTCTGCTCGGAGTTTTGTATGAAATTTGGTTGATGCAGTAACAACTTCTAAGTGAGAAAAGAAATATACTCGTTGAAAGGACTAGTACTAAAACCATCTTTCCAAGTCTAACAATAAAGCCTATTTGGTTCAAAGAATAACATCCATCATAGTGCAAGAGTCTGTCAATAACAAATATATTTCCGTACTCTCTCTTCTCCTCTCTATTTTATCGCTCTCTCAGATTAAGTTTCCTATTCTCTAAACCTCTTATATTTATTTGCATTTCTACCATCTAAAGCCACCAAAGATCATCGGTCCACCATCTTGTGTACTGTCCTATATCATTGGTTCACCATGTACCTTTGGTTTGAATTGTTATTTATACATCCATTTCGATTCGTGATGATTAAGGTTCTTAGTTTGACAAGAAGCACAAGCAACAAATCTATTTTGACTTTTTATATAGTAAGTTTAAAAACGTTATGTTATATTCATAACAAGAGAGGGATTCTTTAAATGCAGGCTGACGTGGAAGAGGCCAAAACAAAGGAAAATGCGAAGTTGCAGTCTGCTTTAAAAGAGATGCAACTTGAATTTCAAGAAACTAAATCCCTGCTTATGAAGGAACGTGAGGCTGCAGCAAAAGCATCAGAGGAGGCAGTAAAAGCGGCTGAGGCTGCAGCAAAAGTAGCTGAACAACTGCCGGTCATACAGGAGGTTTCAGTTGTGGATCAGGAAATAGTCAATAAGCTTACTGCTGAAAATGAGCAGCTCAAGGTAAAGACGCTGAAACTCTTATATGCATTTGTTGGTCTTAGTGTTTCAGGTATATAAAGTGATCATTTTATGATTTCTTTCAAATATACAACTGTCTGAGGTTTTTTTGCCTTGTTTCTTTCTTTTTTTTAAATGATTTTTAGCTCTGATCTTTGCAGGCCCTGGTAGACTCACTGGAAAAGAAGATTGATGAAACAGAGAAAAAGTTTGAAGAAACAAGCAGGCTTAGTGAAGAGCGGCTCAAGCAGGCTACGGAGGCAGAATCGAAGATAATTGATTTGAAGACTTCCATGCAGAGGTTCTTTCTTGACTTATGTCAAATTAGATTAGGATGCATCACTGATCGTTACTCAGTCAATTAATTGAATAGTTGGATTTTCATGCTTAATTGTGCTTTGTTATTCTAATATAGATTATTGCCTGTATCATTCCTCAGGCTAGAAGAAAAACTTTCTGACATAGAAACCGAGGACCAAATTTTGCGTCAGCAAGCACTAAAGATGTCAGCTTCTATGAAAATGTCGGAGCATTTGGCAGGAGCAGCAGCTCAGGTAGGCTTCCCATAGGAACGTTTGTTTTTCGCATTGGTCCTGCTAAGAACATTTTATTGATTTTGTTTCTCCCCCTATAATTGCAGCCTTTGGGGAATGGTCATCATGTAAGTGAATAATTTAAATCAAGTGTTGTTTGCCATAGCTGGTGTTTATTTGTTGTTCTTTGTACGATCCTAAGGTTTGATTTAATGTAGGAACCACTGAGACCTACACCGTCAAAGAAATTTGGCTCAGAGTCCTTCAGGAGATCCCAAATTGAAAGGCAACATGTATGTATTTAAGAAGCGAGTCATTCTTTCCAATTCATTTATTTTGTTTTACTCTTATCTGTTTTATTTTTTCTTTACTTTTCCTCATGAAGATTATTCTGCATTATTCATGTACGTGGTGCAGGAGGGTGTAGATACTCTTATGAAGTGCGTGACAGGTAACCTTGGGTTCAGTGGAGGAAAGCCAGTTGCAGCAATAACATTATACAAATGTCTTCTTCACTGGAGATTATTTGAAGCGGAAAAAACTAGCGTATTTGACCGACTTATTCAGATAATTGGTTCTGCAATTGAGGTATATTAATATCCATCATAAATTTTATTTTACTAATATTTTAGAACTGAACCAGTCATCAAAGCAGAGAAGGGAGAGGATAGGGGGTTAGACCCTTTCACAATTTCTGTTGCATTGAATTTTTTTGACAAGACTTCTATGCTAACTGATGAATGTATTTGATCATGAATTTTATAATTTGAAGGGGGTGCTTTTCCTCAGTGATTTTTTTGGGTTACTATCAATTACTTGAATCTGAATACAAACTGTTGAATTTTGTATAGCACACGAGGAAACTCTCTAAAGATGTGTCCACATATTCATGAAGGACCAGTTTTGCAGAAAATTAGACAATCCAAACCTACATAGCCATCTAAATGTAATCAACTAAATATACAGACATAATTTTACTTGCTAACCATTTAGGCATCTATGTACATGCACGTTAAACCAATCGCGCCCCGGAAAAAAATCTATTCTTCTAATTTCTATGTGTATAAAACTATTTCTATGTGTATTAAACTACTACAGTATCATAAGTATCATATATTTTATTACTTTCTATTTTACTCTTTTATTTTCTTTATTATATATGGCTTTATAAATGGCATATATGTACATTCTTGTATCTTTCTCTCTCTCTCTCTCTCGCATAAAGGTTATTTAAGTGGTTAACCAAATCAATAAGATAAAAGCTTTTGAAGCTATCAAAAGAAAACAAGAGTAGAGTAAAGTTTTTGAAGAAATGCAGGGTCCAAAGCAATTTGGGATTTTATCCTGCACTGTTTTTGGAACTTGAGTTTCATGACATATGTTTCTTTGCAGGACCAGGATAACAATGATCATATGGCTTATTGGCTTTCCAATACATCTACATTGTTGTTCTTGCTCCAGCGGAGTTTAAGAACTGCTCCACGAAAGCCTCCTACTCCTACATCTATATTTGGAAGGATGACCCAAGTAATGAAATCTATTTTATTCATGTATCATTTTGATTTTTTTTTTTTTGGGTATCTGATTTCTTTCTTCTTGTGCCTGATGTCATATGATGTTCTTGCTTCGTAGGGCTTCCGATCTTCTTCTCCCAATCTTTCAGTTGGTGCTTCTGATTTAGTGCGTCAGGTTGAGGCCAAGTATCCGGCTTTGCTCTTTAAGCAGCAACTTACAGCATACGTAGAAAAGATATATGGAATCGTCCGAGACAATTTGAAGAAGGAATTATCACTTCACCTTTCTTCTTGCATCCAGGTACAATGAAGTTTGGTATTTCATCATTGGAACTTGGCATGAGTTTTTACCTTAGTTCTTACATTCTATTAGGTCCTAGGATGGAAGAGTAATTGCTTTCAGCTTTAATTTCTCCTGTAAACTTTTGCTATACTCCTGGGTTCATATCTTCTAGAAGTAAGCATGTGATTTAAATGCTAGTGTGAAGATTACCTCTGGTCATTTTCATATATTTTTGCCACGGGCTGGAAATTTTTTACCATCTGATTTAAATGCTATGTTAACACGGATGCCTTCTGTGCCAGTTTGGTTAGGTTTGTCGTTCATTTTGTTATGTAAGTTGGTGAGAATGCAAGTTAGGTACCTTGGTTGATGTGTCAAAAATTTGGTTGCCAAGAATTAACTTTGATTGATGAAACATTGTGGTTAAATATGCTAGGGTTTTCTTACATGAAACATTTCAGTTATTATATCCTCCGGTATCATTTAACTAATTCGGGTCACATGTTTCCTTGATAATTCAGGCACCCAAAACGGCAAAAGGTGGTGTTTCAAAATCACCTGAAGGATCAACTGGGAACAGCCCTCGGGCTAATCCTTGGAATAGTATCATCGCAAATCTTAATGGGTTTCTCTCTACATTGAAAGAAAATTGTGTAAGCAATTATTCTTGACAATTTTAAGGTGGTTAGTATCCCTTTGGAACATTTTAATCCAATGATTGACCTTCTTTCAGGTGCCTCCAATTCTTGTTCAGAAGATATTTACTCAAATGTTCTCATATATCAATGTACAGATTTTTAATAGGTAAGTTACTCTCTTGTATTTGTAAACAAATATTACATAAATTTAAATATGACGGGGTTAACTTGTGGCTGATTTATTGCTTGATTCTGCTACAGCCTTCTTCTTCGTCGAGAGTGCTGCACCTTCAGCAATGGCCAATATGTGAAGAATGGGCTAGCTGAATTGGAGCTATGGTGTAACCTAGCAAAAGAAGAGGTACTGTTTTAAGCTTATCAGCAGTGAAAGGTTAATTTTCAATTTTTTAAAATCACTTCTATCCTCCCTCCCTTCCATCTTGAAAATAGTTTTGGTTGTTCCGTCATTCTTTCTTTTGATCATTGCTGGTTGATGTTTCATCTCATTGCAGTATGCTGGCTCATCATGGGATGAACTCAAATATGTTAAGCAGGCCGTAGGATTCTTGGTACGTTTCTCGGTTGTGTTGCTTCTGATGGTTCTTGTTGCTAGTTGTTGTACAATTCACTCCGAGTAGTATTTATACGAAGACTGGAAATATTAATAACCCTTTATTCCTTAAATTTTTATGCTTTGTGTATTAAAAATATGAGGATTATGAAAATAAAAAGATTTCTTATTCATCAAGAGGAATATAAGACCAGATAAGAGAAGAAATGTGACGATGTTATGAATTTTGCAACTGTTAACATCGTTATGCACAAATACAACAGACGGAGTAATTGTGTTAACTCTAGATAATTAGACATTAATAATGAAATTGGCATGGATTCCCTTTCTTGCTTATGTCCCATCACAGATTTGTGAAGTGTTTTGCATTGCATGTCAACCTGTAGGTTGTATGCAATTGAATTGTCCAGAAGTACCCAAACTTTGAAATTTCATTGAGCAAGTAGCAACATTTCTGACACTCATTTATTTAAGGAATTATGAAGGCTTGCTTTTGTCGAATTTCCGTATATATTTGAAATTGAAGTGTGGAAAAATGAAGTAACCTGATCTCATGATGACTTTTTCCTGTACAAAGATGGTTATTAAGTAAATTAATGGTCACGGTACTGAATTCAAATTGGGAAATTCATCTGTTAATTTATTTTCATTTGGTTGTTAGCTAGTTCTGAACTGAAGACTTATTTGATCTCGATCTCTGCAGGTTCTACACCAAAAGTCCAGAATCTCCTATGATGAACTAACAAATGACCTATGTCCTGTAAGTCTCTCTGCGAAACTGGAAGATGAAATGAATTTTCAGTCAGCATGCATGTGGTTGAAGCTGCGGGTTCTTGTTAATGGATTTCGCTGCATTTATAAATAAACTTGATTTTCTGGTTTGCACTGTCTCTTGCTCATTTATGCTTCTCTCGTCAGGTCTTGAGTGTTCAACAACTTCATAGAGTATGCACACTGTTTTTGGATGACGATTACAACACGCAAAGTGTTGCCCCTGATGTGAGTTGAGAAAACTGAAAACTTGATTGGAAACTGCAAAACTTAATCCGTAATAGTTTGACATAGTAAAACTACTTTCCTTTTGCAGGTCATTTCCAGCATGAACTTTCTAATGACAGATGACTCCAGCAGTGATGATAGCAGCTCCTTTTTGCTGGATGACAATTCCAGGTTGGGATCTTTTCTTCGTTTTGTTTCCGTTAATAAATGCTGATGTTGGAAACTTCGACTAACCATGCTTTGTGAGTGCAGCATTCCTTTCTCGATTGATGATATTTCTAGTTCCATGCAAGACCAGAGCTATTCAGATGTAAAACCTCCTGCAGAGCTTTTGGAGAATCCAGACTTCCAATTTTTACAGGAGTAAGGCAGTCATTTCCACAATTTTCTCTTTGTGGTACACGTTTTTGACAAGGATTTAACCGAAACTTCAATTCTTTCAACACCTTTAAATCCGCCCCAAAATTTTTGCCACTTCAGGTGCTCTTCTTCTTCATTGTAACTTCCATTGTCCTGGGTGTAATATTCTTATTTCCAATTAGAAAATTGTAAAATTATATTAGGCTGGTTGGGATAGATAGAGGGGCAGGATAGGTTTCACAGTTCGGTTTCATTTTGTAACGGGACATCGAGGCAGCATTCTTTATAGGGATGGTAGCAAGGAAGGAATTTGTGAGTGTAGTTTGGTGGGAGGAGTTGATCTCAAAACTACTGCTCCTGCCCCAAATCTTCATTTGTACAAAGTGGTAGAATGTATTACAGTACAAGGTATATATAGTGGATTTGCCTAATTGCTTTGAGCAAAACCTGTTGCAGAGACATCTGTTTATTCCTTATATTTTTCTTTTTGTTCTTTTGGTTCTACAATATGAACTTTAATTGAACTTTAATTGTGGTCAAATCAGAAATGTTCTCTTCGTCCTCAGGTGACCAAAGAATAGGGTCACTCACCTTTAGATTTGATATCAAGAGTGAAGAATAATGAATGCGCTTTTAGTGTTTTAATTTGAACCTTTGATATCAAATCCAAAGATTGATGACCACGAATCCTTAGATTTGATATCAAGTGCTTTAGAGAACGGGACTCGTACATAATCTAGGAGTTTTGAATAGTAACATCATTTTTAGCATTCTATTCATATTTGTTTTGTTGCACGCTTTGAGTGAATTTTCAAATTTTTTGATTGATTGTTGTTTATATATCCTCTGCCTCTTCAAAATCCTCCATATATGTGAATCTTGGGACCATCGTCCTTTGCAAGTTCATCATAAGGTGCAAGGTTTTGTCCTTAATCGTGAGCATTATCTCTTTGTTTGGTTGGATGTGGTTATGTGGCAAGGTTTTGTATTGTTTTTCTATTGCGTTTGTAATCATGAAATTGTATTCCTTATCAATGATGTTAAAAAAAATCCTCTATATAATAATTAGAAACCCTAGCTCTACCAAAATCCTCTTCTAATTCAAGCCGAGTCCTTGTCTTGCAATCCAAGAAACATTAGGTCTTCTTCAATTCTGTTTAGGAGTGATTTTTGGAATGATCGGATTGGAAACAAGGTTTTCAAATTTCATTTAAAAACTTTCGGATCGGAATACAATTCCTAAATTCGGAATTTTTGGAATGGAGTAATCTTGATATTTTCGGATTGTTCTTTCTTAACATTTGGTATCTGCCTGCGTATAAGTTTAATTAAATTTTGTAGTATATTACTATGTTCATCATTTTTAATATATATGTGTCTGAAAAACAAACAATGAACATGATAAAAATACAAAAGTTATTACAAAATACATCATTTTAGTAAATAACTATAAGAAAATTGGAAATTTTGTGGGTGGGTTCACCTGGTTACTTATTTAGCATGGCAGCACATGCTTTGGTAGAATTTCTTCAATAAAAGCAATTTGTTGACAAATTTCTGAGCATTTGCTGAACCCTAGCTCCAAACTTCATGTGATCACATGTGTCCCCATGTAATTCATATCAGATTCTCTCCCACAAAGGGAACAAACTTGACTCCAAATTAAATAAACATATTCTGATACCATTTCAGTTATTACAGTTATGGAATTAGTTGCATTTGTTTATCTGTATATAGTACTATTTTCTTAAATAATTAAGAAATTAGCTTAGGGGCATGGAGCATGCATGATGATCCGTTTTCTAGTTTATAGATGAATCATATGGAATGAATGTTGATACTAATCTGATTTGGACCATTATATTTCTGTACAATTTCATTAATATTTTTTTATGGGTCAAACTGAAGTTTCATTTAAATAAAATTAGATTACAAGGGAGAGATTAATACTAATTTCATATGGTTCAAGGATCACGTTATGCGCGCATAAATGTTCATTCCATGGAAGATGCAAGAGGTTATAAACCTATATTTTGAGCTAACGCCTTTTTTTATAATTATTTTAAACTTACAATTTTTGACATTTAGTAATTTTTTTTCACTTGTGAGTAGGAGTGGGCATCAGGTGGGTTGGTCGGGTTGAACTTCAACTTGTTGACCAATCCAATAGGGTTGGGTTGGAATTCTTCAAACACATTGCCACCCAAGAAAATCGGCAAGCCAACCCACCCAAACCATTGTTAGGCAGGTTGGGTTGGGTGGGTTCCACGAGTTGGGCTTAATTGGTTTCTTTCTTATTCCTAATATGAGTTTGAGTGACAAATAATCAATTCTTTCGTCAATTACGCCTAAATCATGTGAATTTGGTGTTATAGAATCACTACATGTTACTTAACATATAACTTTCAGTATTCAAATCAAATATTAATAAACAAGGGCATTTAAAAGTTACTAAATTTTATGTATTAATCTATTTAAAATACAAGTATGTTTAACAATTATAGTCATTTGGGTGGGTCGGTTTCAATCGGGTTAATAATATTTCAATCCAACCCAACCCACCCATAGAATGGGTGATCGGATTTTTACCCAAAATTAAGTTTCTAATATTTAGAACCCAACCCAACCCAACTCATATCAGTTAGATGGTCAGGTTGATCGGTACACTCACTAAAATGCCCACCCCTATTTGTAAAACGTCTTAGTGATAAGTGCTTGATTAGTGATCATTATTTTTATTATTATTTCTTCAACTTTGTTGCTTAGTTTTTCTTATTTTTGAGTCATTTACTTTGCTTTTGTATTTTATAGGTTAATTGGAGCAAAAGGAGATAAATGAAGTATTTTTGAAAGAATTCGATGCAATTCATGCTAGGTGTTGGAATATGGCTGTGCAGATACGTCAGTTAGAACAATTTGTTGAGAACAGCTTAGGATGAACCAGGTGGTGAGGCATATATGAATGAAAAGCTCCGGATGTCTAGTTTCGGAAGAATTTTACGGTCCTTGATTCTGAGGTCTGAAGAAGTACTTATTGAGTTTTTAGTGATTGTTGCTCAGTTTGGGATTTTCTACTTGGGAAGAATTATTCGACAATACCATGACGTGGCTGACTTAGGAGTGTATGAATTCAAGTTGGACTAGCTTGTGACGTGGAAAAGATTTTAATTAGCTTGAAGATAAGTATTTGATTATTTTCCTTAATTAATTTGAACTTTTTAAAGCCCAATTAGGTTAGGAAATTAAGGGAGGCTTTCTTAGCCTTTTTTGGCTTTGTTGGCCTTTGGCGGTGGGGAATTTGCTGATAAAGGATTTGCGCAGCAGCAGAGGAGGTTGTGGTCGTTTAGGATTGTTTCACAGAAGATCACTTTGAATTGCATAGAAGATTGTCGAAGACCTGTTTCTAACCAAGGAGAAATTCATGCCATCCTCCATCGTGTTTCTCTACTCGACTCCCTTGTTTAGTTTGTCAATGTCTTTGAACAATTTTGTTATGTACTTTGATTCCATGTCTAGCTAAACCTTAGGCTCACCATTCATATAGTACAACCCTAATTCATTAAAATCATTCATTCATTGTCGTGTTTTATTTCTTTCTTGCATTATTTTGCTTCGTTGATTTTTGTTATTTGCTTATCAATCAACCAAATCGTGCTCTTTACTTTATTGCCTTAGTGTTTAGTTGAGTCATAATAAGAAAATAAAATAAAAAGAGTCATTGTTTGCATTTTTAAGTTGGTAGTTGTTAATTGCTTAAATTAATCTCGTCTATGTGGGATCAATCCTTGCTTGTCACTATATTATCTTATTTGATTCGTATACTTGCGAGGTTTAAACTTGTGTTTAGATTTGTTATTTATTAAGGGTCTAAATATTCACAATACTTAGGTTCGAATCTTGCGAATTGTGAGTTTGATACCAATTTATTCATTTATTTCTTAGTGTAAATATATCATTGGATAAAAAAGAAAATATTTATATTTTTTGAATGGAAATGACCGTTGATCTTCTTCGAAAAGTTATTGGATTATAACCTAACTATATGCTTAATCAATTTTCGGTTGGTTGGGTTGATCAGTTTACTTATTCATTTCACGTCCGAATTCCCAATTAATCCAAACCAAAAACAAATCAAGGTTTAAAAAATTGTAATGAAAATATGAAAGTACATCAATGCCACATAAAACGTTCTATGACAATCACATTACCAGTATTTACAAACGAACATAAAACACTTGATAAAAAAAAAAAAAAAGAGACCCTCAAGCTGCACAAGTTGCATGGATTGTACAAAATTTACAAAATAGAGATCTTACAGCCACTTGTTTTAAAAAAGAAAACCATTTAAAACAATGGTTGGCTTAAATTCTCAAGAACAATTTTATCTAAACCCTAAATTTACTTGCACAGTCATCGTTTTTCTTTGAAAGTTTTGTAGTCCATTTTTATCGGGATGCAAAGCTTACGCTTGTTCACTAATTATGATGTTTCGCCAGAGCCTCTTTCCTCCTCCCTGTTTGCTCGATTGTAGGAGTTCGGACCCCACAAAGAGGGAAGGAGTCAACTAGCATCTCAGCCAATGACGGTAATTTCGCATGCATCCGATCCCCAACTCTGGTTCGCCATCGCCCCGATTCGGTGAATTGTAACCTCATGGGGGGCAGCAAGTTATCACCTCCTATCATCCACATATAGAAGTTAATATACTGTGCGCTTGAGCTTGATTGATCAGTTCTCAAGAGTTTAAAGGGCAATATATGACACCTCTATCTTCATCATGTAAGACTTCACAAATTAATAGACATTATCACCACACCTTATGCTGCAATCACCTTAATCATTGTGGTTCCACATGGGTTGACTCTGATAATCTCAACCATTAATTAAGTTCATGGGTCGATGATGTGTGCTCTACATGCCTAAATTATTTTCCAAAATTTGTGGCACATAATATGACACTTGTTTTATTGGTTATAAATAAATAAGGTACAAAGTGAGCCCAAATATAATAAAATGAAATGCTGGCTAACTAGATGGGTTTAAACAGTTAATGCCTTTAGAAATATATATATATATATATATATATATATTCTTTTGATCACCTGAGTAAAGATTTATGATCACTTATTATTGGATTTGATATCAAAGGTTGGAATTAAAATATAAAAAACACATCCATTTATTCTTTACCATCGATATCAAATCTATGGGTGAGCAAGGATTTGGCCACTTGGTGACAAAAAGAACATTTTTGTACATATATGTGCTAGTTGAATATCAAGTTTCCAACAAATTACCAAATTGGAAACCGTTTAACTGTTCGATTCACGTTGTCATAATTTCATTGTTTAACTAAAGAGCATGGTTCTTTTAAAGAGTAACTTAGAAAATAGATTATTCGGATTATCAAGTACTACTACAGTATCTTAAAAATAAAGAAGAAGGTAAAACGGGAATGGTAACTAGCTAGCACTCCTCTTGTAACTATTCATCATTTTTGGGCCTTTTAAATAGTCAAATTGTTGTAAATAATATTTATTATGTGGTCCTATAAATAAGCTATCTAATGAGAAAAATGATACACTCATATTTTCTTCTCCACTTTCTCCCTCGTCTTTCTTTATTTTCTCTATTTCATATTTTATTTACAACACGTTATCAGCACAATGACGCTTTTGATTTAACTTTTAAATAAAGAGATAAGAAAACGACATGGATACCGCAAGAGCATAATTATACCTGTCTTTGGGAATCCTAATCTTCTCTAGCTTGAAGTCCATAATTCTATTAGTCTCTTGTGTTTTATTTTTTAAGATTTTGTATATTTTATTGTCGTACATGTTTTTTTTTTCTAATAATACATGATCTATTGTTTGCAGATTTCTTATTGCAATCGACTATGTGATTTGCACTATGACGCAAGGCGATTGAAATGCAAAAGAGGATAATTGAGCTTGTGAGGTTTCTAGCCTTCCATCATAAATCCCTCACCTATATTAAGTTGTTGTCCCGGTTTTGAAGAGATAATGAAGGGGTTGTGAAAAGCTAATTTTTCTATCTAATCTATCACGTTTCCATTAAAATTAAATTGGTATTGATGCCATCATTTATTTTACTTATTTGATGAATGTAATTAGCATATACGTTTGGTTCCTTATTCCTCATGTGCTAATCTTAATATGATCATATTTATTTTACACTATATTGTGTATTATGATGATACAAGAGATAAGGACTCGAAGTTCCTTGACGCTCAATTTGGACCTCAGTCCGTCAATCAATTTTATCTGAAGATGAGTGAGGGACTTGCACTCCCATGTGATGATGAGTTTTTATATACGAGATTAGGACCTGAAGTCCCTCTAACTCTCATCACATAATGAGAACTAGACCTTAGTCCATGGAATCATCAATTTTTATCTCATGATGATGGGAGAACATGCAACTCTATATAATATGAATTTAAAGTTCATAATCAAGCAATTTGAAGCATATCACTCATTACCCAAATGGGTATATGAATGTGTCGAACTTAGTGGATACACCACACCTTGAGTTTTTTTCGATACCAATAAGAAACTATTTTGTCTCAGTTTTAACTAGGAATGAAGTTGTACATCCTAAAGAACAAATTATTATATCAAAACATGAACGTATAGTTCTTTAATTTTACATAATTGAGGAGTTGAAGTTCCTCAGTTTTAATTGCATAAACAATCCAAACAAAAGTTTTTGGCGGATGTAACTATGTTATTGCAATTAGACATCGAGCACGACTCTGCAGCCCGCTATAAAATTGGTGGATTTTTACCAAGTCTTGATTAAAGACAAATGAAAAATTGATTGAGTCAAATTGACAATTCTCCCATGATTTTTTACTTGGTGGATATAACCCATTTCAAGATTTCAGATTGATTCTATGATACAAACGGAAAATCATTTAATTCCATTATTAGTGGTTGAGTTTTATCTCCCACCTTGGGTTTAACAATGGTTGAGTTATCTCCTATTAGCTTTGCTCTATTATTTTACTTATTTATTTCTCCGTATTTTTATTACGTTACCTTCAGTCTTATTTATTTTGGTATTCTCATTTTATTATAGATTGTAGTTTACTTTCTTTTTATAGCGAATTGTATTAATTTTGTTCAATTCAATTTTATAAAAGAAGCTCCTACTTTTTCTTATGAGTTGTATCACACACTCATAGAAGTAGTGTACGCTTATATTGTCATGAACCAGAAGTTCATTGACAAAATGATGGCATGATTATCTTTGTTATTCTAGATCCACAATGATGTGTACGATTATTACAAATCTATATGGATGTATTTGAGGCCTCAATATAGTGCATTGTGCACGTCCTTGCAAGGATATTTGCTCACACGAAAAATTTGTCCTCAAACCATTTCAGTCAAAATTGACCTTGAATCCTTGTATTTCTTCTTGAGAATTAAAAGTGTATTTGTGAGCTTAATCAACATCTATTTGTGGATTATTTGACCAAAGACCTAGATTTATCTACAAGATGGTCTTAAATTATTTGCTTGCTATTACAAGCACAATTTCCAAATTTTGTAGGCTATTTCATGTCACTTGGGATTGATTTTGAGCACACAACTTCTCATGGCTTACCAAAAGCCTCAAGCATTTTACTCATTGCTAATTTCTACTTGCGAGATGCCTATTGATCACATGCATCATCATGATAAGTGCGGTTAAGGTAAATTTTTCCAATCAACAAGTAACTGTGTACACAAAGATGGTCATCCAAGAAATTTGGGATTCAAGTGATTTGTTTTTAGTTGTGCTCATATATATTTACTGCAGCTATGCGAAATGTCACTTTGGTGAGACAATATTCCCGCCGTTAGGGGGAGAAATGACAGTGTTCAAGAACGTCGTGAAATAGCTTTGATACATCCGTTTTTGTCTCATCCAAATTATATATGAGTTAGAAGTGACTATAATAATTCATTTGTCGCATGCCTAATGCACGACAAATATATAGGTTTCAAACTTTGAACTCTCTAAAAGTGGAGATTAAAGAAAAAGTTCAAGCCCTATTAAGAATAACGCTTTATAGGAGGTTATGATCCAATTCTCTAAGTAATTCATCTTAAGATGTTTGTTCTAGAAGTGACAATAGAAGCCCCGAAGAGGCATTGTACCCAAGCAATCAGATACTTATATATTACACATGCGCATGCAAGTGAGAATTGTTGGATCACAAATTGATGATAATCGATATTTTTTATTATAGTAGCTACTCATATCATCAAGGGCTATTTAGCCAAATTGGAAATAGGCATATTCTATTTTTAAGAGTCATTGAAAAACGTGAAAGTGAACCTATAGTTAAAGGTTATTCTTGGGTGTTTATAATAAAGTGAAATAAAATCACTGTATGGCATAATGCTTCTTGGTAAAGACATAGTAGGCGCAACCACATTTCTATAAGTACAGTCACATTTTAACGTGAGACTTATGGCATGTGAAGACTACATACTACTTGAGATTTTTAAGTATATCTCTCGAAGTGAATTTCTTAAAATATAGAAAAAGCCATGAAATGCTTTATTAAAGATTTCAAAGTAAGTGCCTGAAGCCCAAAGTATGTATTCATATACCAATATTATATTCTAGATAAATTTGGTATATATTGCTTCAATGAGTACTTTTATTAGTTCGAACCAAAATTATATTGTTGCAACATACTATTGGAAGAGTCAGCATTTTTAGAACGATTCTTGAAGTGACACACCCTGACCTGGATATCTACGTGTCAATATCGAGTCGAGATATGTTGGCCGACATCCCAGGAGGGATGACAAAAGCCACAATGTAAGTGTAGTGTGAAAGTACAAATAAATTAAAACTAAAGTCTATTTTGAAATTAAATTCAAAATAGAGTGTGTAGTGCAGTGCCCAAAGTACAAAGTAATCAGTCTCAGAGCATAGGTAAAGTGCAATAACGTAAGAATAATTCCATCTTGGTAAGGATAAGCATAATACAACTAGTAAGAAAATACTTCTGTACAGTAGCTGCAAAGGATGTGAAAACCACCAGTGAAAACTTCACTTGCCACCAGTTTAGCCCCTAAAACTTGGAGAGGCGCAAAACAGAAAATGTGAGTGGGCGAAAATAATCAAATCTAAAAACTTTTGCTTTTCGTAACATAAATAACCCTTATCTGAAAAACTTGTATAGTTTCCCAAAAACATACTACGTATAGTATGAAAATTGTCAAAGATACAGATAACCACAGTTATCTCAACATAATATATAGTATGCTCATCATCAAAACGGTAATAAGGCACCACTGCCAAAGATATGTGTCAACACCATTAATGCAACAATATACAGACTAGTACAAGCTGACACCTATAATGGATCCAAAGTGAGCATAACAGTGCGGATGTGAACATACACGTGAAGGCTGGTCCTGGCCCAGATGAGTACTAGACACCGGGTGAATGCATGTATGATGAGCCAATAAAAATATACAATCATGTCATCACAATTTCACAAATCTCAACAAATATACCTTATACTTAACTTGTAAGTAAAAGCATGGCATGGTAGAAAATAGTTCGTAAAATCGTAGTGGAAACTAATATAAATAATATAAGTTTCATTAAACAAAGCCCACTCACACATACGTAATTGGGTCGTAGCCGCCTCATCTTGCCTAACCCCTGTACTGCTCGTGGTAAATCTCACCTATATGAGATATCACTATAGTAATGATTAAACTCATAAAGGTTACCAATTAAACTATTAAATAATACTTATCCTTGGTTCACTCAATTTGGAGGTCCGAAACACTCCGAAAAATATCATACTTACTACCCCTAGGTAGTACGCATCGTTACAAGTTGCCTCGCGTCGACGGAAGTCAAAAAAGTGGTCCCACGCGTGGCTTACGCTCGGCCCTGCCTTGGCTCATCCGCGATCAAACTAACAACGTTAGTTGACGCCGTTAGATTTAATCAAAGATTTCGGTATCTCCGTTTTAACGGAATATTCCTAATAGCATTAAAGGAATATACTTGGAAATATCCATGGTTTGGACCGGGTTTGAACTAGTTTGCTTACGTCACGGTTTGGTTTGGACCGGATTCAGGCCGGTATGAACCGGCCGCCGCTGCAACTCTGGCCGGTCGCCAAAGCCGCTGTCCACCGCCGCCGTCTGAGCTCACTGATTTATGGAAATATTTAAAACTTCATATCTTCTTCATTTCTCAGCCAAATTTCACGTTCTTTATGTCAAAATGAAGCTAGAGAGAAGGAGAACAAGATTGTACCTATTTGGGGTTTGAAAAGTGGTCGAAAATGGCCGGAAAGTCTCGGTTTACAAACGAAGTCCGATCTACTCTAAAACACGACCAAATCACACGATTTTAGTATGAAAATTCATCTACTCAACGCGAGGAAGCTAATGGTGGTGGTTAGAAGTCTCACCTTGGTCGAAATTTGATAGAAACTCGCCAGAAAAGCTTGGTTCTTCTGTGTGCGATTTCTTTCAATTGGCGGGGTGTTTGGGCAATTGGTTTGCACCGTTGAACTCAGTGAGTTACGACGAACAAGATGGTGGTGGTGGTTTGGCTCGGTTTAAAGAAAGTGGCATGGTGACTGTTTGTACTGTGTATGTTTTGACGGGAAGAAAGAAGAATAGAAAAAAATGATGAGGGACAGAGAGAGGTCTGAGGAAAAAAAAGAAAAGAAAGAGATTTGGGTTTCCAAAATTAGCAGGGGAAAGGGAGTCCCTGGTGGCACACAACACAACACCCTTAAAACTGGAATGAAATATTTAAACGAACGCAACTTTTTCTTTACACATCAGAATTACGTCCCGTTTGCTTGACGAGTACTACAAGAATACGATAAGTAAGAAGTCAAAATTCAAAAAGAGTTCAAACATCCACGTAGGACTTCAACTTATCCCGTTCAGGGGCATTTTTGTCAATTTACAACTTCGGGAAAATAAAATACAATAAAATTAGGGACGGGTCGTCACATGAAGAGCCTATAAGGCTATTTGTATATATGGTTTATATTTACCATGGAGTTTAAACTACTCCTAGTTTATTTTGAATCCTAGATATTAATTTTGTATTTATTTGTTCTTGGTAGGAATACAAACGGCTATTGTCAATTCCTGATAAACTTCCGCCCATGGTCAACTTCTACTCAAGTTCAATTTCTTAAAGATCGAAGTCACATTACTTCAAACTTAACATTAATGATGATCAGTCGAATTAAGGCTTACTATCATCAGGGGGAGTTACTTACTTAGCGGAGTTATTTATCAAGGGGAGTCTTCAACAATATGTTGTAATAGACATATAAGTGATGTGCTCTTTTTTCCTTCGACCATGTTTTTATCCCACTGGATTTTTCCTAGCACGGTTTTAGCGAGGCAGCATTATGCTCGTCCAACACCTTATTAATGTTCCTAAATTGTGCTCGATTTTTCTCCTCCTCTTTGGTTTTGTCCCACTGGGTTTTCCAAGCAAGGTTTTATCGAGGCAACTATCATTGATTGGTGAACATCCAAGGGGGAGTGTTGTAAATAATATTTATTATATATGTGGTTGTTCACTTCTAGGTCAATATGTAATATCTCAATTGTTTAACACCTTTCTATGTAATATCTCAGTTGTTCTTAATGGACACACTTATTTAAACACCAAAATTAGAATGTTTTGAAGTGAAGGGACTATGTTGATGGAGGAAAACTTGAAACTTTGGTAACACTGAACTTTGACATTGGAAGCTTCTTGGGAGATGAGAGAACCACTTGGCCCTGCATTAGGGTTCGCGGTAGAGCATAAATAGTTATAGGAATCTGATCATTCAACTAATCATGCGTGTATAAGTCGATCCATATTTCAGTGAAAACGTATTGTTGTATTAATTCATTGTTTGAGACAAAATCATAGCGGTTTTATTATAAAATTAAGAACTGATAAAAATATCAAAGGGGACACTCGAGATAACATCCAAAAAGTCCTCAATCCAAATAAACTTTAACAGAACATAAAACGCCATATACTTTGAAAAATTGTTCCTTAACTTAAATAATAGATTATATCTTCCAAATCAATTATATGTAGTGATTACATAAATTTCAAATGTTTTTCTTTTGAAAGATAATACAAAATATTTCATTTATGAAATGAGTAAATACAAAATTTAATACAAATGAAGAACATTACCTTAATAGGAGGGTACTTGCAAAAAAGAATTTGAAACCAACGTAATAATCTCATATGTTGCAAGAAACTGAAAAAAGATGAAGGATTCGTAGAAGCCAATGAATCTAGTATTGCAAGATCATATGAGAGATCAAAGCTCTCAAACCAATTAATTGTGAGTTAGGAAAATATCATGCTTCCATTTAGACTATGCAGAGAAGGACATTGTGACTCCAAATCACCTCTGGATCCCGAAGCAGCATTTAAAAGTTGATACAACAAAACTCAACCAGATTATCTATAGTACTATAGTGAAAACACCAAATCAAACTGAAGACGACCAAACTCACATATTGCAAGACTAATCAAAACTTGCTAAAGCAAAACTACCAAACTCGCCTATGACAAGGCCAGACAACTGATTGAGTTTTTGAAGTTATTATAGAACAAAAATAAAATAAAACAACAAATAAAAAAACAATACACAATTTTACTTAGTAAAATCCTTCATTGATTTTCACAATTTCTAAATTTCAAAACAATATATATATATATATATATATATATATATATAATTTTATTCAACCCAATTTCTATATTTTACTATTTAAAAAAAAAGGCTTATTTATCAAAATACTTCTTAAACAATATTTTAAATATTACTTTACTTTTTATTTTTACACTGAATCACTTTTCTTCGTTGTGTCTCACTTTATTCTAATTCGTCATCTTAGTCCATTAACATGATAGGTTTTGATTACGAGATACTCGATATGTCATCAATATTACATCCTTATTATTAATATCATGTCGCTAGTGTGGAGCAAAATGTAACCGTCAATGGACAAAATTGAAGGTAACATGGAATACAAAATGAAAGAAAAAGTTATACGATTAAGAGGTAAGTGATACTTTTATAGTTTAAGAGAGGTATTTAGATAACTATACATTTAAAGATAAATCCCCACACCAGCTATCAAATTCTCAATATAATCATTTGACGGCTTGATTGAAGTAAACTTTCATTGTTTCGTTACTTCAAACTTTGAAACAACCTTATTAGCCGAATCTGATCATGGAAAAGTGTGTCATATTAATTTGATGAAAATAGTTTTAGAAGAGATCGAGCTTACCAAATTATTGATTCCATACATATCACTTTCCAATTGGTACTTTTCGTGGATTTATGTCATTTTTCTAATTCCACCCACAGCACCAACTTTTTGTTTCTCTTGCTGCCGATTCTAGACTTTTCATATTATGAGAAGTTCGGTCTGACCAAACTCCATCAAATAATTAATCAAGTTAAATAATAAATTGGGAGGAGTTCAAAAATATCCATCAAATAATAAAAATGAAAATGATATTTGTCAGGACGTTATTATATGTACAAATTAATAATAATGGAAAAAGAAATGAACAAGTATTGATTTGTTGAACATCAAATAGATATTAATAATTAAGAGGACTCATCATAATCTTGACTAGGTCACATGCAGGGTTCGTTTGTAGGCTTTTGGGGCATCTTTCTATCTGAAATTTCTATTATGCACTTATAAATTAATTTTGGTTCGGGACTTTAATGAAAAGAACATTTTAAAACTTTTTTTTAATAACTTTCTTTAATGAAAAGAGCATAAATTTTAATGTAAAGGACAAAATTTTACTACAATAGGCCAAAAAAACAAAAATTCACGGGCTGTAAGCAAAACCCAACACGCAATCCCTAATTTTTATTTCAGCATTGCCCCCTTACTGATTTTACCCCAAAAATATCAAACAAAACTTCGCATTAATTTTTATTTATTTAGACGATGTCGTATTATTTCATGGGTTGATACCCTTTTTTTTGGGTACAAGGGTTGATACTTGATACCCTTTAGTTGACACGTATACATGCCTTTGTTTTTTTTTTTTTTTTTTGAAGTATATATTCTTTTCAAGTACAAGTCTAACTCTAGTACTAAATTACTTAGTAAAATAAAACAAGCCAAAGAAATCTAATAGAATTAAAAGAAATAAATATTATTTAACTACAAGAGTTAAATAATTTCTCTATCTATATATGTGACCGTGACAAAAAAAGAGGCCACCGTGACAAAAGCTACAAGAGTTAATTATAATTTGCATGATATACACCTAATGGTTTTCCACAAAACAACTTGACAAATTGACTATAAGATAGATATAATAATTTCTCTATCTATATATGAATCTAAAATTTAACTTTTTTATTATTTATTTATAAATAAAGAGGATGATGAAGGATTAGGCGAGTCAAACTACTCATAAGACTTGGTCATCAAACTACAAAAGTAGTCTTACTCTCTAACACTCACAAAGCGTTCAGAAAGAACCAAGACTTGGGATTTAGCCATCAACTACAAAAGTAGCCTACTTCCTTCCCCCTTAGAGCAATTAGAAAAGGCTAACGTCCCTATATAGAACGATCCCCATGTCACCCATCTCAGAAATTTTATTTAATTAATACAAAAAGATACAAGCGGAGGGACGAAGCCAAGACCCGGAAAGACAGAAAGATCAACAAAAACTATAATAAGGTAAAAGCAAAATGTCACGAGCATGGGCAAAAGCTACAAATGTCGGAACCATAGACCACCATTGACAAACGTAACTTTGTGCCCCAAATGAAGTTAAGGCATCTGCAACCTGATTTCCTTCTCGATAAATATGCGTGCAAATAAAACGCATTTGACAAAGACACCATAGACAATTCTTCCAATCCACCTTAAGAAACCAAGGGACCACATTAGGCGCCTTGAAAAGATAATATGAATAACTAACTTGGAGTTTGTTTCAATCCATATAAGCTTCTAATCTCTGACCCAAGAAATACGCACAGTCACAATGAGGGTAAGAATTTCAATAGCAACTGAACTTACAAATTCTGTATTTAATTATGTCAATGTATGCTCAAACAGCCCAGGGAATCCCTTGTTAGTTTGACATGTTTGTGGTAGAAAAATTTTGCCGCTTTCAAATTAACGAAATTGTATCTACAAAACAAGGAGACACCTTTGGTTAAAGATCAAACCACAAGCCCAGAGGGGGAGGGGATTTGGGCAATAAACCTCTGATGCCTAAGTCAGAAAACTCTATGTAGAGAATGAGGTGTTTTTCAGCATAGTATTTGCTTACCAGAGAATTGAGAACTGATTGTAGAAGGATATTTATAGGAGTACGGTCAGCCACCTAGGTGGGGAAGCCTACGCTACGTGTCGATGTCAAGGTGGGGAAGCCCATGCCACGTGTTGATGTCAAGTTGGCCAAGTTGTGTTATCCAATGGATGGAATTGTACTTGTGCAATGACATTATGAGACAATATCTTTAAGATGCTCAGAATATCTTAAAGATACCGAGAATAATCCTTGAAGATATTATTAAAATTAATTAATAATATCCTAAGAATTATCTTGGAGAATACTTGATTGAATATGATTGTGCTTTCAATTTGGAAAGTTTAAATGTAGGAATTAGGAATTAATTCTACCCTTAATTTGCTTGCCTTATCTCCTTGCCATGAGCAACTTAGCTTGGAGTAATTGTAGTTAGCTTGGTTGAAATGCCGGGTAATAAATGAAGGCCTAACCAATTAATGAGGGCATTCTCGTCAATAGTGAATGAAAATCTACGTGTCAGCTCTATAATTTTCAGGATTATTTTTTCTCCACAAATGTCCCCATATCTGTTGTGATGCTCGTACAAAGTGCAATAGATGTAGAAATTCCAAGTTGAGTAGAACTGCCAAGAATAAACTCCTTATTTGTATTGAAATTATGAGTCTTGTCTTGTAGCATAAGTCTTTTGGGATATGAAATCCAAAAGCCCCATAAGATTTATTTATCTTCAATATAAATAGAGAATTAAATAAACCTGGAGGACAATTGTCTTCCAAGTGAGAAAGAGAGAGACAAAGAGAGGGAGAAAGAGAGAGAATTGGCCCCCTCCCCTTATTTTTTCGTCTTTGCACGCTCCACGAGGAGCTACCTCACGTCCAACATTGCCGATGTCGTCTTGTGGTCATCTTAGGAATCATGCCAGGTAATAAATTGCTTGGAAACTCTAAGTTTGTTTCTCTTTGTCCCAAAGTGCATGCTTTTCTGCCAAAGCTTAGAAAGCTGCCAGAGGTTAGATCCTTGCTCATGATCAACTCTCCAAATAGGGCATGTTCAGCTGGAAGCCCTTTTCTGAACGCAGATGTCGCTATCACATCGTCACAACCAACGATCTTTGTTTTTTTGGCCTTGAACCTCTTGACATAGTTGTGGATTGACTCTTTTGGATTCTTCTTGAGGTTGAAGATATACTCAGACTTCTTCTTGATGGAGTGGTATGACAAGTACTCCTTAGTAAAGACAAGGAAAAGTTCTTCAAAGTTCTGGATCGATCGTGGAGCCAGAGTTTAGAACAAGTCTTGTGCCTCGCCTTGCAAGGTTGTTAGCGAAAATCTTGCACATGAGCACGTCATTCATGCTTGAGATATCTTTTCGGATCCTCGTCTCCTTTAAATGCAGTGAAGTGAGGCATAGTGAACTTGCGAGGTAGATCTTTCCACTTCATCTCATTGTTGAATGGTGACCTGCTCATGTTGACCATGTCATGCCAAAGTACTTTATACGTTGTCTCAATGTGCTAGAAACAACGCAATCGCTCGTTGATGAGCCTTTCCACCACTTCTTGGATTTGCCTGTATTAGGGCTGTTGTGTCTCATGTTGCCTCTCACAGAGGCTTGCACGCTCATGCTGCCTTCTGTGGCTACCTGCCTGTTCATGCTGCTGATGTTAAACACGTTGTTCTTCTCTAGCCGGCGAGTGAGCTGCTCGTGATTGTGCTTGGAGATGGGAACCAATTGAACTTGATTCTGAATTCCCATGAGCTCCTTCCTCTTCCCTGCGCTTCCTGCTCTGGTGTGAGATGAGAGGATTTACATACGAGACAAGTCACGAATGAACACTGTGTCTGGGCTCAGGTCTTAGATGTCTTTCAGAGTGTGGACCCAATCTCGAGTGCACATTTACCGAAGGACCAAGGCGGGAATGAATATTACCTCGAGCGTTAAGGCAGGATTGTACGTTTTGCCAAGGGCCAAGGCAAGAGTGCATGCTGCCAAAACGCTCATTTCTGGGCTCATTGAATGGTTGCTTCGCAACTCCTGGAACGCACCACCTCTCAATTTTCTTGAGAAGTTGGCTCACCAAAATGGTTTATTGCATGAGAGCACTAGTCAAGTCTAGGACTTGCAGGAATGGGTTCGTCTCGCCTTTCAGAGTAGAAAGGCCAGGTTAGTAAGCTTCTCCGCGAGTCGTGGATGTGTAATGGATGACGGGCTCAAAATTTGAGCTGGGCTTGGGCCAAATTTTCCACAAGAATCAACCTTTATTCCCGGGTTGGACCGGCAAGTCCAGTCTAGATTCGTTTTGACCCAGGCATCTGGGCCCGGTCTGGTCTAACCGGCTCTGAGGTAGGCCTACTAGACTAGGTAAGGCGCGTCGTAGGTTTGGGCCGACTTGTCTGGGCTTTTAGCGCGGGAACTGGTTGGACCTAAGCAGTGGGCCGCCTGGACTGAGGCTGCTCAGCGCCCAAACTTAAGTTAAGTTTTGAGATGTAGAAGCAACAACAGATGTAAAGGGCGGAGGCAGAAGGGCCTCGCCATGGTTTCTGTCAGTGGATGAGGATCCGGGTACGTAAGGGGTACCATTCGTCGTGGTTTCAGAATTTTCAACCATGTTTTCCCTTGTCTAATGCACACAAATCATGAAATTAAAAATTTAGAGATTGGTTGCAATTAGAGAAGTTCCAAGAAGGTGGAAATTTCATAAAATAATTTGAGAGCTTCTTTGATAATTAAATCAAGTTCTTAATGAAAGCAGCAATTTGTGGTAGCAAAATGCCGCCAAATTGAAGAAATTGTACCTACAAAACAAAGAGACACCTTTGGTTAAAGACCGAACCACAAGTCTAGAAGGGGGAGTTTGGCCAATGAACCTTTGATGCCTAAGTCTAAAAACTCTATGTAGAGAATGAGGTGTTTTATAGCGTAGAATTGCTTACCAGAGAACTGACTGTAAAGGGGTATTTATAAAAGTATGGTCGGCCACCTAGGTGGGGAAGCCCACGCCACATGTTGACGTCCAGTTGGCCAAGTTGTGTCATCCGATGGATGGAATTGTACTTGTGCAATGACAGTACGGGATAATATCTTTAAAATGCTCAAAATATCTTAATGATACCGAGAATAATAAAGATAATATTAAATTAATTAATAATATTCGAAGAATTATGTTGGAGAATCCTTGATTGAATATGATTGTGCTTCCTTAATTAAAGGAATTTATCTTCAATTTGGAAACCTTAAAAGTAGGAATTAGTAATTAATTTTACCTTTAATTCTCTTGCTAGGGGCCCGCGTAGCTTGGAGTAATTGTAGTTAGCAACTCAAGGCTTTTAACTTGGTTGAATTGCTGGGTAATAAATGCGGGCATCGCCAATTAATGAGGGCGTTATTGTTAATAGTGAATGAAAATTCACGTGTCTGCTCAACAATTATATTATAAATTTAAGTTACTGATTAATTAGGTTAAATCTTTAGAATTAATGTTTTAGCCAAATTGACAATTTGAAAACTTAAGATGTCAAATATGAAAATAAGAAGAGAACACACCCAGTAAATGGTACGTACTATTGAATGATTTACGATTCATTTGGGTCTCATCGCAAATTAATCTTGGACCATTCAATAGTACATACTATCTAAGATTTTTTCTATAATGTGAATGTGTGTGTGCATATATATATATATATATATTATTATATTATTATTATCAAACAAGCTAATTTCATTAAATAAAAACTAATGCAAGGTTAGGAAAGTCTAAAGACAATCCAAAACAACCAAGCAAGAGTACAACCCAATACATAAGAAATACAAGGAAATAGGCCCAAGAGAGCCCATAACAACCCTAAAACATAATCTGAAAAGAGGGGCCAGCCACCTCCACCCAAACAGCCACACCACCATCGCAAAGCCGCTGGCACCGAGAAGAAGAATCAACGAACCAACTTGATGAAACAGAAAATGGAGGTGGATAACCACCGGCGCTATGAGCGCTCCCATAATTCTATCAAATAGTGCTAATATATATATATATACACACACTATAAATAGTTGTATCTCATAAAGTCTAGAGTTAATTGGTGTTGTGAGAATGATGATTTCTATGTAAGATTTTTTTGTTTTTATTTAAAGGGGAGAGGGATATTTTAAAGAGAGTGGAAATTGGGGTAGGTCACACAACGTAGTCACTAACTAGGTATCGAATTCAACATAAATATAATATGTCATCATCAATCATTGAGTCAAACCTGAAACTTATTACTTATAAATAAAAAAAAATATCACTAAACCGTAGAACTAATCAGTACCATTTTGTCTCAAATTAAAACTAGTTCCAGTACAAGAACGAGGTATAGATGCATGTTGCGAGTTCAAATTCCAATAGGTTTTGTGAGGCCTCCCCAGGTGCAAATGTGAATCTAGGACCCAAAATCATCTACTCCACGTGGTCGCACCATGCATGTCCTCGTCAGCTCTGTCCCGATGAGAAGCGTATACGTTCGTTGAACTAGAAATATCCACGATCGATTCGTGTAAATTATATCTATTTTCAATTTCAAGTGGCTCTTGAGTCTTGATAGACTAAATACCAACTATAAGTCGTCGCTGCATGCATGGGGAGTGACGACAAGAGCGTAGTTTGCTTAAACTCTAATCACTTTTCTAGTTCTACTCCCGTTTCTTAATTCTTTCCAGTTTTGGAACCTCAACCAATACTGCCCTTCTTGTAGCCGTTGTTACCATAATATGTCAGTGTGCATAGTTATTGGTTAGATGGTCGTTACGCCATATGTAAATAGTGCTAGCATTGGCTGTAAAAAACAACTAAACAGCCAGCATAATCTTAGCTTATTCATCAATTAATGTGTCTACACTATATGTTGCTAGCATTGTACATGTCCATAAAGCTTCGAGTGAGATAGTTCTTAGATTTCACTCCAAAAATCAGTCTATTTTTTCAGTTTTCATTCATATAAGAAATTAGTTAAGAAACAACTAATTAACCAACACAGAAAACACTAAAACCCCAAGCAAAAGTAAAAGATTTACACAAAAAACACAAATTTATAGTGACTCGGTCAAATATGTCTAACTCTACTTTGGTAATTACCCGAGATATTTCACTATTTGTCAAAAACCCTTTGGTTTACGAGAAAAAATCCTTTACTTTCAAACCCTAAGTCAGTATCTCTCACCTGCTCACACCTCTCAAAAGTGTCTCCCTTTATTTCTTGTGATTTCAACATGCTTTACCACAAAACTAAATCTCCCTAATTTCCTATTTATAGTGCATATATAGGAAACGAAAACCTTTCCTAATATTTGGAGCTCAAGGTATAATTTTTGCTTTACATTTCTATACGTACTGAAAAGTTTGAATTGCTTGTGAACCGCCAAGCAATTATGTGTCACTATCTACGTACTTCCTTACTACACCTACATGCACTATATTTAAAAAAATAGTTATTAGCAAGGCTCTCTCAGAATCGCGTAAAAAGCAATATCACAAGTGATGTAAAACTCAAACACACGCCATATATAACCCACACAAACTTGGGATCTCACAACCTCCTCTACTTAAATCCCCAACGAAGATCTCAGGATCAAGATTCAAATCCTTAACCCACTTGCTGTTGCACTAATAATTAGTAATTGAATTGCCTTTGATACGTACTATTTGTAACAATACATGCGTGCATGCTAAAATATTCTAAATCTCTACCCATTATTAAGGCAAAAAGTCTTATAGTTAAACATTCAAATAATCGCAAAATTGAAATTCAAAATGAGCCTTAATTCAAATAACCAAACACTATTGTATTGTTTGATGTACGAATTTAATGAGTGTACAGTAATTCTTAGTATAGCTAGTATTCTTGGAAGTTGGAAGTGCAGGTCGCAAAGGGGAACTTGCACGCATGGCATAGACTTGAAACTTTCAAAGATGTATACAAAAGACTACTCAAGGGAGTTTATTTTAAAGATAAATGCTAACAACCTTTTCATTTGAAACTTTTTAGTTTTTTTTTTCATCTTACAATATTAGACAGGATTCGAATCGTCTATTTTCTAGTTAATTCTTTATAGATGGGCTCTACTAAAAATTAATCAAATCTAAAATCGATTAGTCATCATCTTATAATTTTTAGTTAAATTCTAAAATTTTGACAACATTAATCGACTGGTTAAGCAAATTTTAATTTAATTAATTAATTTTTTTGTAGAATTAACATTCAAAAAGTGACAAAAAAAATAAACAGTTTTGATCATTATACAATATCGCAAGAGAAAAAGAGGAATGGAAAAGGTTCCAATAAGATGGTAGCATCCCCTATTTTGAATTGCACCTTGTATCTAAAACTTCAAAACCTTAAGACGCTGAGCTGATGACAGGTGTCCCTAAAATGTTTCAGATAGAGCAACCAATCTACCATTGACTTAAGCATCTCTCCTCTTTTTGTCTTATCATGATTAGGTTTATGAATCTTGTTGAAATGATAAGTCAATAGATTTAGTACTTTTGGCAGGAGCTTATAGATTTAGGAGTAAATTCTTTAACCGGCGGCCTTCATTCTTAAGGTCAGAGTTTAACTACCAACTAGCTATAATTTTAATGATAGTTTTTTTTGTAATATTGAAAGAGGTCTAAAGTTTGAATCGTCTATTCTCACTAATAAAAAAAAGTCATAGTTCAACAACATTAATAATAAAGAGACTTGTTTAGGGCCGTCGTGGCTAATGTCAGTTTACCATCATGACTTGTTAAAAAAGATGATCATAAATAAAGAGTGTTGTTTCAAAGGTTAAAAATGGTCCAAGAAAATCAGCTCTCCTTATTATATTTGACGCTTATGAAAAATTGTGGTAAGAGCAGGAGGTGCATTGCACAAGGGTTACATTCACCAACTTGTGTGGAGCCATTGACATGCCACTCAATCAAAATTCATCTGATTAATAGCTAATATTATTAGCTAATTTGATAGACATCTCTATCCAATTTGTACAACATCCAATGACTGTTTGATTAAACTTAGACGTCACTTCCTTACAAACCAATAAAGCATGTGCATAGCAAACAGTTTACAGAGATAGGTACCCCGAGATTACGGAACACCTTCTATTACTCATTTCTTACATTCTTATTTTCATTAGTTAAACCAAAATTCGAGAGTATTTGGCTCCTGAATTTGTTATAATGTGGAGCAATGATCTTTTTGACTAACTCTGTTAGAACTTTCATCCAAAATAAATGGTTTAAAGGGGCAAAAAATAGATGAAAGTTCAAACAAAATTAACCAAAAAGACCATTGTTCCACATTATAACAAATTCAGGGACTAATTTATACTCACGAATTTTTAGTTTATGGACCAAAACTCCAATTGAGCTAAAATTCAGGAATCATTACTCCAATTATTTCTTAATATATACATATAAGGTGCTAACCACTCATTCATGTACCTGAAGTTCTGCTTTCATTTCCCTTGTGCCAATATCACATCTATTCTCTACCTACACTCTCCTAAATAATTTTACCTGTTGTTTTCTTTTGATTTATTCAATTCAATGACCAAAAATAAAAAAGAATATGTAAGCTTACACATATAACAACATACAAATAAAAGAATGTGTAAGCTTAAGAAGAAAAGAATGACGTGTGATTATCATTTCCATGTATAAAAATATAAAAATAAAAATGTCAACAAGCAAGATGAGGTTGATACCACATATAACAAGTCATTCTGGTTCACCCATTTGTTAAAAGAATGGTTTGAGAACCATCTATTTTTGTTGTTTATGTGTCAATATTGTAGTTTTGCATTGTCAAATTCTAGATGTTGGAGTATGTCCAAAGGCGAAAATGTTCTAGAATTTGAGCAACAAATTTTGTATGCAACTATATGAAAGGGCTTTTGTGGCATTTTCCTTTGGTTAGCTTGTTTGTTGGCATTGTTTAACAGTGACACTTCTGCTGGTTAGTTCCTACGGCTGAACCTTCTGAAACTTTCGATGGCAATGACCTGAGAACATATGTTGATAAAACTATGATGGGCAATATGTACATACTTTATTTTTACCAACAAATAAAAATAAAAATTTGACATATATAGTTTATAGAAGCTAATGATTGTTATGGATTTGTAGCTAGATGTTTCCTGCAGAAAACCGTAGTCGGTTTGCATATGATTTGATCAAATCTCCATCAAAGACAAATTTCAAGATTGCGTGGGCATGATTATATTCCCAAGAACTTATTATGTTATGGCCTCAATCAAAACCTGGTCAATGAAGAAAGAAGGAGAATTATATATATATGTACAAATTTCTGCATAAAAAGTGGGTTAGATTTAGACATGTGCAGATCAATTAATGTTGGTTCTTGAGTTGCATTATTCAGTCCTGATTGGACAAAACAGTTTTGACTGCTTGGAGAGGGAGTTAAAACGAAAGAAGTCACAAAACCAGTTGTAGCCTAAGTTCATAGGGCCTTCTTATCTTATTGGAACCCAACCCTGGAAAAAGGAGGCTACAAACCATGTGCTCCTTCACATAGGATTGAGAGTATCTATATATATAGCATGGTTAATTTCTTGATCAGCACAAGTGGGTGGCTTAGCTTGTCTACTCCTAGAGTTGGAAGAGGAAAGAAGGGACTTGTAGCTTGGTCGGTCGGTTGAGATCTTTCATTCTCTACATTAGATATTTTGCATTCGCCCTCTTTTTCTAACTACAGCTTGTCTGGAAGAAAAAGAAAAGTATAGACGAAGAAACAACCATTTCACAAAAGGTTTCAAGGTAGTTAAAGTTCCAATATAAAATCGATTGAGTATTATAAGAGCATGAAAAATTTAATAAACTTCTAATGTGAGACATTTCGTTTCAATCTCACAAATTTGAACTCAGAACATACATAAGCATATGATTGGGTTGTATAGATACATATTTAGTTTACGGGTTTCTAAATTCTAATTGAATTAATTAATGCAATAAACAAAACAAGACGGCCACAAGCTTATCATTTGATGAATGACCCTCAAAGGCTCTAACCATCATTTTCAAATCCCAGTCACATGCTTAGTTTTCAAGGCCAAGAACCCTCTCTCTCTATTTAAACCCTTCCATCTCTCTCCCCTCTCACACATCACTTCCAAAACATCTTCCATTCCATTCCATTCTCTCTCTCTCTCTCTCTCCATTACCAAAACAGCAAACTCTCCAATTTTCTCCCACTTTTCTAATTTTGTGCAACAAGTACTCAATTGGGCAACCAATATTTTTCACAACCTGTCTGTCTCACCACATACCCCAAATGGTTCATCAATCATTTGACCAAGATATTGACTTTTTTGCTAGGAGGTGCATTTGGGTGAATGGTCCTGTAATTGTAGGGGCAGGTCCTTCAGGCCTAGCAGTTGGTGCTGGCCTTAAAGAACAAGGTGTCCCCTTCATTGTCCTAGAAAGAGCCGATTGCATTGCTTCTCTTTGGCAAAAACGCACATATGATCGCCTCAAACTTCACCTTCCCAAGCAATTCTGCCAACTACCTAATTTCCCTTTCCCTCAGGACTTCCCAGAATACCCCACAAAAACCCAGTTCATCAACTACCTAGAGTCATATGCAAAACACTTTGAGATAAGCCCAAATTTCAATGAGACCGTCCAGTCTGCCAAGTATGATGAGACCTTTGGTCTTTGGAGGGTCAAGACGATTATTTCGACGAGCGACTCAAACCCTTCTGCTACTGCTGAAGTTGAGTACATTTGCCGGTGGCTCGTGGTGGCAACTGGAGAGAATTCGGAGAAAGTAGTGCCGGAATTCGAAGGCTTGGAAGAGTTTAAAGGGAATGTCGTGCATGCCTGTGACTACAAGTCCGGCGTGGCTTACCGTGGCAAGCAAGTTCTAGTTGTTGGGTGCGGGAATTCGGGCATGGAAGTCTCTCTTGATCTTTGCAATCACAATGCAAGCCCTTCAATGGTGGTTCGAAGTTCCGTAAGTAAAGAAATTCTACTAACTATGTTCTTTCAACCTGAGTTCAAATCTCATAAACGACAGCTTTTTAATAAAAGTTTAGTACTCTTGTTTATTAATTAATACAAGTCAAACTTGAACTTAATGAGTTTTTTATTCCTCTATTTTTGTCACTTTAACAGGTTCATGTCTTGCCAAGGGATATTTTTGGAAAGTCAACCTTTGAGTTAGCAGTTTTATTGATGAAATGGCTGCCACTCTGGCTTGCTGACAAGATATTGCTGATGCTGGCATGGCTAATTTTTGGAAATCTTGAAAAATATGGTCTGAAAAGGTCATCTTTAGGTCCTTTGGAGCTCAAAAACATTTCAGGGAAAACTCCAGTGTTGGATATTGGTGCCTTGAAAAAAATAAGATCTGGTGAGATCAAGGTGGTTCCTGGAATCAAGAGGTTCTCTAATGGCAGAGTTGAACTTGTTGATGGACAAAATCTTGAGATCGATTTTGTTGTTATGGCAACAGGGTATCGCAGCAATGTTCCTTCATGGCTCAAGGTTGGAATATTTTTCATTTATTTTTGGAATATTTCCATATTTATGGTTTTGGAAGCTTCAATTTTCAATTCAATATCCACGTGATAGTTATGGAAGTTATTTTCATACACCATTTTATTACCATGTTTCTTAAAATGAAAAAATGGAAGTTATGGTAATTTTTACAAAAATGTTCATTTGGTCAATAGATGATCAATAAATGAATAGTCACTCACTTTTAGATTTGATGTTAACAGTAGAGAATAAATGAACGTGCTTTTGATGTTTTAATCTCAACTCTTAAATCAAATCTCAGAGTAGGTGACAATATAACAATTGGTCACCAGATGACCAAAAGAACAAAACTTTGTTTACTTTTCCATAATCGGGATCCAAAACACAGTTGAACTCCGATTATGGATTACTCATGTGTTTACTAACTACATGTATGAATGAAATTACTAAATGGCTTAAAACTAAAATTTTCTTGGAATGTTTTTGTTGTGCAGGAAAATGAATTCTTTTCGAGAGAGGGAATCCCCAAGAATGCATTCCCAAATGGGTGGAAAGGGAATGCAGGGCTCTACGCAGTAGGGTTCACAAGGAGAGGACTATCTGGAGCCTCATTGGATGCCATTGGTGTGTCACAGGACATTGCCAAGAGCTGGAAAGAAGAGACCAAACAGAAGAGAAAATATGTTGCAGCTCGCCATAGGAGATGCATTTCACATTTCTAAAAATGGAGGATTTCAAATGACAGAGAAATTGGATCCTTTAGTTTTTTTGTTTTTTTTTTTAAAGAAAAAATTATTTGGTGGCTGATCAACCAAAACTGGGATCAGGTTTGTGTAGAAAATAATGTAGAATACAGAAGGTAGCCCTCTCCTATAGAAATTGGGGCAAGATGTGGCTTATTCTTTATTTCCCATCGAATCTTGTATTCAAATTTAATATTAATCCATTTTCCAGTCAAAATGAAAAGAATCTCTATCTCCCTCTATTCTTTTTTGATATTTTAACAAGAAATTATTTTTGCACACTTTTTCTCTTTTTTTTTTATTTGTCATTTGATTCTCCATTAATCTAGTTAGAGAAAACAGGAGTGCTTTGCTATTCTAATCACTCTAGCCTATAAAACTCAAACTTAAAACAAAGCAAAGACATTGCTGTGACGAACTGACCTAACTCACATTTGTTCTCTTTGTTACTTTACCCACAAGGTTTGTTTTGCTATTCTAAACACTCTAGCTTATAAAACTCAAACTTAAATACAAAAAAACAGACACACCGCTCTAACTAACTGACATAATCCTCATATGCGCTCTTAGTTACTTTACACACAAGATTTTATCTTTCCCCCCATTATATCACAAACTCAAAGTTGGTTAATCAAAACAAGTTGATCCACTAGTCATGAATATATCTGATAGGCTCTCTTTAACCCCAAGATGGGGTCCACCAAGGACCCAATAACTGCTGTGGGTCCCTGGTCCACCACAGTCCAACATCACAAATCTTGTCAAAGTGATTCTGCTTTAACTGGTTTCAGAATTCAGATAGAAATAGGTTTCAGAGAGAGACTCCTCCCATGTTTCCTTGCACATGGATAGAGCCCCACAGTGGAAGGATACATACAGTCCTTGGGGGGAACATTGGCATAAAACTTGACACATTTCTGTTTCGGATATCACAAAACAAAACTCTTGCACCGAACAAAAGTTTCACAACTAGAATTACTGCATCACAAGTTTTACATCAAAAACTTCAAAATTCTATAGCGTTCTGGAGTAACTTATACTCCGAGATTTTTAAAACTGTTAGATCTTGGTCATTGTGTTTGTGCAGCGCTTCCTAATCATAAGAAAGGCTTCGGATTAGCGCCTAAACATGCGGATTTAACTAATATAGCAACCAACAGTCTTCTACCCTTCTACTAATCTCTTTTCCTTTCTCTTCCGAGTCTCTGATTAGCATGATATGCTTCTTTTAATTCCCTGGGAAGGTAAAAAAAAACATGACAGATTTACTTTCTTCACTAAATGGAATGTAGTAGTAAGGGACAACCCATATGAGTCCCCATGCTGTTTATTCAGACATGCAGATAAAGCTACAGAGAACACCTTAAATTTCTTTACCACGACAAACCAAAATATTCTAAACAAAGAAAAGCCAATTCAATCCTATTCCTTCATTTGCATATGCTACTTGTGGCTCTCTCTTTCTTTCCAAGCAAAGAAGCAGAGCTTGTCTGCTCAAGTTTGCAGCATTTCAAGCCTACAAAATGAATTCTTCAACTGCACTTTTGTCAATTCTCACCGGGATTTTCTAAGGTTCTCAGTACTCGACCCTGCTATCGAAAATACGACACCACATGGGGAGGCCACCACCCATATCCTTTCCTAGTTCCACCTGAAAACAGCCCATTCCTTCATGTTTGATAGACGATTCATCGCTCTCGCTGCTGATCTTCGACTGTAACCTCGTACTTTATTAGGTCTCTGCAACGATAGAGACATGGCAACCATGCATGAGCTGAACGTTCAGCCTGACTACCACGTACTAGTTCTGAACATAAATATTTATAACTGAATCTGCGTGTGTGTGCGTGTTCCACAAGCTTTTATATCACCGAATAAAATCAGTCATCAAATTTATTCACCAAATAATGTAGCAGATTACTTGTCGTTTGTCACATCGTCAACTTTTTAATCATATTTGCATGTCAGGGTAATTTAAATGAACACTCAGTTAACCAATAATCCCAGCCACAATGATCAAACAAACAAAAAAACCATCTTAAGTTGCATTGTCTGTAACTGATGCCTAAACAGAACTTGGGATGGAATATTAAAGGACCGAGGAATTGATCGAGTTAAAGAAAAATACTATTGCTATGTAATTGTTCATATGTACTTACAGAACAGACTAAGGACAAAATTCCATATACATTGAAGTTCAAACTTTATCATTTGCATTTCACCAGCCAATGCAATCACTTGGCCTTGGTGGAAAGCATCCGATCGATTTCACCATTCTTGTTGTAGGAATCGACAATCTTCTTTGCATATGAAGGCATATGCTGATCAGCTCTGCATGTTTTCATGTTCAATTTCGGTAAATTGCATGTTTTAAATATAAGAAACCAGCATCACAGTTGCTACTATAAGAGTTGCACCTTTGTTTTCCCCAAGCTCGGTTGACATATAGGTAGTTCCGGATGGTATGGTAATCGAGCGAATAACGAGCAAATTCCAGACCTTTTGGGCCAATCTGTCCCACAAGAACCAAGTCATAAAATCAAAACTACAGATCATTTTATAATTCTTAAATGCATCATATTGTGTGTTTACCAAGTTTATCAAGAAAGCGATCACATTGCCAACGAACTTTGGGGCAGGCTCAGGACCCTTTCCTGAGAAAAAAAGATTGTACAAAAATGGTAAGCAGCATATATTGTACAAGTTCTCCAGAATTGTAGACGAGCTATTTTAAAAATTCGTGAAAAATGCATCATATTTTCTTCAGAACATATAGTTCCCATAGATTTCCAACAAAAAGTATCTCAAAGAATGTGCTGCACATACCCATCTTAGCAGCATCATCCGCCTTAACAGTCTCCATGGTAAATGGTCGGCGAATACCCTGAAATTGGCTGTGCTTAGAGTTTTTCACCCAAAGAATAAGCTATCCTATAAACACTAAACTTCAATGTTGCAAAATCACAGAGTGAGAGAAATAGGATAGGATCAAGAGTTTTACACTACTAGTTGTTGGAGTGATCTCCAAATACTTTTCAATCAGACTGAGCATCTCTCTTCCACGTTCATTTCTACCATTTGAAGTCAAGACAAACATAGGTAAAATTTTCGTTCTTTTGTCTACCACCAGAATGAAATAAAAGATTGCAATAAAACAGATTAATAATCAGTAAGCACAATAAAAAAGTTGCACGCGCGCACACACGCGCAGAGTCTCAACGATGATATTACCTTACCGTAACATATTGTGGATGTTGAGTCATGCTGACTCCAGAAAATTTCGGCACCCCCATATATCCAACAACTAAATCCTGAAATAGGTGTGAGACTTGAGGACCTTTATACAACTAACAGTGGAAGTTAAGCTTGCAATAGACTTGTAAGTTGTAACTGAAATAAAAGATAGCATTCCTGTTAAGTATAAGAGGTGAAAGCTCACCGCTAAAGCATTTGTATAGTCGAAACAGCTGTAAGACACGGGGGACTGGTTAAACAACATTTAAGGAATGACAGATAAAAACGATAGTTTTTCATAATCAAGCATTCATGTGATATTTCTGATTGTGAAATATGTCATTAGAAATTTCAAAAACTACAAAGTATTACAGAGAAAAGGACAAACATTACCTATAACACGAAGGAGCAATTACATCAACTAAGTCATTTGCTGGCAGAGAAAAATAAGGAACCTGTTTTGGTTAGAATATGAAACTAGGCAAATTAGCATGACTGCGAGAGCAAATACCAAATCGAACATACCAAAATCAAAACAAAAAATTGTTTACCTCTTCAATATGACCATCCAAATGCTTCAAGTGAACCTATCAAGAGTACATGAATAATAAATCAAAGAAACAAATAGCTAACGGTAGCTGCTAAGAAATGCTTACACTAGAAAAAAGTTTGCGCATAAGAATTGTTAGGCAATCGGTGTCTGTTTTACTGTTATAGATATATAGTGAGATATATGCCAGCCACGTCGCACATATTTTTCTTTTCACAAATGTCAATTGTTTATATGTGACAAAATTCTTCCAGAAATGTTTGTTATGATTTGTGAAACATGATTTACTGCAACATCACCACTAAATTATTAAAACAAATGTCTGGTGAAATCTTTCAGAATATTTAGTTAAAAATGCACTCCGCCACAGGTCATTTCCCCTTTTCATAATAAGAACATTGCTAAAGGTGTTAAAACGGCGCAAGTGACCTGAGGCTCACAACTTTGAAACATTCCTCAGACCTTGTAACTCTAACCTTGCACTTGCAGAAACAATTCATTAACACAAACCTTGTAATCTTGCATAAATTCGTAATGAAGAACTGTTTCTGGTTCACTACTTGCAGCCTTTAGAAACTTATCAAGGCCTTCTCGAGTCCCGTTGTCCACTGTCAAACAAGGGCATTAGTACTCATACAAATTCTGTTACTCATTACTTATGTCATATGAATATAACGAGGGCATTATATATTTGTTAACTACATGTTTCAGATAATCATAATGGTTCTGCCGTTGAGGATATGCTGATTTTGATTGTAGAAATAGAATGATACAGTAAGGCTTTTACTGACCGCAATTTGTTCCTAGCACGTAGAGCTTGTCCAAATTTAAGTGGTGCTCCACAGATCGTAATGCTGCAGTTTAAGAAATTACTCTGCATTACAATAGTACGAGTCACAACGGAGAAGGATTGAAAGTAGAAATTGCAAGATTGTATCATAACTGATACCTTGCACCTGGCAACCCACACCACAGAATAGAAGCTTTTTTACACCAGCAGCCTGTTTCATGGAACAATGAAAAACCTTGTCTCACTAAAACTTAAGTGAAACATTTACGTTTCTGACAATAAAAGGAACACATACACATACCATACAATGAGCATATGTTACAAGTTTTACGAATTGAAGATTATAGTAGGACCTTTCTCCTATTTTGACACAAAGGATACTTTTCACTTACTCTTACCAATGTTGAATCAACGACAAAGCATGTTGGTTAAACAGCACATTTGGTAAAATAATATTTCTGTCACTGATGAAAAAGAATACCAGATACCTCAACTAGGGCAAGGGTATTCAGATTAGGAGATAGTGTCGGCTTGACACCTCTAGCAGCTAGAACTTCCTCTGGTGTCCTATTGATAAGAGGGTGGAGATCAATGACATAGTGTGGATGGAATGACAATAATCGGAAAACAAAAAGAAAATTGTCATTGAGAAATATCAATAGAATAACTTTTTTAAAAGAAAATGAACTTGATGCAAACCTTGCTAATACCGGCAGCGGAGTAAATCTGTCGTTTGGGTCACTGTGACAATTGAAACCATATGAAGATTAACATTCTAAAAATAAGAAATAAAGGACTGACTAACATAGATGTGTTTATTATGTTTATGCTCCAGTAAATTCAGGCCACAACCTCTGTACACAAATGACGGCCTCCACCATGCCTGATTTTAGCATTTCAATTGCAATAGTTGTCACTATTCCTGTCCATTGAGCTCCTGCCAAAAATGAAAGCGACGCAAAGATTCATATTACAGTGACGAGCAAAACCAAATCATATTCAAAAGATGCACTACGAAGTATTTGGCTCAAGCAATTTTGACACAAGATTCGTAAGAAATTATTTACGTGATTTGTGATTTCTTATAATAATTAATGAAGTTCAAAACTTTAAAACTCAAACTAAAAGTGGCAGAGTTGGTAGAATTAGTAGCAATGAAAAATAGGATGACTCTAAAATCCCAAAAATGAGACAGATACCGAAGCTTGTAAAACAAAAGTACCTTCGACAGGCTTTACTTTACGAGCATACAACAGCTCCTCATAGACACCCAAGTACATTTCATCTGAGGAACCCGGTTTCCTCCCTCTACCATGAACTACAGGTTCCAAACCCTGAATGCGAAAACAAAAGAGCACTTAGTATTTAAAGGTTGATCACTTTTAGTACATCGAATTTCGGTATTAGCTACATAGTTATAGATAATTCATAGCATAGAATGTGCCTCGGATCGGTTTCAGGATTTCATGAGATAATAATAACTTGCATCAAACAACTGTGCAAGGTTGAAAATTCAGAAAAATAAAAGAATTGGGAGAGGAACAAGAACTCACTTCAATCTTAGACATTCCATCTCCTAAGAAAGCACAAGCTTCCTTGACATGGGCAATGTAATATGTGTCACACAACCCGCAACGACTGCCCAACACACAAGAACCATCAAACAAATGAATAAAGATTCATACTTGAAATACATAAATTTCAGAAAAAGAAAAAAAGACGGTTGGCAGTTGAGATTCTTGAGAAATGAAAATGAAGAGCCCGTTTGATAACCATTTCGTTTTTAGTTTTTCGTTTCGTGTTAGAGATAAGTGAAAACTAAAAACGGAATGATTATCGGGCCCAACAGACCTGCAGTGGTCTTTAGCTGGGTAAGTGCCGCCGGGTGGGATGGGCCTGGAGCGTTGCCGCCAGTCCTCTCTCAGCTTCACCGACTTTGAGTTGGTTTTCCCATCTGTTCCAGTTTCACCACAAAACACAAAAAACTTGCTTTACATATGAAGCAAATACGAATAATACAAACAGAGACAGAGTTTTGGAATTGGGTTACCTTTGGAGGAAGAAGAAGATGAGGAGACGATGGAGAGTGAGAGAGGAAGCGAAGGGAGCTTGGCAATGAGAGAACACATTGCAGCAGCTGACAGAGAGAGAGAGAGAGAAGCTACAATAATTCAAACAGAGGGGGGAGTGAAAGTGACTAGAGTGCTGAGGCTGTTTGCACCACATATTACTTGCTTCCATGGTGTGCTATATAAAGATTTTCTGACACGTGTGCATCCCATTCGAGGGACACCACATGACGGTGAATCCATTCTATATAAGTTATTCTACTCATATTGACCCAACCCAAATTTTAAGTTAATTCCTAATTTCCTATCCTAGGCGTGGATTAGGCCAACTAGTTGAGCACGGATACACTACCACGGTGACATTTTATGTCTATAATACAATGACATGTGTGAGATTTTCTTCACATGATTCTGATTATAAGCATGAAGTTTTGCTAATCGGTCATAAAATATATTGAGAAGGAACTCATCCTCAATCTTAAGGAGTCGAGCCTTTTTCAAATTTAAATCCAATATATTAGATAAATTTATAAATAAAAAAAATACTTTTGATGCGAATTACAACAAAAAATAAGTGGGCCTTAACTATGCCACATCAACGAACGAATATTTTTTTACAAGAAGTGACGGAATGTGACATAGTGGTGCAAAAATTGAGTTTCAAGCGGCAAAGTGGCACAAATTGAATTTAAGGTGACAATGTGATATTGACATCAAGTTCCAAGGGGTATATAAAAAAATAAACCAAACTAAAAACTATTTCAAGTTGCTTTTCACTTTCAATATTTTGTTTTTATCCATCCTTAGTTTATCTTATCTTTTGCATCATCTTTCTTCATCCGTCATTTCTCACATATACTTTACTTATATCTCGAACAACAAAAGTGAAAACAAGAACGAAAAATGAATCAAATAGTAACTTTTGAACATCGATTTATCTCACGATAGTTTATAGGTACTCAAACCTGTGGCATCGCTTTAAAACCTCTTCTTACAAGTTTTGAATGCCTCAAACATTGTGTATCAAAAATAAGCTTGAAAAGCCATTACATGGAGGTAGAGGATAATAAAATTATTGATTGCCTTTGTAGACATCTATTTATATTACCAAATATAACAACCTTGGTTTAGATTCAACTGATAAATGGCTTGTTTGAATGTTCTTTTAAAATGGCTAAAAGCGTTTTTGGTGAAAATATTTTGAAATTAATTCTTAGTAAACATGTAAGTGAATCCTAGAAAAACACTTAAAATGTTTTCTTCAAGAAGCACATAACTGGTGCTTCTTGCAGTGTGTTTGGAACTCAAAAACATTTTCTCTAAAAGTGCTTCCAGTTATTTTAAAAGCACAGCCAAACAAGCAGCATTTGCCAATTCAAATTCACAAAACTAAACTTCGACAAATCAATAGGTATGTCGGAGTCATACTCGAATGAGTTTCGTGAAGAAAAACCTCGGAACACATTTGACAAAATGCACCTTCAAATTAAAAGGACACCTGGAAAGGGGAAGTCATTTGTTTCATTTCTTGGGGGCTTAAGCCCCAAAGTGTAGTCACAAAAACAACAAAATATTGGTAATAAAAAACTGCATAAGAAAAAATGCACGGTGCATCCCTCACGTCTGTACTTTTAATCCCTCTCTCTTTCGGTATACTATCCACCACATCCCCCCCTAAAATATAAGATCTAAATCAACAAGTGTAACAAGGGACTTTATTGTCATCTTTCAAAGAAATGATCTCTCAATCAATGACAAGGCCGGCCTCTTAATACAAGATCATATTTCTTCTATTGAAAAAGAATGGGCTCTAAGATAGACTCAAAAAAATATACAAATTACGACCTTCATAACGCCAAGGGAGTGAAGGAAAACAAAACCCGATCTGAGCATGCTATACTGACTTGAATCTCACAGAAGCTTACTAGTTCTTCGTTTTGATGGCCCTCCGGGGAAAAGCTTCATAATCCATCCCAAGACTCTTTCCACTACCTACATACGAGAATATAGAAAAAGATGATATTTCCACTCTGGGTTTCTTTTTCTTTTCTTTTCTACTTTGAGCTGTAAGCTAACTATCAGCTTGTATCAGAAAAAGACATTTGTAATTACAGACAGTAAAATGTATTTAAAAGCAAAACAATCACAGAACTGTTCAGTTCTTTGATGTACCTGTGCTTTCAGTATAAATAATATTTATACAAAACAAAACGCAGTACCTCATCGCCTTCATCCGCATATGGAGTATTGTCAGGCATATCAACAGGAGTGGGTTGTCTGACAAGAATATTTTCATTGGCCATACTTTGGGCAGTCAAAAGCTCTAATCTCTGAGTTTGAGCTTCAAGTTTCCGGGACAATTCATTGTTCAGCTCCTTCATTCATGAAAAGGAAAACAGTCGCACATTGCAATTATTAGCTGTGGCCCCTAACAAAATAATTATGAGCCAGACACAAACCAATATATTAAAAAAATTGAATGACTGCTAACGATATGACTTGAAAACACATTTTTCACTAGAGTATGAGTGAGAGGCCCATAGATGATACTAAGATCATTCTCAGAACCAAGTACATCCGAAGTGCGTAAGCCTCTTTTGGTCACTTTATTTCATATTCTGTTTTGTATTATTAATGCTTTTTCAACTATGTATCAACAGCATGACCTCAACCCTAAAAGATATTAATCAGTCCTGAAGAAAGCCCTTTCTTGCTTAAAGTGGACTACATAATAACAAGTCAAAAGCCATAGCAGACTACTATATTGAGTTGAAAATTAAAAAATATGCTACCTTCAGCTTGGAACATTGAGATGACTCGGATGCCAAAGATTGTACCAACTCTTCTTTCTCCAATGCTAACTGAAACAAGAAAGAGAGTAGAATTCAATTTAATGGACTAGATTTTACAACACCAATCTCAAGGAAAATAAAGGACATAAACCTTCAAAAGTGTACCACTGAGAAAATACAAGGGGTATATAGTAATGAGAGAATATAAGGGGATGGTACCTCGGAAATTAGTGTACTGATGTTTTCAACTGTTCGCATCTGATCAGGAGGTAGATTCACAGAGGAAACATCAAAAGCTGACGGTCCATTTTCAGGCACAATTGGGAAACTCGAGGCATCACCCCTTTCCTGGCCTAAGGTGTCAGGAATAGCGTCTTCATTTTCTTCAACTAGTGTACACAATACCCAAAAGCACAAACCAAAATTATAAAAGAAAAAGATTACAAAAAGGAGAAATAGTTGTCATTCGTGCAGTCATTCATTCATCAGTACAAGGCTTATTTGTGAACATTGATTAATTAGGCTTACAATTAGGCCGATTGTAAATGTAATTAGGATAAATCAGCATGCGTAAATAACGTTGCTTTTTCAAAATTATAACTGCATGTACCTGCTTCATACATAAAATAACAAAGACATAACTACATAAATATCATTACATACATTAACTGCTGTCAGTTATCAAAAAGATTCGACAAATTAGTTAAGTCTTATAGTTTCTTATCGAGTAATTGGACCAGATGTCTGTTCAGTCATAGGCTGATACAAATATATGTGTTGATTATGTGAATTTACATGAACACAATCAGAAAGAATTTAAGATAGAGACCTGTTCAACATATAACAACACACTCAAGCACTAATTAGAAACTAAAACACACGGACCAAAACAAAAAACAGAACCATGGCCTTACACCAATTAACCAGATACATTATGAAACTCAGTACTTATCATTAGGATATAGAAATATTAATTTATAAGCAAAATATCCAGACGAGTTGAACTTACCTAGATCTTCGGTAGAAGTAGACACGTCTTTGTTATTAGTAGTACTCTTGCTGATATCAACTTTCTTTCCACTTGTGGAGGCTTTCCGTAGCATAGACTGCAACAGCTTCTTCTCTATACCAGATAAAACACTGAATAAGGGGCAGGATTTGCAAGCATAAATAATACTAGAGAAGGTTGCATTCACATTAGTGGAAAGCTTAAGAGACGACTCAATAATTTCACAACTGCCTGCCCTTGTTGGCACAAGGACCTCTTAGCCATTTCACAATCAAGAAAAATGGAAATGAGAATCATCAAATGTGGGCCTAACAAGTGTCCTATATTTATGGACATACACAATCCAGTTGTCCCCGCCCCCATCGATTCAATTTGGGGCCTTTGCTACGTGCAACTCCCAATATTTATAGCTTGTATTCATTTTGTTATAATAACAACAAAACAACAAAAGGTCTTGCACTTCAAAAAAATACAATGGAATACATGATCACTTCATTAAAATGCACGACTGGGAGTCTGGTTTCATTTGTGCATCTTCTCTCTCACCAATAGTTTATAGACCTAGTAATGTGGTGTGGAGCAACTTCACACACTCTAAGTAGTTAAATAACCTTGCTAAGAGAAGTAGCTTAAAATGGTGACAAGGACAGTAGAAAGCAGAAAGTCTAGACCAGAAAATTAAAGATTCTACACAGAAGTGTTTTGAAAATTCAACCAAAAAATTCTCAACCTTCTGTCTTTTTTTATAAATAAATATGATAACCTTCTTTGTCAAAAATATGTAATAAGATTCTATTGTGGCTCATATAAACACACTAACCTTCCTGAAGAGCATTGATAGTTGACTGCAAATCTGAACGATCTTTTTCTAGGCTGGACATTCTTTTCCTGCACAGATCCATTAATAGTTATCTTCAGAGACATTGGAAATAACTCCAAAAATAAAAATGCAACCACGCAGCACAATAGTTATATGCAATGGAGGAGGGAGAAAGGGAGGGGGAGGCATATACTAGAGGTAAAATTGCATAGTTCAGTGAAAATGCATCCCATCCAATACTACATAATACCATACTTATAATGTGATAATTAACAATATTTTGCTAGATAACCAGAAGCACTTCAGTCCAAAAGCTCATTGATAAGATCCCACCATGACAGGAAGAGACCTCGAATCAGATTCGAACAGGTCCTACTTCTTCAGGCACTTGTCATATCAACTCCTTGAGCATGTGAGCATGTCCTTTCATATTATGATGGAACAACATTCTATTAAAACCCACAAGCCCGGTGATAAATGACAAGAAATGTTCAACACTTAATAATCAAAATTTAAGATTTAACATCTATTTTATTTTAATTTCCAAGACAGGTATAACATTCTCCATATAAAAGATGGGGGAACGGGGAAGTGATAAAAAATCAAACAAGTGATTCAGAATATGTGCACAAATTCTTATTTTACTGCATACTAAAACGATAACGTACTTGCATGAAGAGATTTCAGCTTGTGAGTTCTCCAATTGCCTCTCCAGCTTTAGCTCACTAGACCTTAGTCTAAGTGCCTACAAAAGTTAACATAAAAATTTGAATTCTTTTTTATATTAATTTAAAGAGCACAATCAACGATGAGCAATTTCAGTACCTAACTCATATCAATATGTGCATACACACATACACATATAATCAAACAAGGATAAACTTTTATGTTTGTCAAAAGTGCTAATAGCTCACATCCAAGGAAAAACATATCATAAAAGTTTCTGCCTATCATCTCCACTACAATTTGCCAATCCCTTATGTCCCTTTAATCAGACAGAAAAGAGAAATAAAAATAAAATAAGGTTTTCTCCCCAAAAGGAAAAAAAAACAGAATTAAAAGTTCTTTCTAAAGGCAGTACCTAGAAACCCCAACATACCAAGAAAAATCACTACCTTCTCCTCTAATCCGATAACTTCGGATGCCAATAGCTTGGCACGTTCATCGGCTGCATTACATTCTAGCTGTGCATTTGCGTATTCATTTCTGACCGCATCAAGTTCCACCTATTCACATCAGAAATTAAAACTACTAGAACCTAAATTGAAGATGAGTCAAGTTCCACTTATATGAAATAAATAATAACTAGTATGGTCCCTTGAGATGTAAATGAGTTCAAAAATTGTCAGTAGCAGGGGGATGATTGACTCTAACCAGCTGGTGCTTGATTTCCTCCTGTATATTTTCCAAGTCAGATTTTAGTTGATCGACAATGCTTCTCTGGAGAAAAAGCAAATAGAAAAACAGTTAGAATAAAGCCACGGGCCGTGGCACTATGAAATGAATTTGTCATGGAAACACAGGGGGCATCATATCGAATGAAGTTAGCACAACTGTCTTCATAATAGGATAAAAAAGGCAAACAGAAAGTAATACAAAGATGTATATCCTAGCAAAGCAAACATATAAGCCATGTTTGATTCACAATTCATCAACAAAGTAAAAGTTACACAAATGTAATGGTGCAATATCATGTAACGCAGAAACACCTGTTGGTTATAACTGTCCGTCAAAGAAGAATTTTCAGCAGCCAATGACTCTGCTAAAACACGCGAAGCCTCAAGTGCTCGTTGCAAAGAGAACTTTTCTTGTGTCAAATCTTCAATATGCTGCATAACAAGAAGATAAATACAAAAACACGTCAACAAAAAAGTATTCCAAGGAAACAAGTTCGCAAGGGTGACATCAGTATTTAAATAAACATAACAAGGTTAAATCAATTCGTTCTTTTTATTTTGACGTACTACAACATATGATCAATGACAAAGCCACATGACACTTGCAGCTCACAATTTATAATTGAAGCATTAAAATGGGCAATAAAACCTCCTTAGTACATAAACAAACTTAGCATCTAACAATTTAAAGTCAATCATTTCACTGGCAAAAAAAGGGACAGATCAGGTGTATAGGCCTTGGCTTAGTATATGTATCTTTCTCCACTGCACTAAAGTTAATTATTGTATTCAAAGTCTCAAAAAGAGGAAGTCAAACTTTGAGAGTAATACTAGGAGCACACGCCAGCTTAGGTGATGCACCATACATCCTCAGATGCACTTGAAAAGAAAGGTATTTTCATTCTTCAATATCATATATCCTTTTTGGTCAATCCAATACCATAATTATCCTAGTATCTCCATGTTGTATACTTTGCTATCATGTACATATCTTCACTATAGGCTTATATCTATCGACATCCTGTCACTACTCCCTCAAAAGTCACAACTATGTCATCAATACCCCTTATTACTTGTGATGTTCTATAGTAATCAACCTATATTTTCATCCAAAAGGATGCTCATAAAAACTCAATGGACTACTTTTGTCATGCTATGCATCGAACAGAGGCCATAATAGCAAAATACTGAATTGATTAACGATTCTCTGTGATAAAGTTAATAAATATCCGAATATGAGAAAGAAGTAGCACAGCTAGACATATGTGTAAAAATTCACCAGCTGAAAAATCGGGACACACTATACCTGTTCCAAAGCGGAAAAATCTTCATTCTGATTAGGAGAATAAAATTCATGTTTTCTCTCCGTGCTGTTCCCCTCAACTATTGGCCTCTGCTGGTCCATCCAAGCATTAGGAGGAAGTGAAGACTTCATGGAAGGCTCAGATGCATAAGGTGCGCCAGTTTCAAACTTTGAAAAGGGTCTCACAGTATCATCATCCATAGATGGCTTGTGGAAAGGCGATGAACCTAGGAGATTCATGCCATTTGATTTAAAACTGTTGGACATAAATGACTCTTCTGGTTCAGCTTGTTGAGAAACAGTGCCTGAAGAAGTTTTAGACACATTAAGAGAATCAAGGAAGGATGGACGAGATCTCCGAGAATTAGTTTCAGGTGTAACTGAATTCAATGATGCATGATTGGAGGAACTTCTGGAATCAGATCCAAAACCCATTAATTCATATGTTTGAACTGGTGCAGTCTGCCCACTAGAAAAGCTACTGGCAAAGCTGCTAAGCTTTCCTTCCCCAAATTTAAAACTCAGAGAATCACTTAAGTCCTCACTACTACCATGGATGTTTTTACCAACTTCAGAAGCAAACCCTCTTATGCTGGTACTGGGTTCAACCAAGTCTGCCATGACATCTCAAAACATAATACAGTAAGCATACTCCTCCAAAGAGAAGATTTGAGGAAATTATTCACAAATACACTATTATTAGATCAGAACATTGAAAACCAAAATCCAAAAATGTACAATTACCTTCATACAGTGAAGACGGTGTAGGGCCACCAGACACTGTGCTGACGTTACTGGCATCACTTTGTAGCAATGCGCTGACAGAGTTCTGAGGTGAGATTTTTGCAACAGATGGATGTGAAGAACCAGAGTTTGTACTTACAGAATCCATTAAAGATATATTAAGTTCTTTGAACTGAAATTCATTCTTTCCATAAGAACTGGATTGAATTGTATTGCTCGCAAAATCTTGACTTGCTTGTGGGTGTAGAGCAATAGACTGGTCAGGTGTCCCACCTAAGGCACCAGCATACTTTTCAAAATCATTACTCATCCCATTTGTCCCATGGCCATGATTAACGGCTAGTGGTCCTCCAAACCCTAAAACACCATATCTATTAAATTCTTGATCAGCATGTTTCTGTACTTGACCTGCCGAATATGCACTAAACTCAAAGGTTGAAGGACTACTGTGTGTATTATTATCCAGGGAAGCTTGTTCATTTTTTTGCGAAAAATCAATCCATTTGTTATCATTGTTCAATAATACAGAAGAAGTATCAGTAAAAGAACTACTAGGCCCATCAGATGTACCAGCACCATCAGAGACTGTAACTCGTACACGTTCAGTTTCTAGAGATTGTTTCTCATTTGAGCTAACTTCAGAGGCATTGATTTGGCTAGTGGATGAAGCCTTCTTTGCTCGCTCTGCTGCTTTTTTCTTCCGGAACTCCTCCAGCTGCAAAAGCATACGAAAAACCAAATATGTGTTAAAATCGACCATCGGATAAAAAATATTTGGTAAGCAGTTTTCTCTGAATTGACTAAAAATTTGTTAAATTCAAATTTCTAAACTAAGAAAAAGTGAACTATAGAGACCAAGAACTAAAATTTGATCCATCTATCAAAGGACCTCGGCGCTTACATAACTTTTTTTGAAGAAAAAAACAATAAGCAAAACAAAACTTTGTCAAAGTACGGCTGATCACTGACACTTAAAATTTATTTTGCTCTTCTTCTTCCTCTTTCTTTTTCTTACCATAGGGAGTCCATATATGAAGAATGCTTACAAAATAACCATGACAACCTAGTCCTATGTCCATTGTCCGTCTTTGTTTATTATTTCACGCAACTAGAATACTGCTAAATCAGCTTGTTCCTGCTAGCTCAAAACAAGATACAAGGGTTCAGCGTAGACACCGAGAAACATCAACAATCAATATGTGTCCCATTTTCCTGTCCTGTTTCTAAACACATAACCCAAACAAACCGGTTTCCTAGACCGCAAAAATGTGCATTTGTAATCGATAGCCAATACCGGGCAACAAATTAACTACATTATGACAGCTACAAAGCATGAATTACAACTGTACGCAATCAAACCCGACAATTGGATTAAAATTCAACAGGAAGAATCAATCATTTCACATTTCGCATTTCCCATTGCATATACATATATAGACACAAACATGCACACAAATGCAAAATTAAATATTTCGTGCGAAATCGAAATTGTAATCGAATAGAAACAATACCCGGCGCTTTCCAGCTTCCAAAAGATCTTGCTTTCGCGAGTTGGGCAATACCTGAGCTGAAGCCATTCAATCAATCCCCCAAAAACTCAAACAATTTCAAACATATCAAATGCACAATTGCCACCACCGCCTCCCTCACAAACCCCTACCGAACCAAAACCCTACGTGCCAACAACAAAACCCTAGAAAGGTACAGCGTATCCGGATCAGGGAATCAAGGAATGAGGCGCAATTCAACGCAATTCAAACGGTCGGATAATTTCGAATTGCAAAATGTAAAAATCGAAACTTTGTGGGAGAAATTGGGAAAGTAAATATGAAGCCCTAATTTTTGTACGGACAGAGAGTCCGATCCGATCGGAGAGAAGGAGAGCTCTATGAAATTCTTTGGTTCTGGCAGATCTCCCCCGCTTTGCTCTCTCTCTCCTCCCTCCCTCTCTCTCTCTCTCTTTTCTGTGCGTTTTGTTTTTTCAATTTCCAATTTTTTTTTTGTTTTTTCGCGGAGAGAAGGAGAGCTGAATGATATTACGTGGCGCTAATAGGGAAAATGAGAAAATTGGATTTTTTTTTTTTTTTTTTTACAGTTTCCCTTTTTTATTATTTATTTTGGTGTAATTGTTGGGGTGGTGACGTGCCGTTAAAGAGACGATATCTACTGGACATTTTTGAACTGTGGCAAACCTATTAAATGTTCGCAATGAGAAATTTTTCAGAGTGTTCGGTATTTAAAAACGTATTTCACGTATTATAAAATAAGTGGAGAAAAATGAAAAAATATATTATTTTTTTTACTTATTTTGTGACATATAGAGTACTCCTTGATAGGGTCAGCCCTGAAGGAGTGCAAGTGGTGCACCCGCACAAGACCCTCTATTTTGAAGGGCCCCAATTTTTTAATGTGTATGTATTATATATATAGGTATGTCATATATGTTTTTGTGTAACAAATTAATTTAATTAACTCTCAGTGCAAGTGTTGTTTCGCAAAGCATCTTTCACTTGAGGTTGTGAGTTCAAACCTTAGCAATTTGTGTTTTTATTTTGAGACCCTTTACTTTTTGCAAATTTTTTAGAAGAAAAAAAATTTAAAACAGCACCAAAGCAATTCGAACACATGGCCGCTTAGGAGCATTCAAAATCCATAACCAATTCAACTTGTTGTAATTGACTTTTTTTTTTATGCAGAAATTAACTTTATATGAATTTGAATTTGTAGCTTTATTTCATGATGAATTTTTTTTTATAAAGGTCTCAATTAAATTTTTGCATGGGATCTGCAAAACTCTAGGATCTGCCATGCCCCTTGCATACTAGGTATTTGAAAAAATATCTCATAAGCAACGTCCATAGGAGTAGTATCCGAACTTTGGACATTGTACCAAAAAAATTAATTATAGCATAGAGGATAGGAAATAAACCAAAGTTTGCTTTGGGTCTCTATAGTTTGGTCGATGTTTCACATTGATCTATGGTGGAAGAGGTGGGTGTTGTGATGGCGGTGGCATCATTATGGTGAGGGGGTAGGTGTCGTGGTGGTGGTGATGATGTTGGTCATAACAAGTGACAGTGGTGGCAACATGGTGGTGCGGAGGATGATGGTGGAAGTGGTGGTGGTGATGCTGTGACAAGGTGGTGGTGATGGTCGTGATAAGGTGGTGGCGATGACCGTGATAAGGTTGTGGTAATGATGGATGGTAGTTGAGGTGGGGGCATGGTGGTAGTGGAGGTGGTGGAGCCGGGGGTAGTGATGTGGTGGTAAAAGTGGTGGTTGTGGCAGTGATGGTGAGGCAGCATGGTCGTGGAGTGGTAGTGGCATGGTGGCAGGGATGGTGGCAGCATGTTGGTGGGAAGGATGTGGCAGAAGTGGCCGAAGTGGTGGGAAGACGCTTTTGGTAAAGCGCTTTCAATTATTTTAAAATACTTCTAAACAAACCCTAACGCTATAAGCTTAAAAGATTAGGCAACCATTTTCAAAAGCCTTCATTGACATCTTTTTGTAAAGGAATTGGAACAAACAAATGGAACAATTGGGCTAATTTGGAATTGGACTTGTTGGTCATGATTGTGCTCAACCAAAGATTGGGTCAGTTGGTAATTGGCACAACCAATCCATCAGGGATCTTGTATGTAGTTTGAAAAAAAAAAAAAAAAAGTAAAATTTAGAATTGGTATTTAAATTTTGACCTTAGTTTAAATTTGATCTCTGAATTAAAATCCGTTAATTTCAGTATCTATCTATTTTGTGTCTTCAATATTGGTATTTTTGGGCAGGGCCACCAACAAAGGTAGTCTCTTTGTTTAATCCCCATACGAATTAGTGAAGAAAACTTCACTGATTTATGATGAGAGCTGCTTGGGCAAAGGTGGGAGTGGGTTGAAGAAGAGGGGAGTTGCGGTGGTGGCTACAGTAGTTAGCTAGGCATCTGTGTGGTGGTGGCTACAATTTTTTTTTTTTTAACTTCTTTTCTTATTTATCAATTTATTCAAGTTTTTAATATTTAATTATACTACATGAAATTATATAGTTGAACATGTGAGACCAACATGTGTGCTAGCACTCATCAAACTAACAAATATTTTGACGGAAGTAAACACAGGGACTGATGCTTTGCTATTTTTGTTCATTGACCAAATTTAAACTAGAATCAAAGATCGGTAAACAATTCTAAATTTTACTCAGAAAAAAACAACTCTAAAAAGTATAAATTTAAGTTATGGCATGGCGGCTCTGTCCTATTTCGACAAAAGAATGACATTTTCTTTGACTATAGTTGGAAAATCTATTTTACTTATTAGATACGGGTGCGAGAGAGACATGAAATTATTCTAATTTCTGACTTTCTCAAATTTATTAACACATAAAATTCAAATAGTATCTATTAAAACCTGTAATCCAATAATTAATACATTCAAAACTAGAAATTAGATCAACTTAAAAGAGAGAGGTAAGGAAAGGAGAGAAAGAGTGTATCTACATGATAGTTTCTCATTATTATTATAGTGAGGCTGCCGATACACAAACTGAATCCACAGAATATCTCAGGCTTGAGGGACAAGCTTTTCCCTTGCGAGTTTCATATGAGCCACCACCTTCTGGTAATCAGGAAGGTTGTCTCTGATGACAGGAACTTGCTTGAAATTCTGAACCCATGCATGCAATCGAGGCAAAGCGCTTGGCTGCAGCACTTTGACACCCACCACTTCTTCAACGGCTTCCAACCAAAGAGCCAGCCATCCATGTGTTATGTCTACCAAGTTTATACTATCACCCCCAAAAAACTTCTTGCCTCCAAGGCCTTGCTCTTCCAATATTTTCAGCGTTTCCAACACAGATTCGATTGTCTTTTGTCGATCTTCTCCGGCAGTTAATTCAAAAAATGCACGAAAACTTGGAGTCTGATGATGTGTACAAAGATATGATTAATAACTTGTTTTGATGTTTAGTAAGGAAACATAAAATTTGTATGTAGCTAATCAGATCACGAGTCTCTATATTTAGGTTTCGTGCATTTACCCGCATTTCGGTACATCTAAACTGTTACAACAATCTCGCGATTTAAAACATGACACATCAACGTACTACAATTAAGTTTATTTTTTCTTTTTTATAAAAAAAAAATTCCAAACTGACGTGTATTATTTGCCGTCTGTGTAAATCCTTTTTCTTCCGTTAGGGTCTTCGTCTTTCTCTGGATTTCTGCGCTCCCTACATTGTGGCTGAATAGAAATTCTTTCATAGTTAATGCAATCAAGTAAAAATGTAATTCTATTTTTTACTGATCAGTTCCTTATGTTTTTTTTTAAAATTCATATATTGTTTTTGTGCATGTTTTGGAGAGAAGTCAGACTATGCATTTGCTTTTATTAGCCTGTCCCTCCATCTCCTTCTCTCTATGATCTCCTTTCTTATTTCTGTTTCTCTCAAATGATGAGAGATGACATTGAAGAACCAGTATAGCCCTGCTTCCCAGTTAATAATCAAAGCCCTCTTTCTATTCAAAACACACACGGAAAAAATAGGCGCAATGATTAATTAAAAGAAAAGGCCTATGTTTACTTGATTGAATTTGAAGATTCTTCCAACCATGAGTGAATTTCCAGTGAGCCACAAACATGAGAAAGAACAGTAGTGAAGGAGGAACAAGACGAAGATGCACGAAAGCAAAGTGATTAAGGGGAACAAAACCTAACGGCAAGCGTTAATTAACAAAGTTTGGAATTAGTTTTTTTTTAATTAAAAGAAAAAATAAACTTAATTGTAGCTGATGTGTTGTGTTTAAAATCGTTAAATTGTTTTAATAGCTTAGATGTTGCAAAATGCGAGTAAATATACCAAGCCTAAATGTAGAGACTCGGAATCCAGACTAATCATAGCGCTATTTAGGTGTCCATATAAGACCATCCGTAAAGGGCACAATATTTAGGAAATTAATTAAAGATATATTTCTACAGTCATCAAATTTATTTACTAAATTGAATTACCCTATAAATTATTAGGCGAGCAAATTTGTCAGTATAGGTGTTTGAAAAAAAAAAAAAATTGTCAGTATAGGTTGATATAGAAAAAATCGCCAAATTTGATCACTTATTTGTCGTTTCTTAACAAACTGAATTAAATTGGACTAAAAAAATAAGCAGAAAATCAAACTAGTGAAAAGAAAAAAAGTTTAAGCCGTCTGAGCAGCATCTGTCTATTTCAGCAAATACTGGAGTCTCTCAAAATTTGAACTAGATAATTAAGAGAAAAAGCAGATGAGACGTAATTGATTATAATCAAAACTCGAAATTATTTACCTGAGATACATAGAATTGAATCCAAAACCGAGCCAAGGCTCTTTCATAAGCATCTTCCGGCAGCAGATGATTCTCCGGCCAAGTTTCTTCAATGTATTCAAGGATGACATGGGACTCGGAAATCGGTTTTCCGCGATGAACAAGCACCGGGACCTTCTTGTAAACTGGGTTGCACTGCAACAGCAATTCACTCTTATCGGAAAGGTCTTGTTCTATGTAGTCATATTTCATGCCCTTGAGCTTTAGAGCCCATATCACTCTATAAACGACCGGGCTTGGCCAAAACCCTAGTAGCTTCACTTCTTCTTCCATTGTTCGTGTGATGGGGTGATCAAGGCAGGAGGCTGATCATCCATATATATATATACTAATCCAAATTTGACTGATGCTCTAAATAAATGGCAAGAAAATTTATGAAATTGCCGTCCTTTCTGGAAAATGAATGAAAGTGACAGGTCTTTCTTTATTTATTTATTTTATTATTTTTTAGAATAGCAAAAATATAAAGATTTACGGGTCCAACTTCAGTGGTACGTACCATTGAATGGTACGTACTGTTAAATGGTTAAGATTCATTTGGAGCCCCACTTTGTGATGTCCCAGACCATTCAATAGTCGTACCATTCAATGGGTCGTACCCTCAAAATTTTTTTCCAAGATTACCCATTATGTGTGGTTTGCGGACAATATCTTGATTCATTAGCATCCATTAAGTAATTTGTGAAAATGTGTATTCAATCATACGAAAAATCTAGTATGCTCCGGATGCTTTACTCCGGAAAAAATCCAACAGCTAGATGATACTCTAAAGCATTCCAATGGATGTGATTAACAACCAATTTGACTTGGTAACCGGTAAAACCTTTCTCCAACCAATTGTAGGTTCTCTCTCTCTTTCCCAACTCGACACCTGTCTACTGTCGAATCTCTCGGAGTGGTCTTCATGCTTGTGGGGCACGAGAAGGCAAAAAGGAACGAGGGAAATTACTGCCCAGGCCAGAGCATAACCCTCTTATTTTAGCTCTCTCTCTCTCTCTCTCTCTCTCTCTCAACTGCGTTGCGATCCTCACACCACAATCTCATTCTCTGGGATTAGTCCTCTTCTTCTCGATCCCCAAGCTGTAAGTCTTCTCTCTCGGCTTGCTCTTTCTCTCTCAACCTTTGTAACCTAATTTCCTCCCCTCCGATCATCGATACATTCCAATATCCAGTCCTAATTTTTTATCATTTTATGTAAAATGGATTAAATTTTTATTTTTCATTTTGAAATTAGTTTGTTTGGTTAATTAGATGTTGGTGCATAGCCCGTCTGATTGACCTCATTTACATCGTTCATACATTGCATGTCGGCGATTCGATTAGGTTTTTTTAATTGTGTAATTTGTAATTTTGATAATTATTATGTGTTTTTGTATTAATATTTTTCAAATTTATGTTTGTTGTTGTAGTTGATGCTAGATTTTGATACGCTTTGCCGTGGATTTTGATCTGATTTGAGTTTGGGGCGATTTGAATTTTTACTTTGTTAATGTAAATGAGCGCTAGATAGTGTCGGGATTGTAGGGTTTAGGTTTGGGGCTTTTGCGGCTGTTGCGGGCGTAATTTCGTTGGTTTGTTTCTGCTGTGATTGAAGAGATTTTCTAGGTTTCCGGTTTCTAATTTTGTTTTTAGTAATTCTTTGCTCGTATACGGCACATTTCCGTAAAATAAATGCTGAATAATGAATGAGTGAATGACTCTTCCTAACCATGATGAATAATCTTCTTTGTAAAATAATGTAGGTGACTTTGTTGCTACATTCAATGTTTGCTTCATTTGCATGGTTGAAAAGGAAATACTGAAATTTTGAATTGTGTTTGGTGTCAAGTCCTTCTCTGGTAGGTTCCTCATTGTCGGCCCCATAACATCTCTTTGTTTAATCTTTTCTTGCATTTAAGCATTTGAATTTATTTGCAATATGTGATGTCATTTGCTTCATATACCCACTAAGATATCTTTGTTTCGATATAGTTGCATCGAGTCTTGTGCATTTTGTTTATCTACTAACACTTTTTGAAATATTTTAAGGTGTCATGGTGATGACTAGGGAGAAAAGACTTGCCCTCTTTGCGCGCGGAGGAGATGGATTTGACAGTTAGCAATTGAAGCCATGCAAATGTGGTTATGAGGTATGGGACACTTACCCTCTCTCTCTCTCTCAATCTATCTGGGGGGTTGGAGGGAGGTTTGGTGGATAATTGTTCCCCTTTTCTCTAGATAGTGCCTTTGATGAATTTTTATTTGCATCATTACTCATTGTCATTTGACTATTCACTTCTAATATTTAATCATAGATAAGCTTTTGAAATTCTAATCTATTTGGTTACATGTAACATATCACAGCGCACTCTTCAAGTTTTGCATGGATTGTATTCTCGTGATTGCCCTAATTCGAAACTTTCTACTTGATCACGGATATGTGTTTGGTGTTAGCACCACATAATGGACATGGTGAGAAGGATGAGACGAGAGGTGTCACACATACGCACTCCTTGTGACAAGGGAAAAGATTGTGGAACGGCTGGAAAATGTGAGAGGTTGTTAATCCATGAATCATGTTTTATTTCATTAGATAGATAATTGCTTCAACTTTAATTTGATATGAAGAGCATTTGCTTTTCTATTTAACGCCTCTTTACTCAATAAATCTTTGCCACATTTGGTGGCGAGGGAAATCAACTGCGAAAAAAGATGAAGTATGCCAAGGAAATGGGGTTCAGTGACAAAACCGGCATAGTGTCAGAAGAGAGTGGCTATGTGCGAAAAACGGGGAGCGAGGAGAAAAAGTGGTTGCATTCAGAAGAGCGATTATGGCTATTTTTGTTAGTTGTTGTAGGTGTAATTGGTTATTGCATTGCTTTGGTTATTCGTTCTTCAACTAGGTGTATTACTTATTGCATGTGTTAAGTGTATTGAATTAGATTGGAATGGATGTAATGACTATTGATGCTGCACATGATATGAAAGGCGAAAGGAATAAAAATTCATTTCAGTTCATATTTTGAGTCGAATCAAAATAGTTGGCTAATTTAATTTTGGATGTTTTGAAGCCAATTCAATGTTGAGAACATGTTATAATGTTGAATATGATGTTTTGGAATGGTTTGGGGAGGTAATCGACCTACATTGACATTTGAGGGTTTAGAAAGCTGAAAAAGTGAAGAAAAATCATAGAAAACTGCTGCATAATTTTTTTCCAGATTTTTGGTCATAAAATCTATTTTTGTGACGATCTTCAAAAGAAATTTCAGTCGCTAAGGTTGTTCCATATTTTTAGCAAGCTGTTTAAGGTGGTGATTATGTCACTAAAAGTTCTTTGCATATATGAGCTGCAAAGTACCAGTGCAATTGCATGGAGAAGTGCGGACGGTATCTCCTTTGTTGCCAGTGCATGCATATCTTATGCTGCATAGTATTTCCAGAATTTTGGTCATAAAATCCATTTTTGATCTTCCAAAATTTGGGTAGCTAAAGGTTGTTCATATTTTGCATATTGTTTCAGGTATGAATTTTGTCTTCTAAAGTTTGTGCTCCCAATAAGAAGTATTAATGTGACTTCATTTTTTCAACTCATCATATAAACTTTCACAATGGTTACGTAATGAATAACTATAATTTTTGGCAAAAATGATTGGTGAAAGACATGAAGACATGAAAATTTTATTTGTAGTGTATATAATGGAACCCATCAACATGTTCAAATGAGTAAACGCCGTTCAAATGGTAAATTTGTCGTTCAAGTGTTAGATTACAACAACGTCCCCGATTGACTCGTTTAAATGGTAAATTACATGAACGATAGTTCTAACACCAAAAATATGGATAGTATGCCATTTAAAATGTTGTCTAATTGCATCTTTGTTATGCAAGTACTAGCCTCTTGTTTGCCAATTGCATAATGTTATGCAGTCTATCTTGTTTGCCAATTTATAAACTTATCCACGAGAATTTCTGCATTAGTTACCACTTAAACGAAGAAATTACAACTTAAACGATGTTTTTACAACTTAAACGATCGAATGTCTCGTTTAAATGGTAAATTACCCTTAACGCTACTTTTACAACTTAAACGAGGTATTTTACCACTTAAGCTTGAGAAAATAAAGGCAGTTTAAGTGGTAATGGAAGATATTTTATTACACTTACAGATTCCCAAACGATCGTTGGAATGGTAAAGCATCGTTTAAGTGGTAAGAATTGTCGTTCAAGTGGTAAGTTACCACTTAACGAAAGTACCATAGCGATGTTTTAACAACGATGGAAGGACTCGTTAAATGGTAATTACCCTTGAAGCCTTGCTTTTACAACTTAAACGGTATTTTACCACTTAAACGAGAAAATGAACGTTTAAGTAGTAATGAAGATATTACTGACACATATAATTTAAGCAGTGTTGATGAGTAGAAAACATCGTTTAAGTGGTAAAATTGTCGTTCAAGTGGTAGGTGCCGCCCAGCGAAGAAATTACCACTTAACGATGTTTTAAACGATAAGAGTGATTTAAATGGTAAATTACCAACAACGCTACTTTTACAACTTAAGCGAGGTATTTTACCATAAACGAGAAAATGAACGTTTAAGTGGTAATGGAGATATTTTGTACACTTACAATTTAAACGTCGTTGGAATGGTAAAAGCATGCGTTTAAGTGGTAAAATTGTGTCGTTCAAGTGGTGATTACCACTTAAACGAAAAGAAAATTACCACTTAAACGTGTTTTACAACAAAACGATGGAAGGACTCGTTTAAATGGTAAATTACACTTACAAACGCTACTTTTACAACAACGGGTATTTTACCCATGGCAGAGAAAATGAACGTTTAAGTGGTAATGAGATATTTGTGCACTTACAATTTAAACGATCGTTCAAATGGTAACGCCGTTCAAATGGTAAAATTGTGTCGTTCAAGTGGTAAATTTACCACTTAAACGAAAAATTACCACTTAAGCGATGTTTTTACAACTTAAGCGTCCCGATTGACTCGTTTAAATGGTAAATTACCACTTGAGCGATAGTTTTACAGCACCAAAAAAATATGGATTATTATGCCATTTAAAATGTTGTCTAATTGCATGATGTTATGCGAGATACTAACCTACTGTTTACCAATTGCGCCAATGTTATGCGAGATACTAGCCTACTATTTGCCAATTGCATACAACCGGTAACCTACAATTGTAGGTTACCTTTTTTAAATAAACAAATTTTTTTCAAGCAGGTAACTTTACTTACACAGGAGCACGAAAACAAATCTCTTCAATCATATTCATTTGAGAGATTACAGCCTATATTTTATACATAAACTTTAAGCTAGCTTCCTAGTGGTTACAATGAAATGAAAAGCAAATTATATCTAATAAAGCTAATAACAATGTAACTTGACTAAACAATAATGTATTGTTCTTGAATGGCCTTAATATGGTAACTCTTGTAACCCCCTAACACTCCCCCGCAAACTTGACTCAGGAGAGGTGACAAGTTTGGAAATAAAATGTGCAAACTGTGCAACGGGTAATCCGCTGGTGAAGACATCGGCAAGTTGGCAAGGGCGAGATAAATTGAACGCTGTGCGAAAACGCTTCGTTCACGAACAAAATGATAATCAATCCCAATGTGTTTTGTCTGAGCATGAAACACATGATTAGCAAACTAAGTGTGTGGTGGACAAGTTGTCACGGTTTAGTAACACGGGATGGGTGAGTGGGCAATGAAGTTCGAGTTAAAGATGTTGTTGAATCCATATAGTATCGGCGCATGCATAAGCAAGGCTCGATACTCGGCCTCTACACTGGAACGAGAAAACCGTGGGCTGTTTCTTGGCACTCCCATGAAATGGTGGGTTCCAAAAAATATGCGGTAGCTTTGATGTGGACCGTCTTGTCAGGACATCCTGCCCAATCGGCATCGGAGTAGGCAATTAAGAAGGAACAATCGGGAGACCTACGAATAGGAAGACCAAACCCAAGAGTGCCTTTGAGATAACGTAATATCCGGCAACGAGATTCAAAATAAACATCAGGGGATCCCATAAATTGAGCAGCATGTTGAACATGAGATATCGGGACGAGTCATGGTAGGTATTGGAGAGCACCAACAATGTGTCGATAAAGTGTAGGATTGGCAAGTGGAGTACCATCGATGCAGTGTACCTTTCGGCCATGGGTGTGGAAACGGGGTTTACAATCCAAGAGATTGATGCGTTTAAGAAGATCAATTGTGTTTGTTTTGAGTAAGATGGAGCGAATGCATTGTGATAATTAACACTCCACACCAAGAAAGTAATGCAAACGCCCCAAATCTTTGATGTCAAATTCCGCTCCCGGTGTGCGCGAATGAAGTTGTGAATATGAGAAGAATCACTTGCCCGTGAGAATAATATCATCCACATACAATAAAAAAATCAACATATGAGAATGATGCGATAAACAAACATGGAGTTGTCGGCTAGCTTTGATAGAAACCAAACTTTACAAGGAAAGAGCTAAATCGTTGAAACCATGCTCGTGGAGCACGCAGGCAGAGTAGATGGCCTTATGAAGTTTTGCACACATGAGACGATCGGGATGAACAAACCCGGTTGGGTCATATGTAGACTTCCTCATAGAGAGAGCCATGCAGAATGCATTTTTGACATCAAGTTGCCGAATGGACCATTGAAAAGAAACAGCCGGACGAGAGAACGGTACGAATCGTCGTGGGCTTGGCAGCGGGCGAAAGTATCAAAATAATCAACTCCCGGACTGTTGATGGAATCCTTTAGCAACGAGGCGTGCCTTGTACCGTTCCAAGTGTGCCATCGGATCGCCAGCTTAATCTTGAAAACCCATTGCAACCAACGGTATTGATTGAATTGTTGGGAGGAACCAAGGACAGTACGATGAATAAGTGCATTATATTCTTCGAGCATGGCTTTGTTTCCATTCGGGAGATCGAGATGCGTGTGTGTAGCACGTTGGTTCAATATTCATGTCCACTAAGGCAACAAAAGCATGAGGTACGCGGGATACCGGAAGTAGAAGTTTGTGATATCTCACATCGACCAACGGAGAGTGGGTGATGTGTCTTATATGTATGCCCACCTCCAGTGCCTGAGGCCTTTTGGGGCTCACGGCAGTTCCCGCCGAACTCCGAAGTTAGCGAGAGTTTGGGCTAGAGCTGCAATCTCGGGATGGGTGACCCACAGGAAGTTGCTCGTGAGTTCCCGAAGCAAAGCCGTGAGGGCGTGGCCCAAAGCGGACAATATCGTGCTACGGCGGAGCAGTCAGGATAGCAGAGTGGTATGAGCCACTCTGCCGTTCGGTTCGGATGTGCCGGCGGGGCGCCGGGTTCCTTTAAGTGAAGGGTGGATTGTGATATCCCACATCGACCAACGGAGAGTGGGTGATGTGTCTTATATGTGCATGCCCACCTCAGGTGCTTACGAGGCCTTTTGGGAGCTCACGCCGGATTTCGCCGGAACTCGAGTTAAGCGGATTTAAGGCTAGGAAACAATCTCGGGATGGGTATTGGGGAAGTTGCTCGTGAGTTCCCGAAGCAAAACCGTGAGGGGCGTGGCTAGCGGACAATATCGTGCTACGGGCGGGCGTCGGGATGTGAGCGAGCGATACACCCACCCTCGATACCGTGGATGCAGAGTGCGGCGTGCTGGCCGACACCGTAAGTGGCGAAGCCATTAAATGCATGACAACACTTGTGAAACGCGGGAATTAAATTGTATTAAAGTTAACGGAAATCAATGTCAATATGCATATGGTTCGAGAGCGTACTAAAATTTGAGCAGCGGAGTATATTAGTGAGTCAAGTTCCTAAAATCTCCTCCATAGGGGATGGATATTATTATAGAAACTGAATAACGAGAAAGATAAATCCCTACATGGTTGGGATATTTGATCGGAAGGCGCACGTATCTCGGCCTCGCCGAAGCCGGTGTCACTATGACTGAGAAGGGCGCAAAAACAAAGGTGTGAGTGGACAAAAATCAAAGTTTTCGCAAACCTTTCTCTTTTCTGCTAACCCCTTTGTTTGAAAATCGAGAATAATAGTAAAATCATACTATCATAATATGTATCCAAAACGTACTTTATAAGTATATCTAAAAACGTATGTCATATACAATATCCGTAGATAGCCAAAACATATTTCTAATAGTCCTTTCATCGTGTATATCAATAGTAAGTACGGAAAACCAACACACGGGGTATATGCGCAATCACACATGCACGGGTTGAGGAACGGCCTCTCAATCAGGTACAAGTCCAATACGTCCATCAATAATTTGTACTCCTAGTACCACACACATGTAAGTCACAGCGCCGCAGCCGTCACACAGTCATTGCGGTAGGGCCTTTTCCCCATAAACAACAACTTAATAAACGTAAGACAAGCTTGCACTAAGAGTATTCTGGACAATACCCACAGTACGGTGCGTGTGACCATACATGTGGCTTGTCCTAATGACCATGAACGGTACTACAACGTGAGTAACATACCTAGTGTGTTTGAAAACATATATACATACTCATATGTAAATAGGAACCAAAATCCCATTTATAAACCCCATATACCAAATATTGCATAAATAATCATTCTCCCAAAAACCATATAATAAAATATCAATTCGTATTTATGCAAGAGAAATATCATAGTATAAACCATTTTATACTATATAATCATAGAAGATAAATTATCTCAAATCACCAAATAATCCATTTATCAATATAAATTTACCATAAATAAATCACTTCGGTAGCACAAATCATATTCATTAAGTATATATATTTATAAATAAATATATATAAGTAAATATCCTTTAAAAGCCATTTTAAAAAACCATATATAATCATAAACATAATCATTCATAATCATAGAAACCATTTTATAAAGTAAATGTCCACTCACACGGGTGATCGGAATTGAAATCTCCCTCGGTGTAGCCCTCTGGGTGTGCGGAGCCGAGAAGAATTACCTATTTAAGTTAGGGGATAAATTAGAACTTTCCCTAAATAATTAAAAATAGGCCTTAAAAAAGAATCCCCCCAAAAAATATGAATATTTTAGCGCAGCGGGCTCGAAAAATGGGTCGGGCGAAAACCTACGCCGCCGTCCGCCGCCGGGCGCCGCCGTGCGCCGCACACGCACCGCCACGCGCGAGCTTGGTCGGAGAAGCCCTCACGCGCCGGAGCCCCACGCGCTGCCCAGCGCCGGCACGCGCCGAAGCCCGGACGCGCCCACACGCGGAAAACCAACGCCCACGCGCCGGCCACGCGCCCGGCGGGGGAAGTGGCTCCGCTGGCACGTGGTCCCACGCGGCACGTGTCGCCACGCGGCGGCACGTGGTCCACAGCGCCAGCGCGTGTCCCCACGCGGCGTCACGCGCCTCCCACGCGCCTTCTTCGTCACCAGCCTTGGCTGGCGGCGTCGACCACAGCCTTCTGCTTTCTTCGGCGTCGGCTTACCCGTTAAAGTGCCGAATATACCTTCGCCCGTTAACGAATATTCCGTCGTCCCCTTCCTCTTGCGGTCGCGAGGAGCTCCGCCGTCGCCGCCGCCGCCCGTCTGAGTTGCGAATCTGGAAGTCATCTGGAATTATGTCCCAAAACTTCAAAATTCATTATCTTCTTCATTCTTTGTCCAAATTGACGTGCCATATATCAAATTGAAGGTATTGAGGAGTAGAATATTTTATACCTATTTGAGGCCGGAAAAGTGGCCGGAGATGGCCACATAAATTGGCCCGGAAATGGACGGACAGTTTGCCTAAACGTTCGACTTCGGTTTGAGCGCTCGGGCTCGAGTTTGGAAGTTCCAAGATCACAGTCACGTCCAAAATGACGAGAGGATCACGTTGGTATGAATTTTGGGCGACGGTTTGGTGGTTTTGTGATTCAGCAAGGATTAGAGCACTTAGAGAATTTGGACGATTGGAACTGCGAACTTGGTGAATGTCTAGGGCGTCGAGCTCTCCTCAGCTGGGGAACGGTCCTTGCGTCTGTTTCTTGGCTCGTTTTTGCTGGACTGCTTGACCTCGTCCCATAATGCGTGCTTTTCTGCCAAAGCATAAGAGTTTGCAAGGGTGAGATTTTCCTTCATGATTAATTCTCCAAATAGAGGCTGCTATGCATGTAGCCCTTTCCTGAATGTTGCTTGTGCTATATCGTTGTTGCAGCTGACAATCTTGGCTTTCTCAGCCTTTAACCTCCTAACATAATTGCAGATCGACTCCTTTGTATCCTTCTTGATTGTACAGTGGGATGAATATTCCTTAGTGAAGACCAAGGAAAGCTCGTGGAAGCTTCGAATTGATCGCGGTGGCACGGTGTAAAACCAATCTTGCATGCGACTTGTAGAGTGGTAGCAAAGAAAATACCAATTAATTCATTAAATTAATTATTTAATTAAAACAATTAAATTAATAGTCGCTCAAATATTTAGGCGACGAAACATTAAATTAATTATTGTCTTTTTTACGAATGTATTTTTTTGTCGCGCAAATGCTTACTCCACGAGCTTTGTGTGACGAATTTGGGGTGACGAATGAACAGTCGCTCAAATGTTTAGGCGACGAAATCTGTTTTTTCACCCAAATACTTTTTTCTACTAGTGATAGTATTTCTGATTGAATAATTTGATTGGAACCATAATTAATACTCCTCATATCGGCATAACAATAACTCAAAACTATAAAAAATTAACTTGTATCAGTACAAACAAACTGCACCAATTTTTTATTTTATTTTTTAATTTAAATTTTGCAGGGGGTCTATTTCTCCACCTTATGGATATTGCTAATAGCATGATTTTTTTTTGTGCCAGTAAACATATCAGATTCTGCTGTTAGTTTTTTTATTTTTATGGTGTACGTAGGAGAGGTTTAATCAAATTCTGTTGTTCATCTTTTATTTTGCTATGGTATTGTTCATTACTCTTTTTTTCTTCTTCCCTGTATCTAATTAACTTTGTTTGCGTTTTAATTTGTTGTTTGCCGAAAAGAACAGAGTGAGGAAGTATCAATTAAGATTTCAATCGATTAGTTAATGAGGGGATACCAAACCAAGATTAAAAAGTAAGTTTATTTCTTAATTAATAATTTTTTTTTTGGTTAAAAATTGGTTGTCATAGGGAGACCAAATATTTTAAACCAAATTTGCAAACCCAATCATGTGGCAATAAAGTAAGACTTCATGATTTAATGACTTTAAAAAAGAAGACCAATCGTCAACTGCTACATCATTTGATTTACAAATTTGGTTTAAAAGATTTGATCTCCCTAGCATTACTCATAATAAAAGGAAATTTCCAAGTAAACAATTTTTCGTTTATAGTAATTATACGTAAACCATTTTTCCTTTCTAGTTAACTTTTCAATTTGGTGGCCTCGATTTGTTGCTATATACCTTATTCGAATTCTACGACCAACCTGCCTTGGACTCATTATTGTAAATATATATATATATATAGAAGGGTTTCTTGGAGAATTGGGAAATTAATTTACTCATTCCGGATCGGACGAACCGCATCGGTACATTGAAACAACTAGGAAATGATTCACTCAAACCCTATAAATGAAGGTCATTCTAACGTAGAAAATTAACCCCTCTTGAGTCTTCAGTCTTCAGTCTTGAATACCTCCAAAAATGAGTCCATCTTTTACTGCAACATGTGCTCTTCCGCTGATGCTGATTCTGCTAGCTGTTCATGTAACAACAGTTGCCGAGGCGGCTTACCCTCTCAAGACTATAACGGTTCGAATGAACAATACTTTGGAAAACAACCAGGAACTTACAGTTCACTGTAAATCCAAGAACGATGATCTAGGCTTTCACACCCTCCCTCCTAAGAACACATATGAATTTAAGTTTAAACGTAACTTTTTCCAGCCGAGAACGCTATTCTTTTGCAGCTTTCAATGGCCGGAAGATCCCAAACTTCACTATTTCGACATCTACAACCAAAAAAGGGATGACTGTAGCAAGTGTTTCTGGGAGGTTTATAAATTTGGCGCTTGTTTGTATGGTAACTGCAAAAGGTGGAACGATTCATGAGTCACTTGCTGAGACTTTCTACTAGTACCCTCAAAAAGTTTTCTATTACAGTACTCATCGATTATGATACCGTGTGATTTTAGTTCACCAGGAATAATGAATAATCTCTTCTACTGCTTGATCGTCTCTTTTGTACTTTTCTTTAATTTACAAGGAAGATAAAGGTCCTATTTAATAATCATTTTAATTTTGGTATTTGATTTTTGATTTTTAGTTTTAGTTTTTAGTTTTTGAGCCTATGCTTTTGGTCAAATTGATTGTTTAGTCCTTCATTAAATTGATGGCATGATCAACGTGGGATTCTTATATAGATAACGCGTAAGCCACATTTGTCATTTGCACCACATTGACAAAAATAAAACTCATCAATTTAATAGAAAATTAGATATTTCAAAGTTTTAGATCATAAGTTTTAACGAAAAAATAATTACATGAACCTTACAAAAGTATGGTATGCTTAAAACATACACATGTATCATAAGTTTCATGTGCGTTATTAAAAAAATGATCTTTTAATATGGATCAAGTCCATGTACATTAGTGTTAAAGCCAATTCACTTTGAAGGAGAAAATAAAAATGAGGCAGCAGCTATTCATAGAAAAATCTCGCGTTTTGAATTTGGGAGATAAGATCATTATCTCAAGTAAATAATAAATTAAAAAAAAAAATGTTTGGATAAACCATCCAAACGTGGGATTCTAGAAACTCATCTGAAGGCCACTTCTTAACGTGAAAGCCTGGAGAGTGGTGATGGTTTTCTTCCATAACCCCACTACGCGCACAAAGAAAATGGAGTGATGCTTCCAACTACTTGCTTCACGTTGTCTATAAAAGGAGCATTGCTTTGGAACTGAAGGTTGGAAGAGACGCACCAGCAAAGTACTAAAAGGCTGCAGAAATTTAGAGGGCACAGACGGCAGACATCAAAGAAGAGAGCACTTGAGCGAGAGTTGAAGGGTTGCAGAGTTGAAGTGCGGGACAGAGACGAAGGGCTGCAGAAGTTCATAAAGAACAGAAGAGATTGCAGAAATCCAAAGGAGAAGAGCTTGACGAGAAAAAGAGAAATAAGCACGGGCAAGAATAACAACAAAGGTATAAATTATGTTCTCCAATCAAAGCCTCTTATTCGATAAAGAAGAAGTTGCTGCTAAGGTCTTCTCCAGCATAGCATGTTCACCAGGGAAGTTTTCCGTCATATCATGTCTGCACGCAGACAAATGATCCATGCACATCACACGCACAACAATGGGACCAAAATAGAATTTTGCTCAAACTTGAAATGACGAAATTGCCCTCCCATATAAATGGGTTACTGCGAAGACTCGGCCATCATTTTTCCCTTCCTCGTCCGAAAACCTCTCTTGCAACCCCTAGCTCGACGAACCCTAACCCGCAAACAGCGTGACGGAAATTTTTCTCCAATTTTTTCGACCGGCGCCAAGTTTCCAAACAAACACAAGGCACAGTACAAAATATAGTAGTGTGGCCACAAAACCAAGTTTTTTCCCTAGTTTTCAGGTGATTGTCTGCAAGTTCCCGACGCAGTTTTATACAAAATTTTCTACAAGTTTCACGGCCAACTCCATACTTTAATTACATCGACTTATACAATTTTAATGGCAAAATAAAAAACAAGTCGGTATTCACTTCAATTTTCATTATTTGAATTTAGATTTTTCCAATTTGGGAATTTAGGGTTTTGGGTGCGGTTGACTTTTTTGTAGAGTTAATTTGGAAAAAAATTAATGGATTAGGCTTTTTAGGATTGTTTAGTTCTATGTATTTTGAAGTGATTTTTTTTCAAGATTTGTTCGATCTATGTTGGGATTCCCATCTATATTTAATGTTCATTTGTGCATATCGTGTACATATTTTGTGCATGTGCATATGGTATAGATGTTGGATGTGCATTTGCGCATATTGTGTACATATTCTGTGCTGGAACTTCATTGATGAATACTTTGGTTTTATGGTGTAGACGTTGGGCATACTTGCTTGAATTTGGTTTATGAATTGGTTCATTCTGATCCAAATGAAAGACTACACGTCCTGTGTAGATTAAGCGTATAATGTGCATATACTATGCATATCTTGTGTGCATGTTTATGTTATTAACCTTATGGTTTTGATTGTTGGATTGAAAGGCCGTATTCAAAATCTAACAAGTAAAAAGTAAAATATTCTCCTCAGCCGGAAGGGGTGTGTCCACCCAACGAGGTCTTTCCTGCCACCGCGGTGTGTCTATCATATACGTCGGAGTGTCTTTCTAACATCAGAGGCTGATTTTCAAAATATCAACTAAAGAAATTTGAGGATTCTTGTCTCGGTCATCTTATTGACGTCGACAGAATCGCTTTCCTTAGAGCTATTAAGGATAAAGTAACGGATGATTCCATATCCTTCCTATTTGGGGAAGATATTGCGACTTTTGGGAGCTGTGAATTCTATTTGATAACTGGACTCAAGTTTGGAGAATTCCCCCCGCAAGAGAAGGAAAAGGAATGTCATATAAGAGACCCATTTTTAGGGGGTTTCCCTATGCATTTCAGGTCATTTCATTTTTCTTTTTTGTTATAAGTTTAATATACTTTTACATTTGTTTCCGCTGCAACTTTTTTACATTATCACTTTTAGTTTTTGCGAATTTGGTTGTTCGAAACCTTGCTGTACCTAAAGACCAAAAAAAACTCAAGGGTGCGGCTTGAAAACCCAGAGTTATTGGCCCGGATTTTCCTCTGGGACACCAATATAAATTTGTCCCAATTGAAGTTGAAGATGAGTTTATTTGCTCAAGAAACGGTACGTGTTCTTTTCATATCATCCCTTAGCAAGTTGTTGCAATGTGCATGAGCAGTTTTATATTCTTTTCAAATTATTATTAAATACGACTCACTAATCTTTGCGCATTCTACCGGGTCGGGATCGCAATCACGGTGGTTTGAAAAGTTGCATAAAGTTATTAAAGCAATTATCTGGGGATGGCAAACCAACATTGGAAACGATAGCGGAATTCCTTTATAATTATGAAATTACGTAGATAACATTGAACTAATAAAGCATTAAGGTCCTTCTTATGACAAACAGCGCACGGAATGTCGAAATATAAGAAAATTTGAAAGATGCCCAAAAGAGTTTTAATTATCCTGGCCATGAAAGAACCATAGAACAATCTACCGAGTGGCCTCAACAACAAGGGCCTTGTAGTAGTCAACGGTCACCCACTTCCTGTTGATATACACTTTCATTGCACAGCGGAATACCTTGAAGCCCTTACGAAGACCTATAAGATAGCCTGGGTTGTATTGCTAACCCATTGAGTCAATGTATGCATCGGATGACATGAACTTCTCAATCTTTTTTGCCACGATCATCTTCACGGGTCGACGAGACCTTTTTAATTTCCGCTTCAACGATGCCAGGTTCTTTGCATGATTTTCGTCATGCTTAGTAATCCTCCATACAATTGTTTCCAGCTCATATAGCTCGAGCAAACCTATGTCTTCGGTTCGAGAGGAGGTGGGAGGGGAGCAAGAGTGGGAACGGGAAGATGAAGATTTCATTGCTTGAGTGTGATTATGGATTTCTTTGTTTAAGGGATGAGAAAGTGGGGTGTATTGTGTTGTCTATTATAGACACAAAATCAAAGGATAACCAAAGATTTCGTACCTACCCTTAACATAAAAAAAGCCGCCCAAAATTTAGTCCCCTTTGAATTTCCCCCCTAGCCAAAATTTTGAAAATTTACTATTTCAAATTACCATATGCACATGTTATGCTCATCATGCACATGTCATGCACATAATATGTACAATTTCTCCATAATTCCAAAGGAACTCAAATTGCAAAAAAATAAGTCTCGAGACTCAAAAGCCAGGAAATAGCACCTAAATTGCAGGAAAACAGGTCTCAAGGGGTTTCGAATTCCTAAACCCGCTCGTGTTCCTTTCGTTCAAAACCATCACACTAACCCAACTCACTTGCTAGGCTAGTTAGAAACAAAACTTAAGTCACTTTCCTTTCTACCCTTCTAATAAAAATATTGTCCACCAAATGAAATTCCATGCTCTGCAAATTCGGGGTGTTACATTTTAAATTAGACTAAGCAAACTTTTGATATTTTGTTAAGCATAACTAAAAGTATACAGTGGCTTTTACACTAAATGTTGAACAAGAGTGTAATTCAAGTAGTCATTAATCCCATGTCATTGCAAAGAGAGGGTATTTGAATATTACATCAAAGTCAACAAAAGTATTATCTTGATAAGCCAATGTCCCAAATTAACAAGAAGGATATTGGTGCAGCTAGTTCACAAGGTCTATAGAAGTTTCAATGTTGGAAGACTACACAAAAGGGACCTTTACAGTCTACACAAAAAAAAAGGCAGTAGAACCATCTATCGTTGAAGCATAAAAACATCCAACTTTTCCCAATACAAACATGGGTGGCGAAAGCCTCGCCTAGAACAAGCTCCTACGAATAAGGTTGTGTTTGTTAGTAACATCGATATCTAGCCAATCTGTGTTGGTCATGCCCCTCTTGTGAAGTTTTGCGTACGCTTGGAACAACTCAACATCGCCTTCGTAAGCCTTCTTCTTCTTTATCTGCAACTGACCGAACACCTTGAACCGCCTAACACTGTCGTCATATTAACAATGTTTAAGTTTCTATTGAAAGAGTCTCACCTTTATGCAATTCCGCCGAGCTCGCAATCTATGCCCATGCTCGATTTCTTTCAACCACTCAATTCTTGCCTGACAAAGCTCTTTCTCCTTTTCAATCTCGGTGATCCAACTCTTGAAGCATGCCGCATGTTCTCTAGCAATGATGTTTTCTGCATTGAAATCAAATTTGCTAGTGACATCATTCTCTACGTCGGATTCCCCGGTGGGTGTCACGTAATCAAACATAATGGACTTCTTTTTCGAAAGAGGCTGTTAAGGGACTTCTTTTTCAAAAAAGGCTGTTAAGGTGATGAAGTTTGCAGTGTGTGTGTGTGTGTCTGCATGCGTGGAGTGAGTAGTGACAAAGGTGTGGTTTTTATAGGTGAACTAATGCATGAGTGCCTAGCAAAATGGGCCAAAAAGTGGCACCAATAGTTGTTTTGTTGGCCTAGAAAAAAGTAGGGGTAAATGGCGCCAAAAAGCACAAGGGTGGGATACTTTCCCCAAAATTCTAAGGTATAATTTGTTCATGTCTAACATGTGCTTTTGGCCTTGGGGTTCTCTTCAAGACATGGCGCCAAAAGAGATGACACTTTCCCCATTTTTCAAAGGTTTTTTTATCTTGGAAAAGCCACCAACCGCATCTTAGTGTAAATTCTAAACTAAAAAATACTACTTGGTTAGCAATTTTTGACTTCCATGGTTTGTTGCTAAATGGATTGGCTGGCTTGATAACCTTAGTAATAAGACAACTGAAGTGTCCTGTAGATGACCTTACCTGTGTATCTTATCCTAACCTACTTGAGGTGTGCATTGTCCTCATGTGACCTTTATTGTCACCTTGGATTCCCTCCAAACCCGCAAAAACCAAGTACAAAGGGAGGGAGGGAAACCTGAAAAGGTCCCTTAGCAATTTCTCAAACCAAAAACACATGTCAACTCATAAATGATTAAGAATATATTACAAAACTAATGGGTTTTAATTGAGGTTTTGTTTTGGTACTTAGTGATATGTAAACTTGTATATAAGTTTGTATATATATCACTATTGTTTAGTGTTTTTTGTTTTGTATGTAGTGGAATGCAACAAGTGTTAAAAAATATGTTGAACATGTTCGATAAGCAATGAAATACATTACCGAGAAATTATATCAACTTTGTTAACCATGCACACTTATTTAAATACTTTGTATTTGGTTGCTAGCATAGTTTGTGGTAAGGGTTGTGAGATTTGACAACACACTAACTATATGTTGGAACTGAAGTAGCAAGAGTTGAAAAGATAAAGGAGTGGAATCCTTTTTTCTTCACACAATTTGGAAGCAACGTTGAAGTCGGGAAACAAAAAGGAGTGATGAGGAATCCTAATGGTTTTGTACGTCACATGCAACACATCATCACCACATAAACACCTTCAAGACAATATCTCTTTTACCCAATAGGTTTTCATCTACATCATGCTACACTTGTATAAATAGGCTTTTCACACTCAGTTGTCATAACCATTAACCCCATAACACAAAAGGTATTCCAGTTTTGAGATAGCCAAAAAAATTCACAACACATACATATCCAAGTTCAGACATGAAACTCACAGTTTTAACGCTGAGTTCCACGGGTGGTTCCACATGGAACCTCCTCCACTTACGGGGTCACCCAAGGCAAATCCTACGTCCTTGTTTGGCTAGGTCGATTAGGAGGTGCCGCTGAAAGATATAGATAAGGTTCGCGAGAGACTAGATTATGAGACTAGCGTCTCCAAGTATTGGAACCACAAGCTTATGAAGGCAGAAAAAGAGCTTATGAAGCCAACCAAGCAGAAGACGAAGGCTGACACATCTAGACAAAGGATCTCCTTCTTAATTTTTGAATTGTCGCAGAAGCGTCGCAGCCATATTCAGTTGTCCGAGTGTTCCCGAGAAGGAAAGCCTGAAATGGAGGTGGAATTCCACCAAGAAAGGGTTTGAGGATTTTCGTATGGTACCGAAGGGAAAGAAACCACATGAACCATAATCGGATTCTATGACAGTGAAGAGGGTGGAATAGTTTAATGAAGTTTGGTATCAGTGATGGTTGGGTGAGGGTTAGCTTAGTAGGTATGGTGGAATCAATTTAATGTCATAGTTTGTGGTTGACCTGTAATGTTTAATTGTATTTTAAGCAATGTAATATAATTGTGCAATGTATTTGCTAACTATTATAAGATAATAAACACGAGGACTATGTATCCTTGTTATCTTCAGTGCCTACCATGTCCTAAACTACTTTAATGCGAAAAATATCAAATATATAAATAAGACTATAATGACTGTATGTACACAACATGAACATGACATGCACACCATGTTTTCTACATGCATATGATATGTACACTATATGCACATGATATGCACAAAGCTGGAGATTGGGCAGGGAGCTGCTTGTGGTGTTTGTAAGACACATTTGCGACATGCAAAGGGTATTTGTATAGTGGATGCAATTAGAACATAATCCACCAAAACCAAGTCATAACAAAAATATGAAATATCCAAAAACGATAATTTACCCACAAACCGGTATATGTGAAACTAAATGAAAGGGACGACAAAAGCGAAGGAGAAGTTTTCCAATCGTCGGGGTAAATGGCTGCGTAGTTAAGTGCCTCTGCAAAGACTGAAAGCACTAAGAAACTTATAAAAACTCTGGTGCGTAAAACATAACATATGATTGGAAAATTAGTGTAAACATCTACAATGATCACATATATAAGGTTAGAGTGACAATTGGAAATTTATTGCAAAGACTGATGATGTGTAAAAAATAGCTTTAATTGAAAATTACCATGACATCAAAAGAATCATGTGGTCTCAGGAATTGCAACAAGTTCCTTGCAAGTTTGCTCGTTCTGATCAAGCTTCCGGTAATGCTTACATTTTCAATGCACTACATCTTCACCTTCTGACAGAATACGCCGCTTCTTGGGTCTCCCGGACAATACTTTACTTGTCGGAGGTAGGACTATCGTGTCTTCGGATGCGCGTGTTGCGTTCCATTGAACAGTGGGGAATACCAAGTATAACGAATCAAAATAGCAAGCCTCCCAAGCTCGACGAGCGTAATAGGTGGAAGCCAACTCCCAAAATTTGCAGTTTGCATATAAGCATGCTACAATGGTGTGTTTGCAGGGCAATTGCTCCAGATTGAATTTCTGGCAAGTGCAAGTCTTGTTATGTATATCAACCACTGCTTCACCATCCACGAGGAAAACATGAAACTCATTGTCGCTTATTTTATGGACATGCATGAGTCTTGCATCCTCTAACCTTTTTCTTATTTTTTTTTCACCTAGGCCGGGGCACAATGTGGTTGTGCTCATCCTCGCTAAATCCCGTCTACTAGAAAACCATTTTTGCAACACCTCCCTAATGAAGTCGATCAAGTAAAGTACCGGAAGCCCCCTCGTAAATTACAACATTGCATTAATTCTTTCTGTAATGTTAGTCATCATTAGGTTATACCTCTTCCAATTCATTTGAGCCCGCGACCACTTCTCTACTCCCACATCGATTAGGTACTTTGCTACCAAGTCTTTGACTTTCACGAAGTGTGTGTTGAACTCGGCATGGAAATACGATTTCGCAGCCTTGTAGTAGTGGAAGAAAAACTTGTTCTTTCTTAGCCGAAACTTAGCCTTCACATTACCTTTCAAGTGATACATACATAAACCATGTTGAGCATCCCTAAAACCCTTTTTCACCACGTTTTCGATGCTTGTGTTCTGGTCCGAAATTAAAACCAAATTTGGTACATCACCAATCACTTCATGCAGTTGCTTCAAAAACCACTCCCAACAATCATCGTAAAAACCACTCCCGGCAATCATTGCAAACAAACTGCACCAAATTTTTTTTTTTTTTTTTTTTGATTTAAATTTTGTAGGGAGTCTATTTCTCTCCCTTATGGATATTACTAGCTGCATGATTTTTTTTTTGGCCGGTAGGAGAGGTTTAATTAAATTATGTTGTTGGAACTGTCAAGGTATCGGGGTGACCTGACAGTTCCTGACCTCGGGGAGCAAAATAGGCTCCATACCCCTGATGTGGTGGTACTAAGTGAAACACAAAATAGGAGTAAAAGGTATGGCTTTCTAAAAAGAAAGTTGGGGATGTCTTGTATGCAAAATGCGGAGGGATTTTTGTATTGTGGAGAGATATGCAAAATGTGGTTCTTTTTAAGTATGCTGATTTCTTTGTCCAATTTGTTATTTATGATACACTAAAAGGAGTTAATTGGAGGTTTTTCAACGGAGAGCGGAGCAATGGCGTATTCTTCGAGATCGAATTTGGGGATGTAATGAAGCATGTCTGATAATGGTGGATTTTAATGATATTTTGATTGCTAAGGAAAAAGAAGGGGGAATGTAAGGTCAGAAGGGAGTATGAGACAATTTCGTGGGTTTGTGTCGGACAGTCAACTTTTGGATTTGAGCCACGAGAGTTACCTTTATACTTGGCGAAATCGACGGGAGAATGGCTATGTTCAGGCAAGGCTGGACCGGGGACTAGCGAATAGTTCTTGGATTCAATTGTACCCGGATACTTTCATATCAAATATAGTCTTTGAAGGATCGGACCACTCAATGTTGATTTTGCATACTGAATCCCCAGCCCCTAAATGGAAAAGGCGGTTCGTCTTTGATCCGGGCTGGGGGAATGAACGGGGATGTCGAGAAGCTATTGTGCAGAAGTGGAAAGAGGAGTTTCATGGAACACGTAGCTTTCAATTATGTGAGAATTAAAGCATGTGCGTATGTGTTGGTGCAGAAAATTTCAGGTTCAATTCTCCACCAGCAAATAATCTTGTAATCCATGTTGAGAAGCTATAGACACCATCTTCGCTTACCATCAATGAGAGAGCAGGAGAACCTGCAAGAAAACACTCCGACGCTCAAGTCAGTGTTTGTTCAAGATGATTGCAGTATAATATATAGTGATCACATACTTCCCTTTTTTTCCCTCTCCTTATGCTGGTGGGATTATTGGCCTTTTATAGGCATTCTGGTCTTGGACTCTAAGTCCCACTTTCCTTCTATTTCTCTATGTTGTTCCATATTCCATGGAAGAGTTTGATCATGCTCCTTTATTCTAGCTCCACTCTCCCAAATTTAGGATTCATGGAAAGTGGCTCATTGCTTGAGCCTTAATTTTTGCACCCACAGATGCCCCCTTTTTTCTCTGCAAACACATATCATCTTAGTTTGTAGAGGAAAAATATTTCCTTGCAAAAATTCTATGATGTCATAGGTATGATCTACAATAAGACATGTAGGATTTCATGTGGATGGTTTTCAACCATGAGTTTAGTCTTCAGCTACGATCACATTACATGGTCATTATTTAGCCTTCGGCTATGGTCATATGGTCTTCAACCATAGGTTTTTCGACCCTCGGTCATATTGTCTTCGAACATCAATTCGTGTAGTATTAACATGCCCCTAGAGTAATTCAAACTCGAATAGTGGAAGTATTACTAATGAATATGCATAAGATAAGAACTCGTATCTGTTGAGCAACTTTGTTGCCGCCGAAGTGAATTTAGGGTGCATTACCGTTGCTTAGAAACCTTGAATGCACGCGGGTATGAGTGGATTTTCAACCTTCTTCATAGCTCTTGCCTTGATCATACTTGAGCACTATTTTCTTCTTTTGGTAACTCTTTGCCAACGACTCAAGTGGCATTGTGGCTTGTTCCATTTCTGCAGCCATGTGAACTCATGAGCTATATATGACTAAATTCAGTTTCAAAGCAACGTCCATTAATTGGTTTCTTTATCAATGAAAGACCGAGAACAATTGAATTATTCATAAACTAATTAAAAGGAATGAGATAGTTCTATCTGCATGATCCAAGTATTTAGCCCAAAGCTCCTCTCACTTTGGGTTTCTCTTCCGGCCGTTCCGGCATTTTTGTCATCTTAAGAAATCATGACATTGCATGATCAATTCCATTGCAATTCAAGGTCTGTTTGTCCGCTTTGTAGGAACTTATTGTCACTTGGTGCAATTGTCTTTCTCAAGCTAGGACTGAATGCTTCAGTACTCATCCCTCTGTGGCAAAAATAAATAGAAAATAATATAATTATAGTTTGATAAACAGAATGAAGTACATAGTAATCCTCATCTTATAGTAGTTGCCCCCGGTTCAGGAGAACTTAAGTATTCACACATGAGCTTTGTCACAAGCAAGAGTGTAACAACTAGATAAATCTGACTTCTCTAGTAACTCGGGGTTGTCCCACCATGCAAATAATTCGTATGCAACCAAGGAATGTGCACTAGCCATCACGCCATGATGATAACTCAATGAAGGTTAAGTCGCCCCCAGACTAAGCTTGCCTTGTGCCTACACATAGTATCTCGGAATTATTATGGAATGAATTTGAGCACCGTGCATTGCATGCCATGATCCAATTCCCATAGTAGAATTGTGTGGATGCCATAAAAAGTGTTAAGAAGCAATAGGGGAGGGGAGTATCTTCCAAATGAATTTACAAGTTTCTGTGAGATTCGTGGAATTAGGCACGAGGTGTCCGCCCCCTATACTCCACAACAAAATGGCCTTGCCGAAAGGAAGAATAGAACCTTAAAAGAAATGGTTAATTCATTATTAATAAGTTATGAAATCCCAAATACAATTTAAGGAAAACTAATAAAAAGGACATAAAAACTTTGTATTTTAACCAAAAGCACCTTAATAACTTTTATTAATGGTTAGGACAAGCCCAACACCAAACAGAACAAGCCCAACATCAAACCAGCCCGAATAAGACTGGCCCAACCAAAATAACAGGCCTAGTTTCCGATTTTGCCCCTGACAGTTTTCATCCGGTCCCTTTTCTTTTCCGTTAGTTGTGTGACGTCACACAACTAACTCTTATATATATTGCGATCAAGTTCAAATTCCCAGAGCTCGATTCAATTTTCTCATAGCTCAATAGCTCAGATCTCTGCAAATCGAGTTGAAATTTCCAATTCATGGCGATTTCTTGAGAGACGATTTTCTTTTGGAGAAATCGATCGATTCTTAGTTTCATTGCGATCGATTCTGTGCACTTTTGGAGTTCTTCGTTATTATATTCAAGGTTTGCATGCGATTGAATTTACCGTTGTTTAATGCTTGTTGTTATTTGTTTACTTTTCGTTTTCGAATTGTAATCGTTGACTTGTTTCTGTTTATATTTTTCAGATTTTGAATATTTGGTGATTCGATTTTTTGATTTATGATTTCGTGTTTGAGGTGCTCATCGGCAGCTTGAATTTGAGAAGAATTTGTAGGTAAATTTTGATTCGGTCTTTTTTCAAATTTTTGTTGTATGCGACTTTTTTTTTTTCTTTGATTTGTTTTTTGTTTTATGTATGTATGATTTGAAAATCAGAATTAGTGTACTGTTTTTGTTGATTCTTGCTGTGTGTTTTGTATTTGATTGATGTGCTTGGTTTGATTTTAAGAACGGTGATTGTATTTTTACTATACGTTTTTGGAAATAGTGTATAAAATTATTTTTTGTCCTGATTTTTCAAGTTTAATATTTTAGAAACAGTGGCGCGTTTTGATTTGGAAATAGTGAGTTGATTGTTGTGACTAATTTGTTTTTAGAAATAGTGAATTTACTCTTATAATATATTAATAAACAGTGCTTATTATATTACATTTTTGTTGTATTATTGTTTTGATTGATTCGTTTTCCTAAAATAGTTTATTTACCATTATAACAGGTTATTAAATAGTGATTATTGTATTACGTTTTTGTTGTTTATTGTTATATATGTTTAGTACATCATGTTTTATTAATTTTGTACTTTCTGTTTTTGTGTTCAATAGTTAGGGAGAATCGTAAACTAGCTCAGTTTACTTATGGTGGTGTATCCGTTGTTAGCCCTATCTCTTCGGAATCTAGGTTCAATCAGATTTGCATTGATTTGTGTGGTAGATTTAAGGGTCTGAAACTTGGATGCTTTGAGCTCCGTTATGCTCTGAATGAAGATCCTATTTGTCTCTTAGAATGTGATGCAGATGTAGATAACATGCTTATGGTTTTCGATGTGATGCAAAAATCGATTGTTGAAATATCGGTTATAGATAAATCTATGGTTGATGTAGTTGCATTACCATTGGAGAGTGCTTCTTCTTCATGCCTTACCTCAGACTCTAGATGTGAGGTTTCCGAAAATGATTATTTAGGTAAGTATGGCTCTCATGGTATCCATAGTTATATGTCATCCGAATGGGATAGTTATATTAAGATGGAAGGGCAGATGTTTAGGGGAGGGGCTGTTGAGTTTCGAGACAAGTTGAAGAAATTTTCTGTTGAATGTGGGTTTGAGTTGAAGTATTTGAAGAATGATAAGAAGCATATTACAGCTGAATGTTCTAGGAAGGAGTCTGATGGATGTTCTTGGCGCGTAACTGCGTCAATCTGTGAGATTAATAAGTTTTTTACTATTCGTAAATTGCATAATGTGCATACGTGTAAGGGTATGATTCGGAAGAAGAAAAATAAAGTTGTTGGCCGACAATTTGTTGCTTCTCTCATCAAGGATAAGCTTCAGTCTAATCCGTTAATGAAACCGAAGGATATCATTTCAGACTTAAAGCAATTCTATGGATTAGATGTTGACTATTCCACTGCTTACTTTGGTAAACAACGGGCTACAATTGATTTAAACGGTGATGATATTGATGCGTACAAGTTCTTACCTTGGTATGTTGATTCTGCGATTGCAAGCAATCCTGGATCTGTGTTTGAGCTTGAAGTTGTACCAGAGAGCAATCGATTTCACCGTTTGTTTGTTGCTTATGATGCATGGATTCAAGGCTTCCTATTTTGTCGACCGATGTTATTTGTTGATGGTACTTTTATCAAAAGCAAGTATAAAGGAGCGCTTCTAAGCTGCTGTGCAAAGAATGCAAATGATGGTGAGTTTATAATTTCTAATTTAATTTTTTTTTTCTATAAACAGTTGAATTAGTTTTTTTTTTATAAACAGTGAGTGAATAAACATATCGTGTTTAATAGTGACAGTGGTTGTGTGAAGTTTTTTCAATAGTGACAGTGGTAATGTGCAATTTTATGAATAGTGACAGTGGTTGTGTGAAGTTCTTAAAATAGTGGCTGTATAGTTGTAAGTTCTAGAAATAGTTGATGTATGAAGTTCTAGAAATAGTTTGAAGTTCTAAAAGTTGTTGCAATGTGCAGTTTTATAAATAGTGACAATGGCTGTGTGAAGTTTTAGAAATAGTGGCTGTATAATTGTAAGTTATAGGAATAGTTAATGGATAGGACAGAGGTCTTCTAAACCTTTGGTATAGGTTCAAATCCTATTGGACGCAATTTATTTACATATGTATACATATTTTTTTTTAGATTTCTATGTCAAGAAAGATATTTTGAATGACTTGAATAAGAGACGCTCTTATTACATATTACCTAAATTACAGATTTATTATTTTTATAATAAAATAAAAATAATAAATAAATAATAAATATGTAAATTTTAAATATTAAATAATTTTAATATATATATATATAATAAATCAATTTTATATTCTAATATATTCTAAAAATTTTAGTTTATATAAAGATATTATAATTATAATAAAAATTTTTGAATTCCATTAAATTTTAATATAAACTATAATATTCAAGTGATATTACTATAATATCAAGTCAAGTTATGATATAAAATATATTATAAAGATTATATAATATTATATAATCTTTATAATGTATAATAATAATGATTATACAATATTTAAAATTGTAAAGATTTAATTTATAGAAAAATTATAATTGTCTTCCTATTCCATCTTTTCCCGAATCTCCTTTAACGGAAGAAATAACAAGGGCACGCCTTCGCGGCTTTATCTGCCGTTACACGAGTACTTATTCATATTCGAGGAAGGCATGATGTATGAAGTTTTAGAAATAGTTGATGTATGAAGTTCTAGAAATAGTTGATGTGTGAAGTTCTAGAAATAGTTGATGTGTGTAGTTCTAGAAATAGTTGATGTGTGTAGTTCTAGAAATAGTGTGAAGTTCTAAAAATTGTGGCAATGTGCAGTTTTATAAATAGTGACAGTGTTCGTGTGAAGTTCTAGAAATAGTGTGAAATTCCAGAAATAGTGAGTGAATAAACATATCATGTTTAATAAACACTGAAATTAGTTTTAGAATCAGTTAACAGATGTATAAATGTTCTAGAAATAGTTGTATTATCTTTTTTATAAACAGTGAGTGAATAAACATACCATGTTTAATAAACACTAAAATCAGTTTTGTAAATAGTTAAAAGATGTATTGATTTGACTAGAATTATGTAACTTTTATTGTGCAGAAATTTTCGAGTTGGCTTATGCTATCGTTGATTCGGAATCAATAGCAAATTGGAGATGGTTTTTTAGAATATTGGCTCGTATATTGAGACCTCAAGGGAGAGTTATTACTTTTATGTCGGATAGACATGACGACATTTTGAAAAGCATTCCAGAATTTTTCCCGGAGTCTTCACATTCTTATTGTATTGTACACTTAAAACAAAATGTCAGCACTTTATTTCCAAAAGGTGTCGGTGAAGGAGTAAAACAGAAAATGATGAAGCAGTTTGCAAAATGTGCATATGCATGCACTGCAACTGAGTACGATTTGCGTTTGGCTAAATTCAAGGACCACGGGCAAGAAACTGTGAAGAATTTCTTGGCTGGGTTGCCTAAAGAGCACTATGCCATTGCTCATTTTCCTGGTAAGAGATGGGGATTAATGAGCAATGCGCTGTCTGAATCTTTTAATGCTATGGTGGCAGATAGTCGTTGTATGGCACTTATGGATCTTCTTGAGGATATTAGGGTTCGGTTGATGGTTAGCATGGCTGAGAAGAGAGTATTTGGTCAGACTATCCATACTGTTCTCTGTCCAAAGAAAGAAAATGAGATGAAGTTGTTGTTGAAGGAGGGCATGCATTGGAGGATTAGTCGTTCCGATGTAGATGCCTTTGAAGTTAGGACGGAATGGAATAGCTTTGTTGTTCGGTTGGACCAGCGTACATGTTCCTGTGTTCAGTGGCAGCACACTTGTTTCCCATGTGCTCATGCATTGCAGGTTTTGCAACATGATTCTTGTGTGATATACGACTACATTGAAGATTATTGGAAGGCTAACTACTATCGACAAACATATCAGTATGTTATGCATGCAGTTTCAGATTTGGAAAAGCCGGATGTTAATGATATTACAAATGGTGTGAGGCCTCCTATTACGAAGATCCCTTCTGGATGACCAAAGAAAACTAGGATCAAGTCTGTTGGTGAACTTAGTGAGAAGAAAAAGACTGTTACTTGTGGCCGGTGTGGGAGTTTGGGCCATAACAAGGTTACATGTAAACTTGTTATTCAAGATGGTTGATCTTTGTGGCTTCTCGCGAGATGAAGCGATTAACAGCTGCTGTTACATATATAATGTCATGTGAGAATTATTTCTTTGTTTTATTTGCATATTGTTTATTTTTTTTCATTTTGATGGTTGACATTAGAATTTCATTTGAGGATTATGTATGGATGGATTTTTATTAATAAAGTTGAATTTTATATATACTCGTATGGATTGAAAGTTTTTGATATGTCTGTTTTATGTGTGATGTTTTCCATATTTGAATTTTGTGTTTACGACGTTCTTTTTTTTTTTTTTTATGAAACAGTGATTTTAGTTTTGGAAACAGTTAGTGTTGAGATCTAGAAATAGTCAGTTCATTTTTAGAAATAGTCATTTAATTTTTAGATATAGTGGATTTGACTAATTAATTCCGGGGGTAGGGTGCTGGTTATATATTTGGTGATAGATTGGTATAAAGAATGTAATATAAATCTCACAAATATATTCATAGAGAAATAGTTGAATAGTGTGAAGTTCTAGAAATAGTATGAAGTTCTAGAAATAGTGCGAAGTTTTAGAAATAGTGGCAATGTGCAGTTTTATAAATAGTGACAGTGGTTGTGTGAAGTTCTAGAAATAGTGGCTGTATAGAATCCAAATTGCATCCATCATTTTCAACAAAATATATACAAAATCCATCAAATAGTGGCTGTATAGAATCCAAATTGCATCCATCAAATAGTGGTTGTATATATACATACGGAAATACCTTGTAATTTATATTAGGTAAATGAAAATATATATAGAATCCAAATTGCATCCATCATTTTCAACAAAAAATGGAATACATGTGAAACCTACATGTAAACCACATTAAAAGTACACTGGATATAAAAGTTTCGCATCCAAAGCTGATTTCGGAATACAATACCAAAAGTCCAATTGTACCACCCGATAAGGTTTAAAAGTACATGCCCATGAAAATTAGAAATATGATCTATTTGCATTCTAATGTCCAATTGATGCCAGTTTCTGCGAAAGTTTAATAAATGCTTCCTCTTCCTTGGTCTAGCTGAATTGATGGTCCATCAACTGCACAAGGATATCCTTGCGTGCTTTTGGGACTTGGTAGTCCTTGATTCTTCCTTGAATTGTTTCATTTTTTGCCAACTGATTAATGAAAGTCATCATATATATCCCGCAGTCTAACCTGCTTTTTTCAAAAATATTCAACAGGGTTACTTTTCTTTTCTAATTTGATGTACAAGACATATATTAAAAAAAACACGTATAATTTTTTAGAAATAGTGATATTAAAGTACGATTTTGTAAATGTGAAACATTGAAATATAGTAGTTTGAAGAAATATTGAAATGTAGTATAGGGTAATTAAAATTGTTATAAACAGTCACTTACGATGCTGATTTTTGCTGTGCACATTTTCTGTCTTCATTCAATTGGAATTCAAAGTCACTTTTGATTGCATTGACTTTCTCCATTGTTTCATGACTTGCATGTGGAAGTGTTGAATGATTGCTTCTTGTTTCTTTTGCCTTGTCAAGCCAATATTGCACAAAGTCTCTCTGCGTAAAATTATGCAGAAAAATAAAATACTTGTTGGTAGTAAACTATATATAGTATTGTGTGTATTTTAGTGTTTTTCTTACCACTATTGCAGCATTTTCCCAGTAGCAATCGTCTTCTAGATTTTCATCATTTGTACTTTGTCGAAGAGAATTGTAATGTGTCATCTGTCTAGTGTTAGTGTCCAACACTACTAAAGAGAAATGGTTGTAGTGAAACAATGGGAAGAAAACCTTTGTCACTTTTCCATATTGGTCCATCAACTGTTTGTAGAGTTTTTCCTTGTTTTGTGTAGTTGTATCAATGCTTTGTTCGTTGATGTTATGCTGTTTCAATAAAAATTAAAAACTGAGAAAAAATATTTGACAAATCAAGTTTTATAAACAATGACTTACTAAATTAATAAATAGTGATAGACTCATGAAAATCATAATCAGACAACCATTCCCTTTATTTCTCTGTTAAATTTTATATATTCATATACACACAGCCACATTATGATTTCATTTCATTTCTTAAAGTTTGTAAAAACTTATAGTTGACAAATAGTTATATGTTCAAAAACTAATTGTATACTTACAAATATTGTTGTGGATACATGGAAGTTGTATAAACTGTAGCAGTAGTGTAGTTGTATGAATAGTGATAGTGGTTGTGTGGAATTCTAGTGGTAACAAACTGTAAAATGAAAGTCACTCCAATGGTAACAAACTGTAAAAATAGTTGGTGTGTGAAGTTCTAGAAATAGTGTGAAGTTCTAAAAATTGTGGAATGTACAATTTCATAATTAGTGACAGTGGTTGTATAATTGTAAATAGTGGCTACACGAAGTTCTAGAAATAGTGGTTGTATACTTGTGAGTTCTAGAAATAGTTGATGTATGAAGTTCTAGAAATAGTTGATGTGTGTAGTTCTAGAAATAGTGTGAAGTTCTAGAAATAGTTCTTGTATACTCGTGAGTTCTAGAAATAGTTGATGTATGAAGTTCTAGAAATAGTTGATGTATGAAGTTCTAGAAATAGTGTAAAATTCTAGAAATAGTGGCAATGTGTAGTTTTGTAAATAGTGGCAGTGGTCGTGTGAAGTTCTAGAAATAGTGGTTGTATAATTTTCATGAAGAATTCTGAAAAACCCACTGTCCTGAATTGTAATCGAATCACCAAAATTTGTATGTATAAAACCACTATTTCTTGAACTTGAAAATCGAATCACCAAAACCAAAATTAGTTTCGAAGCATAATGTAGTAAGAAAATTGAGGGATTTTGTACCTTGAATTTCTCAAATTTGCTTTTTGGCGGGATTTGTTGAAGATGAACAGCGAAACTGGGTTTTGCTTTTCGGTTATGCTTTTTTGGCGGGATTTGTTGAAAAAGAACAGCGAAATCTATAATTTTCTTTTGGGTTTTTTGCTTTTCGCGGGATTGGTTGAACAAGAACAGCGAAATCTGGGTTTTGCTTTTGGGTTATTGCTCTTCGCGGGATTTTTTGAGCAAGAACAGTGAAATCTGGGTTTTGCTTTGTAGGAGAGTCGAAGTTAATAGGAGAAATTTGGGTTTGTAGATGGACAATGGTAGAAATCTGGGTTTGTAGGGAACGACGAACAATTGTAGAAATCTGTGTTTGTAGAAATATGAGTGAAGAAATCTGGGTTGAAGAAGATTGAATTGATGGCAATTTCGTAAATAATGGGATTTTATTTTAACAGAAGTATGTTAACTTCTGTTAGGGGTATTGGTTGGAACAAATTTTGATTTGTTTGTTGGGCTTCGAATCAAGCCCATGCATTTTTAAATTTTTTGGCCTGTTTTACTAAAATTTTGTTTTTTTGATTAAAATTTTTGCCTTTTTCATTAAAAAAAGTTATTAAAGTGCTTTTGGTTAAAAAAAAATTTAAAATTGTCCTTTTTATTAAACCTCCCAATAATTTATGGGGAGAAGCTTTACAAACTTCATGCTACATCCTGAATAGAATTCCACACAAGAAGTCTAATATGACTTCATATGAGTTATGGTTTAATAGGAGACCTAAACTGGATTATTTTAGAGTATGGGGATGTCTTGCTTATGTAAGAATACCAGACATTAAAAGATCTAGATTAGGACCTAAAACCTATAATTGTGCTTTCATAGGATATGCTAAAAATAGTAAAGCTTATCATTTCATTAATCTTGCCACAAACGAGATTATAGAATCAAGAGATGTTGAATTCTTTGAGCATATTTATGCCAAACATAAGTTGAAACAACAAGAGTTAAATCTTGATGAGCTCGTTAATTCACATAATGATAATACCAGTGGGTCCCTGCATGAAAATCCTAATGTTAGTGAGCCCAATTCACAAGATGACAATCCTAGATATCTTAAAAGAGCAAGAGTCACAAATTATTCTTTTGGTTCAGATTTCTATCTTTATCTTGTTGAAGGTAATAGAAAGAAAATAATAAAAGAAGTTAAATTTGTAATGAATGTCGGAAAAGATCCAACTTCCTCTGAAGAAGCAATGGCTTCTCCAGATGCATCTCTTTGAAGAGAAGCAATTGAAGATGAATTAGATTCTATAGTATCTAATGGAACTTGGAAGTTAGTGGATTTACCTCAAGGTTCAAAGCTAATAGGTTGTAAATGGGTATTTAGAAAAAAATTGAACACATACGGTTCAATAAGTAGATTTAAAGCCAGGTTAGTTGCCAAAGGCTTTAGACAAAATGATGGAGTAGACTTCTTTGATACATATGCACCTGTGGCACGAATTAGTTCAATTCGTCTTCGAATTTCTCTTGCTTCGATTCATAACCTAGTAATTCATCAAATGGATGTGAAAACAGCCTTCTTGAATGGAGATCTAGAAGAAGAAATTTACATGGAACAACCTGAAGGGCTTGTTCAACTAGGTCAAGGAAATAAAGTTTGTAAACTAATTAAATCTTTATATGGCCTGAAGCAGGCACCGAAGCAGTGGCATGAGAAATTTGATAGTGTAATATTATCAAAAGGTTTTGCGGTTAATAATGCAGACAAATGTATATATAGTAAGTTTGATAATAATGGTGGAGTCATTATTTGTTTATATGTAGATGACATGTTAATTTTTGGAACTAACCTAAATTATGTGACGGAAACTAAAACGTTTCTATCTACTAGTTTTGACATGAAAGATATGGGAGAGCCTTATGTGATTTTAGGAATTAAGATCAAGAGAAATAACGGGTCTTTAGCATTGGTCCAATCTCACTATGTTGAGAACATACTAGAGAAATTTGATCATTTTGATCAAAAACCAGTTTCAAACCAGTTTCAAACCCATATGATCAAAAACCAGTTTCAAACCCATATCATTTTGATCAAAAACCAGTTTCAAACCCATATGATGCACATCTCAATTGGAATATTCAAGGGTCATAGGGAGTCTTATGTATTTAATGCATTGTACAAGACCCGATATAGCATTCGTTGTTGGAATGTTGAGTAGATTCACTAGTAACCCAAGCGATAAGCATTGGGAAGGTATTTCTCGAGTATTAAAGTACTTGAAAGGAACAGTTGATTATGAATTACATTATCATGGGTATCCTTCTGTTTTAGAAGGATATAGTGGTGCTAGTTGGAACACCGATATGGAATCTAAATCAACAACTAGGTGGATATTTACCCTCGGTGGAGGAGCAATTTCTTGGAGTTCCAAGAAACAATTGTGTATTTCACACTCAACAATGGAGTTTGAGTTGATTGCACTAGGAGCGGCTTGTAAAGAAGGTGAATGGCTTAGGGATTTAGTGATGGAAATTCCGTTATGGAAAAAGCCAACTCCTTAATATCTATTGTGATAGTCAAGCCACCCTTGCTCGTGCAACGAGTAAGATGTATAATGGAAAACCTAGACACATTGGTCTAAGGCACAATTTTATAAAACAACTCCCTAGTGGTGGAGTGATTAGTGTAACATATGTTAAATGTATAGAGAATTTGGCGAATCCTTTGACGAAAGGACTCGCACGTGAGATGGTTTATACGACATCAAAAGGAATGTGACACACCCCACCCACGTGGATACCGAGTTTGGGCTTGCTGGCCGACACTCGTAAGTGACGAAGCCATTATATGCATGACAACATTTAGCTTAAGCAAATTAAACTGTCATAAAGTTTGCGGAAATTAATGCCAATATGCACAAGGTTCAGAGCGTACTAATTTGAATCAGCGGAAACAAAATAATAAATCAAGGTCCTAGAATTTCTATCCATAACAGGGATGGATATTATTAAAGAAACTGAATAAAAATGAATCCCTACATGGTTGGGAAGAGAATCAGAGCTGCCCCTCGTATGCCTCGACTTCACCAGATGCGCTATCACTAGGTCCTGAAGGGGGCACAAAAACAAAAGGTGTGAGTGGACAAAAATAAAAGTTTTCTAAATACCTTTCTCTTTTCAACATAGTAACCCCTATTTGAAATCCAGTATATTTGTAAAACCATACTACCATAGTATGTGTCAAATCATACTATAATATATATAACTGAAAGTAAATCTCAAAGTGAAATCCGTAAATAATAATTCATATTTCCATAAGTCATTTCACCAAATATATCAATAGTATAGATAAGAAAACCAACACAGGGTATATGTGAAATCACCCATGTACGTGTTAAGGAACATCCTCTCAATCCCCGTACAAGCACTTTACGTTATCAATCAATTTGTACTCCTAGTACCACACACATGTAAGCACTTGCGCAATAGCGCGTCACACCCGAGTCCTTACGTAGTGGGGCCTTTTCCCCAAAATAAACATAAACGTAAGACAAGCTTGCACTAAGGTATTTACTGGACAATACCCCTGGAGTACAGTGCGTGTGACCCAAACATGTGAGACTTGTCCTATGGCCGTGAGACGGTACTACAACGTAGTGAAAGCATACCAAGTGTGTTTGAAAACATACATATATACATCATGTGTAAAAGTGAAGAATATCATATACTTCATAATTTCCCAATATATTTAAACGTTGCATAAATAACATTCTCATCGGAGTCATATAATAAAACCCAACATATATTTATGCATAAATGAAATCATAGTATAAATCATTTCATAGTATATATCCATACTTTTGTGCATAACCAAAATCACACTTTAAAACCATTTCATAAAACACACACACATATATATATATATATATATTCATGTCACAAAGTCATTGGAAATAATAAATATAGCAAACCATAATTAAATCAAAGCATATAAATCATTTGTTAAAACAAAAGTCCACTCACTGGTGCTCGGGAGTGAAATCTCCCTCGATGTTGCCCTCTTCGAAGCGTTGCGTCAAATAATTACCTATTTAATATTAGGGGAAAGTGTTAAAACATCCCTAATATAAATTAATATAACCCTTATATGAAAATAACCCAAAAAATAATACTATTTTGGCGAAAACGGGCTCGAAAAATGATTTACGGGGCCCGAAAACCTTGCCGCCGCCATCCACCGCCGTCGGCGCCGCCGTGCGCCGCCACACGCGCCGCCGTGCGCCGCCACGTGGCGAGAGGAGCCCTCACGCGCTGGTACGTGTCGCCACGTGTCGCCATGCGCTGGCACGTGTCGCCACGCGCCGGCACGCGCTGGCACGTGTTGCCACGCGCCGACACGCGCTGGCACGTGTCGCCACGCGCCGGCATGCGCTGGCACGTGTCGTCACACGCCGGCACGCGCTGGCACGTGTCGCCACGTGCCGGCACGCGCCTGCTGACGTCATCCCACATGCATACTGACGTCGTCCACGCGCATACTGACGTCAGCCACGCACTTGCTGACGTCAGCGCCGTTAAAGTCAACGACGTCAGTCAAACGCATACTGACGCCGTCAGGAATATTTCGTTAACGTGACGGAATATTCCTTCACCCTCAACCTCTTTCCGGTCGTCGGAGCCGCCGCCGTCCTCCGCCGCCTGGTTCGCCGGAATTTCTGGAAAATTCACCGATTTGATCCCAAAACTTCAAAAATTCATAACTTCTTCATTCCTTGGCCAAATTTAACGTGCCATATATCAAAATGAAGGTATTGACGAGTAGAATATTTTCATACCAATTTGGGGCTGGAAAAATGGCTGGAGATGGCCTGAAATTGGCCGGAAAGCTTCAAGAAACCCTAATTCCGTTCTCCTTCAAAACTGCACCAAATTCCACGTTCTTTATGTCGATCTGAACCTACTCAACGTAATAAAACCAATGGAAATGGTTTCGAGGCTTACCTAAGTCAGGATTGTACAGAAACTTGAATTGTAGTTTGCCAATTTTGTTCCGGCGTCGGTTTGGCCGATTTGGTTCGAGTTTGAAGAATCTGGAATCACAGTCTCGTCCAAAATGACGAGACAATCACAATGGCTATGATCTTGAGCGACGGTTCAACGGTTTTGTGATTCATCCAAAACCTAGGGTTTGGTGTTTGTTTTGCAAGTTTTGGCCGAGAGAATGGGAGAGAAAGAGAGAGGTCGTGGAGGGTGAGTGAAATGGCTGCAGAGCAGTTAGGTCAATCCAAAAACCCTAGCAAACGGGTGTGAAAATTACTAAAATGCCCACTACACTTTAAAGTTCCGTAAAACGTTCGTTTTAACTCCAAATTGAGTTCCGCTTGTGTCCACGTTTTCGTATCGACGAGTGCTACTTGAATATGCAAAGAAAATAATTTTCACAAGTCATCTCGAAAAAGTCAACAAAAGTCAAGATTGACCACTAGGGTATTTTGGTAATTTTACATAAAAATTTGGGACGGGTTGTAACAGAATGGGACTAAAGTCTATTAAATTCAATCACCTCGATAGGAACCCAACCTAGGTTTTGAAACATAGGCTAGGTTCAACAGGTAACAACAAGTCGAATGAGTGATTATGTTAGTGTGCTAGAAAATATTTATAGTTCCATTTATAGGTGTTATTTTATTCTAGCAATATATAAGAACACTTGTCTAATGGAGGCTGAGTAATGTACTCTTAATAAGTCTATAATGTATTGCGGGGATGTAAAAGTAAGGACATCCTGGATAGACTTACCTATACAAGTAAGGAGGTTTGGCCGCTTCCAAAGGAGAATTAGACCTTTTCTCTAGGAGTACTTATGAAATAGGGTATGCGCACGGCCATCAACGCACGGATTACAGAATTTTAGAGAATTCAAAATAATTATGTTCGATGTATCTGGCTAGTCATATAAGGTCCTTGGTTCAAAGTTGCGACTACCATAGCACCTGACGAAACTCTGATATGTTTGTACTAATTGTAGGTTCAAGTCTAAGGACACCTACAAGCTATGTATTTATTTTAATGTATATATTTGAAACATTTATATGTTTTGAAATTTGGGGATGATTGTTGTGAAATTTCAAAAAATATTTAATAAAATAAAAATATTTAATTATTTAATTGGCTGTTTTGATTTCGGTCATAATTTTTGGGATAAGTCATAACCGTTGACATGGGTTATAACTTTTGACTTAGGATTATATCATTTGGAATAAGGGTATTACCCTTTGGAAAAGGGTTAAAACGTTTGGCAGATTTGTTCTTAATGAACAAATGTAAAAGCAAGGCAATTGGCATGATTTTTGTGAAACAGTTCCTACTTCTTTGCTTGTATATCAGACAATATATAAGGATCCAGCGTGATCTTTCATGAACAGCTTGAAATCCTTCGTGAAAAGGAACAACCCATTTCGAATGGGTGTATTGATGTCTATATAAAGCACATTGTAGTAGAAGATTTCATTATTATAATTCTTCTCTTCTCCCTTTTGTCTCTAAAATTCGAATTAAACTGTGTAGTGCAAATCAGAAGTGTAATATCAAGTGAGTTTGAGTTCATTGTATCATGTAGACAATTTGTTTCTAAACTCTTTTTGCACAAAGGAAGAGCGACAAATTAGTCTTAAAGACAACAAATTTGATTCGTGCCTTGAATCAATGTTCTCATTTTTCTAGTATTGCCTTCATTATTTTCTTCTATGTTTCCAACATCACCCAAGATTTTTCCAGAACTTATAGTCCATTGTAAGTCTAAGAACGACAACCTAGGTCATCACGTACTCCGTCCTAGGGACGTTAACGAATTTAACTTTGGACGAAACTTTTTCCAGCGAACTACACTTCTTTTGCAGCTTTCGATGGCCCGAGGAAACCCAGCCTATTATGATATCTACAACCAAAAAAGGGATGATTGCAGCAAACGTTTTTGGACGGTTAAAAGACTTGGCGTGGCATTTGTTTGTATGGTAACTGCTTTCTGTGGCATAAGTCATGAGTCAATTGCTGAGACTTTTGTGCTACCCCCAAGAATCGATTAGGATGCCATGTAGTTTTAGTTCTCCATGAATAATGAATATTGAATAATCTCTTCTATTGCCTAATTGTCTCTTTTGTACTTTCTCCTTTAACTTGCAAAGAAAATTAATTAAGGACTTATTTGATAATTATTTTGTTTTTTTGTTTTACTTCTTAGTTATTTTTTTGTGCTTGAGATAGGGAGGAAAATATATGGAAGAAGGGAGGGATGAAGGGTGATGGAAGATAGAGGAAGAAATAAAGAAAAATGAATGAAAACAAAATTCTAAAAGTAATAACAAATTTTTTTTTAATTAGTTTTCATTTTGTGTATCTTTCCATGTACATTTCTTTTATATTTATCCAGTTATTTTTCATCCTCTCTTCTTCATCCCCCATTTTCCTTTTGCATTTCCCCTCTATCACTAACACAAAATATGAAACTAAAAACTAAAAACAAAATGATTATCATACATACTTTAAGAAATTTCAATATTTGAATAACACTATGCAATTAGTTTCGTGAATGCACACATTACTTGAATCAAACATGCATGTCTGACAAAGCGTGCCCTTAAGACGAAAGAGAATCAAAACTATTGATATTTTCTAACACTTGAACGAAAATATCACTATACTAATAGTTAGTACTTGTATATCTTTGAAAATCGGGATATGTATTACGGTGTAGTGACATTTTACTTTATTTGTATTGTAAGTGAGAGATCTTAAATTTGAATCTCGTGAATGGCGAGTTCGAAACCAATTTATTCCCCCTTTAGTTTAAAGGAATCAAGATAGGAATTTTAAAACATGGATTTGAGATGGGCTGTTTTTGTTATATGTACCCTATAACTACTATCCTTCATCCACTCATCTTCATCACTCATTGCTCCAAATGGTATTGCAAGGCTAGGCTGCCTCATTAATTTCTTAATAAAGATAATGCCCAACCTGAATGTTCTTACTTCTTAGCCGGGGCAATCTAAAATCAACTCAGAAACGAACCATAAAGCCGGACAATCAAGAAACATTTCACCCTGTATCAAATGACCCCTTCAATTATTCGATAAAATCTCTTATTATTAGAGTGTTAATAACAATTTATTATCTGGTTTTGTTTTTGTTACAACTAAAAGCTAGTTCTGGATTCAATTATTGAATCAGCATTAATGCCATCAGTTTCTTACACAAAGTATTAATTCGTTGAAAATTGACTACGAAATAGAGTATTTTGCCGATTTCTATCCTCAATTTGTACTCCACTACAGTATTGTGACCCATTTTTTCTTCTCGTCATGTTTTCTCGCATTTCATTAAACTTGCTGTGTAAAAATGACACATTTCAACAAAGAAAACAACCAATAACATTAACAAATAACAAATAACATCTAATGGTCGGTAGACTTTTTCGACTAAAAATTTGACAGAATCTGGATAAACATAATGGTAAAGGGCAAACTGTCTCACCGTAACGTACATATATAACATGAATGAGAGGCTGTGATCTCTTGCTAGGGGTGTTTTTCTGAAGGATCAGATTGGAAACCACTTTTTCAATTTTGGATCCGAAATTTTGGAATCAGATCGGATCGGAACACAATTTTCAACTTTGGAAATTTCGGAACATAATTCAGAAATTCATATATTTTACAAGTTTTTGAATATTCTCAATTTTTTTTTATAACATCTAATTTATTTGGTGGTATACTAGTATGATTATCCATTTTAATATATACAAGTATGTTTCATATATATAAAAACAACGAACAAAATATATCCAAAACTAACACTAAAATACAAAAGTTGATAACAAAATACATAATTTAAGTACATAACTATAAGAAATCGAAATACTTTGAAAGTTTTTTTTATCGGTATAAGTTCGGAATGTTACATCCCGTCCCTAAAAATATTGTATTTTATTCCCTGACTTTCTAAATTGACGAAAATGCCCTTAGTGGCCACGTATGTCCTACGTGGACAATTATTTCCTATTGATTGAATTTTGTACTTTTTGAGTAGTACTTTTCACCACGAACCCGTAGGCGCGAACGGGGTAATTTTTGGGCAAATTTACCTGTGCGGTATTTTTGTTTTCTGTGGGCTGTACGCCCGTGGTTTTCATCCAAACCGGGTGCTCTACACCTCTACTGTTTTCTGACTGCACGCCTGCATGTGTTTTGACTGCATGTTCATCAGTTGAACTTTGCTGCGTTCAATGGAGCAGCTGCATAGTGATTTTCTTCACACTCCAGCTATCTCACTCTGTCTGATTCTTGTCTCCAGCATATCCCCATTTTTTTTGCCTTCTTTTCTGCAAATCCAAGGACTTTGCAGAACTCCCTTCTATTTTCTTCAAAACACTTAAGCCACCCCGTGGCTATCTCACACTCACTCTAGCCCTTCCCTCCAACCAAACTCACTCCCAAACACATCACCTTCATTCTTGGGACAAAAACCCAGGCTTTGGTGCCCAGAAAACCAACCAAAACTCAAACCCAAAAAATCGGAGTTTTTCCGTCGGTTTCACAAAAATTTCCCGACGAAGAACTCGTGGATTTGGACCTCGATTCAACCCAGAATCATCGCCAAACATCTTCTAGGAACCTTGGGAACCCAACCCAAGGCCTGCAAGTGGAGAAATCGACGAGAACGGCGACGTCGACTTTTGGCCGGTTCTTTCGAGCCATTTTCCAGCCACTTCTAGGCACCTTTTGAGGTGTGGGTAAGCATTTTTGAACTCTACTCGTCTCTAGCTCCATTTCGTTATATAGATTGTAAATTTTGGCTTAGAAACGAAGTAGTAATGAAGCTTTGAAAAATTCCAGAAATTCCGGCCAAAATACCCAGATTCCGGCAACAGGAAAAAGGTCAGGGATGTCCGGCGCTGACGTCAGCAAACCCAGTTCAGACCGGCCTGCTGACTTCAGCGATGACGTCAGCACAGGTTCAGACCGGCCTGCTAACGTCAGTGATGACGTCAGCAAACCGGTTCAGACCGACCTTGCTGACGTCAGCGTTGACCGTTGACCGGCGCGCGTGGGCCGTGGCTCAGCCACCTTCAAGCCACGCGTGAGGGCGCGTGAGCCATCCTTTTTCAATTCCGTCTTCGCGAGGCTACTCGTGACGACGTGTACTACCTAGGGGTGGTACGTATAGTAATTTTCGAGGTGTTTTGGACCTCCAATTCAAGCAAATAGTGGAGGATTTCGAGTCTTTTCCTTATTTATTTTGGAATAGACTTGTTTAATGATTAGTATAGTGACTTCCCATATAGGTGAGACCTATCCCGAGGAACTCCGTGGTCAGGCTAGGTACGGCGGCCATGACCCGACGACATACCAGTGAGTGGGCCCTTTCTTATTAAAATATTATTATTTTTGGTACGTGTTCAAATGTGATTTTATGAACTTGTATAGCATGCCATATCTTATTAAACTCGATAAATGTTTTACTTATCATATTATGATGTGTTCATCATGCTTTTTAGCGTATTTGAATAAATGTTGGCATGTCTATACGTTTTAGAGATTTATTACTTATCACGCATATTGCACGGTGTTAGCACTGTCTGAGAGTAGACCAGCTTCACGTGTATGTTCACACGCACCGACATGCTCACTTTGGATCCATCGTAGGTGCCAGCTTGTTCTAGGTTGCCTTGGCAACTCGAACTCGTTGTGATGCGCTTAGCACCAGCTTCACGTGCATGTAGTGCTAGAGCGTAAATTTGTAAACACCCAGCCTGTCATGTAGCTACTTTCTGCATGACTTGTGTGCTATGATTATGCGATAAGTAATGTGTTGTTTTTACTGCTGTTGGTATATCTCACCCGTATCCTTGTGGGCGCTGTCCCAAGTATTGATAATTGTTGTTTATTGTTATTAAACTTATATATTTTGGCAAACTACGGGTTTTACAGCGAGGGGTTACATCCACACTTTTGAAAAGGTTTTATAAAACTGTACTTGGCCCACTCACCTTTGTTTTTTGCCCCTCCAGGACCTAGATATTAGTTGGCAGACGAGTTCGGTGGCTGTTGCTGAAATTACCATTTTACCCTTCGTGGAAGTATGTATTTGCACTTCAGTTGTGTTTATATTCATCCTACGGGAATGAAATATTCTTTTAAATTCACTGTATCCTAGCTCTGATATTTGTGTAATAATGGGTCTTATCCCACACTACGCACTTCCGCACTCTTTTATTCAAATTATCTCAAAATTCATTTTATTCCACTATTTAAATTCTCAATTATTTCATCATGACTTCGTCACTCCTCCGGGATGACGGTCAGCACTCCTCAATATCCGGTGTCCACCTGGATATTTGGGTCGGGGTGTGTCACGGAACACTTTGGAAAAAATCAAATAAAAAATTCAGAGTTATTGGAAATGCTAAATGCATTCCGATTTCCATTCCAATTTTTTGGAAAATATTCGGATTCGGAACTTTCGGGTTCGAATTCAGAAACTTTACTGTCAGAAAATCGAAAACTCATTCCAACTTGCACCCCTATCTCTTGCTTATAGTTTCGAGTGGTAGTATAATAAATTAAGAGTCCGACCTTTTAATTTCCTTCGTTGTACTGTACCTGTAATTATAATTATGTGAATATAATTCCACTAATTAAACATCATAATGGAGTGTTAAATTATCAATGAGGTAAGATATGAAAGAGCATAAACCTCTTCACATTCCTTCAGTTTATTTCATTAAAATGATTTTCTTTTTAGTGAAATAATCTAGAATGCAACTATAAATATAAACCATCTATGCACCACACAATAATACAGAAAAATTCGAGCACTTGGTTGCTCTTGCTCTTCTCTTACAAGTTAATTAGTCTTTCTTGTCATACCTTAATTATTCCATTTATAGGACCAATCAACCTGCTTGATTTGCATGGCATATATCCCACATGAAAAAAATGAGTCCATTTTTAACAAATGCTCTACAGTTGATGCTGCTTGTGCTAGTTGCTCTAACAACATCAGTTGACGCTGGTCTACTTCCTAAAGTAACTGTTCGAATCACGAACGCGTTGGGACCCAACGCAGACCTCACAGTTCACTGCAAGTCCAAGGACGATAATCTCGGCTATCACATACTTCATCCCGGAGATAGCTTTACGTTTAAGTTTAAGCCAAACATTTGGGGGACTACACTGTTTTTTTGCAGCTTTAAATGGCCAGGAGAATTTCATTACTATGATGTCTTCAGAGCAGACAGGGATGGTTGTAGAAACTGTTATTGGACTGTCTATTTTCTTGGCATTTGTTCTCATGATCACAAGTGTATTCAATGGCAAGATCGGGCCAGTTCTAACCCTAGGCCATTAATTCCATAGCTTATAAATGTTTTAAGAATTCTTATTTTTGCCATATAATGAATTTGGTTTTGATGCTTTGAAATTAGCAATTAAATTGTGTGATGGCTTCTATTTTCTATATTGCCTTTATGTAACTCCTTAAAAAGCTCAGTACCAACGTTACATCTTTTACATATACATTTTATATTATTAATATATAATCAAAATGCAGGGCGGGTTTTGAGATTTCGGGAGCCTTGTGAGAAAATTTAATTGAGACCCTTACTAAAAAAAATCATCATAAATCAAAACTTACAAATTGATTTTTCAAATTTATATCAATTTAATTCATGCGAAAAAACAATTATATCAAATAGAATCACTTGAGTTGGAAATGAATTTTGACTTCTCCAAAAATGTCTTGGGTTCAAACAGCTTTGATGTTGTTTTGGATTTTTATTTTCTTTCTTAAAATTTTGCAAAAAAATAAAAATGCAAACCACCGGGGTTTGAACCCACAACCTCACGTGAGAGTTGCATTGCGAAAACCACCTCTGCTAAGCGTAAATTAAATTAAATTATTACACAAAAATATATATAATATAATCTATATATATTACATACACACTAAAAATTCGAAGGCCCTCCTACACTCTTACAAGGTCGGCATGTCAAAACACATATATAAATGATATGTATGAATGCACATTAACCATTCTTTCAAACTTATTATCCCAAACCCAAAGTACCACAACTCCCTTTTGCTAGTACTCTTGCCTAATGCCCTTTCGCTAGTCCTGAATTACACTAATTTAATGTGCACTTTGAAGCTGACCTAAGGCCCGGTACCTGCCAAGAGTTAGCCTCAACTATACAAAAGTCTTCCTCATTTCCCATTTCCCTTTCTCCTTCTCAAGATTCTCAACTCAACGTAATCAGTTCAATGTTTAACAAATGAATGAAAAACATGTATGTTAATCCATCCAAGTAGTCAGATAAGCAATGACTTTATGAATCCAAGCGAACAGATCAATATCAATCAATATGTATTAATCAGATAATCCATATGTATTAATAGATAACTATGTCACTAAAATATAAAAAAAAAATATATATATATATATATTTAAATTGAAAAATATTGTTGAGATTAAGAAAACTTTTCAAATTAAATCCTATATAAAAGCAGATTTTATGGAGTGAGAGAAGCATGAATGCACGTGATCAATTACAACCAAAATAATTACAAAACGTGGCAATTATGAATTCTCATATAGTAATTAATGAATCACTTTTTGACAATTGGTTGCAGAAATGATCATTTTTTTAATAACGACAACATATTGATTATTGTTGAACAAATGTCAAAAAGTGATCATTCATGTTGATTGCCCATAAATTTATAAGGGTAATTCTCACTTTACTACCTTCAAGTAACGTAAAATTCACATTTTGCTACACTTACTTTTTTTCGTCTCACTTTCATACCTAAAGTTTAAGCTTTCCGTTAACTAATGGTGTGGTAGGTACTTTGACCCACTAAAAATTATAAAATTGGGTAATTCTCACTTTACTACCCTTAAATTTTGCAAAAATCACAGTTTACTACACTTTCTTTTTTTCGTCTCACTTTCATACCTAAACTTTGATTCTTCCGTCACTTTCATACCTCCATTAGTTTTTTCCGTTAACTAATGACATGACAGGGTTTTGACCCACCAAAGTTGTGCCACGTGGCGTATTCTTTGGAGGAAGACAGCTTTTTTCTTTCCTTTCTTTTGTTTTTAGTTTTATTTTATTTTACTATGTAATAAAATGTATTTATTATTATTGAATTTATGACCCACTTGACACAATATCAACAAATCACTATGCCACATCAGAATTTCAATCAAATAATATGCCACGTGGCACAACTTGGGTGGGTCAAAACCTTGTCATGTTATTAGTTTACCGAATAATTGACAGAAAAACTAGCGGAGGTATGAAAGTGATAGAAGAATAAAACTTTAGGTATGAAAGTGAGACAAAAAAAAGTAAGTGTAGTAAAGTGCAATTTTCGCAAAACTTAAAGGTAGTAAAGTGAGAATTACCCAATTTTATATTTTTTTCAATGGGCTAAAGTCTTGCCACATCATCAGTTAACGGAAAACTTGACGGATAAACTAATGGATGTATAAAAGTGTCAAGAAAATTAAACTTGAGGTATGAAAGTGAGACGAAAAAAAGTAAGTGTAGCAAAGTGCGAATTTCATGATACTTGAGGATAGCAAAGTGAGAATTACTCAATTTATAACATTAGTGCCTCTCTTTTTTTCATTTTTCTTTTTGTGAAATCATTAATCCCGCATTAGAATGGTTTAGGGGTATTCAAACAGGCAAATAGGGGTATTTTAAGCATCTAAAAAATGTAAAGGATAGATGATTAATGCTTCTCCATTGATACTTTGGTAAACAAAACTAATGTTTTAACTTGTTTTGTTTTTACTAAAAAGCTCTCTTTTTACCACACACTAATACAAGTATTATTTCTCTCTATGTTTTATGGCTAATTGTTTACAAGTATTATTTCCCTCTATGTTTTATGTGTTTTTCATAATTATTTATTGGATCACAATTTACAAATTTCTTTGTGTTGAGTGATGGTGATAAACATTTTCCCAAAGGTACTCCCTCTCCGCTCCCCATCCTCTCCTTTTGTGTTGCTTTTCTCCCTGCGTGTTCGTGTTGAGTGATGGTGATAGGAATAATTTTATATCTCCTTATAGAAATTGAATCATACCATTTTTGCTTCATTCTTTGATCGTTAATTTAGAATTTTTTTTAAGGAGATTCCTTACATGATTGTAATGTGATAGGGAAAAAACCACAATTAAAACTACGAACAGATGAATGAAGTGCAAACAAAAAGGTAATTTTCTTTTTAGTGAAATAATCAAGAATGCAGCTATAAATATAAACCATCTATGCACCACACAAATACAGAAAAATCCAAGCATTTGGTTGTTTTTCTGTTACAAGTTAGTCTTTCTTGCCATACCTTACCTTATTTAATCTATCGGACCAAGTAACCTGCTTGATTTGCACGGCATATGCTCTTCAGTTGATGATGCTGCTTGTGCTAGTTATTCTAACAACATTAGTTGAGGCTGTTCTACTTCCTAAAGTAACTGTTCGAATCGCGAACGTCTTGGGATCCAACACAGACCTCACAGTTCATTGCAAGTCCAAGGACGATGATACTTCATCCCGGAGAAAGCTTTGCGTTCAAGTTTAAGCCAAACATTAATTTGGGGGACTACACTGTTTTTTTTTTGCAGCTTTAAATGGCCAGGAGAATTTCATTACTATGATGTCTTCAGAGCAGACAGGGATGGTTGTACAAAATGTTATTGGACTGTCTATTTTCTTGGCATTTGTTCTCATGATCACAAGTGTATTCAATGGCAGGATCGGGCCGGTTCTAACGCTCGGCCATTAATTCCATAGCTTATAAATGTTTTGAATTCTTATATTTGCCATATATTGAATTGGTTTTGACGCTTTAACACCTTCGAGCAACTCTGAAGTTGGTGTACACTAAAAAAATAAAATCATTTGAGTTACTAAAATCTAAAGATGTGTCACATACTTTCATCTGTAGGCGTGATCTGATTATGAATTCAGACTACACATTTAGATAAGACAATGGAGAATCTAATTATGAATTCAGACTACACACTTAGATAAGAAAATAAAGAATTAAGTTCATACGTTAAATAGTTTATGATATTTGTAAGTCTAAGGCATTCTGCAGTGGTTTACGTGACATTGATTGTCATATATAAGAATAAGGTTGTCTTAGTTTCATGCTTATAACGTTGTTGTTGTATTGATGTGAAATTAATAGTTGTGGCTCACTATTTAAGAGCCATATATATTACACTCAACAATTGGACTTACCCTTATTTAAACTCAAACTTTTTGGCTTACTATGTGAGTTTGGTACTAATTTATAATTAAACTTAAAATTTCTGGCCTAATAAAGGAAGGATAATACATGTATCCTCCCATGGGAGTAATGTACATATTCTACTTCTTGCAAATAAGGTATCTTTACCGTATAAATTTCAGAATCGGAACCGTTCAATTTCTTAATCTTATTTGAAAATCATCCCTACAAAAAAATGATTCATATCAGATATTGTTTAGTCATCCAAATGTATGAAATAAATGGACAATTCATAATGAATATGTTACCTGGTACTCACACCATCTATTTGTATGTTAAAAATAAAAATGCTAACCACCAGGGTTTGAACCTGCAACCTCGTGTAAAAGTTATATTACGAAAACTACATCTGCTAAACATAAAAGCAATTAACTTATTGCACAAAAATATATATAACATAACCTATATATATTACATACAAATTAAAAATTCGAGGGCCCTTCAAAATCGGAGGCCCTGTGCGAGTGCACCACCTACACTCCCACAGGGCTGGCCCTGTCAAAACACATATATAATGATATGTCTGAATGCACATTAACCATTCTTTCAAACTTATTATCCCAAACCCAAAGTACCACATCTCCCTTTTGCTAGTACTCTTGCCTAACTTCCTTTCGCTAGTCCTGAATTACTCTGATTTAATGTGCACTTTGGAGCTGACCTAAGACTCGGTACTGCCAAGAGTTAGACTCAACTACACAAAAGTCTTTCTCATTTCCCATTTCCCTTTCTCCTTCACAAGATTCTCAACTCAAGTTAATCAGTTCAATGTTTAACAAATGAATGAGCAATAAGTTTATGAATCCAAAAGAACATATCAATATCAATCAATATGTATTAATCAGATAATCCATATGTATTAATAGATAACTATGTCACTAAAATAAAAATATATATATATTTAAATTGAAAAATATTGTTGAGATTAAGAAAACTTTTCAAATTAATTTCTATATCAAATAGAAGCAGATTTTATGGAGTGAGAGAAGCATGAATGCATGTGATCAATTACAATAAAAAATAATTACAAAACGTAGAAATCATGAATTGTCATACATAGTAATTAATGAATCACTTTTTGACATTTAGTTGTAAAAATAATTATTTTTTTAACAACGACGACGTATTTATCATCGTTGAACAAATGTCAAAAAGTGATCATTCCTGCTAATTGTCCATAAATTTATAAGAGTAATTCTCACTTTACTACCCTTAAGTATAGTGAAATTTGCATTTTGGTACACTTACTTTTTTTCGTCTCACTTTTGTGCCTAAAGTTTGATTCTTCTGTCACTTTAATACCTCCGTTAGTTTTTCTATCAATTATTCCGTTAACTAATGAAGTGTTAGAGTTTGGCCCACCAAAATTGTTCCACGTGGCCTATTATTTGGAGGAAGACAACTTTTTTCTTTCCTTTCTTTTTTTTTAAGTTTTATTTTATTTATTATTTAATAAAAAAATATTTATTATTACCCAATTATGCTAGTGTTCTAACTACATCAGTTGAGGCTGGTCTACTTCCTAAAGTAACTGTTCGAATCACGAACGCGTTGGGACCCAACACAGACCTCACAGTTCATTGCAAGTCCAAGGACGATGATACTTCATCCCGGAGAAAGCTTTGCGTTCAAGTTTAAGCCAAACATTAATTTGGGGGACTACACTGTTTTTTTGCAGCTTTAAATGGCCATGAGAATTTCATTACTATGATGTCTTCAGAGCAGACAAGGATGGTTGTACAAAATGTTATTGGACTGTCTATTTTTTTGGCATTTGTTCTCATGATCACAAGTGTATTCAATGGCAGGATCGGGCCGGTTCTAACCCTCGGCCATTAATTCCATAGCTTATAAATGTTTGAATTCTTAATTTTGCCATACCCTCGAGCAACTCTGAAGTTGGTGTACACTAAAAAAATAACATCATCTGAGTTACTAAAATCTAAAGGTGTGTCACATACTTTTATCTATAGGCGTGATCTGATTATGAATTCAAACTACACATTTAGATAAGAAAATGAAGAATTAAGTTCATATGACACATCCCAATCCTAACACGCCAGGTGTCAGGAAGTGTTGGCCGACACGTGTTAAGTGATGAAAGCCAATTATGCAATTGATTGAGACAAGTGAATAAATTAGAGTTTGAAGCGGAAGTAGAAGTCCGCGGTGATGGGTAAAACCTATTATTACAGGTGTATAATAGTCAGAGCATAGTAAATAGTGCAGAGAACTAACAACTAAAGGTAAGAACGAATCCTACTTAGTCTAGAGAAGCTGTCAAAACCATCACTAGCCGAAGGAAGCCCTCGTCTCTCTGGTACCCAAGTCTGCCACTAAGTCCTGGAAGGGCGCAAAACATAAAAGGTGAGTGGATCAAAAAGTAAAGTTTGATAAAACATTTGTTTTCAAGAACATACTATCCCCTCGCTGGAAAACATGTATAGTTTCTGAAAATACATCATACTTCCCCATATGATCCTCAAAATACTACAAAAATAGTAATACAGGTTCTCCCTGAAAATCAATGCTCAGAAAACAAGACTGAATGATCACCCATAAGTAAACACACAAGCCCAAGTAGATAAGCTAAGAGGATAGGCTAGGTATATAAGAGAATACGCTAAGTACTACAAGGACGCGAGTCATAACGCTAATCGTTGTGCGCAAAGCGCCTCACACACAAGTCCTAGTTGCCTAGTGCAACCTAGAACAGGCTAGTACCTACAATGGATCCGAAGTTGGTGTAGCGGTACTGGGTGTGAACCTCTAAACGTCAAAGCTAGTCCTGGCCTTAGAACTGAGTAATGATACCTGGGTGTTCTACATCTACTGATGAGCAACAATATAAGAAAAATGTATGGAAAATATAATACGGATGTTCTACCTCCAACAATCACATATTATATAAGTCATGCTAACAATTTAAAGAAAGCCGTGAAAACCATACATAAATATATGTTTACTAAAACAAAGACCCACTCACTCACCTGTAAGTAGCCAGGTCGTAGCCTCCCTATCCTGGGTAGCCCCGGTAATCCTCTGGATAAGTCTCACCTATATGAGATATCACTATAGTAATGATTAAACTCATAAAGGTTACTAAATAAACTAATAAACGACACTTATCTCTTGTTTGCGTAATACGAAGGTCTGAAACACTCCGAAAAATACCATACGTACTACCTTTAGGCAGTACGCGTCGTCACAAGTCGCCTCACGAGTTGCCTCGTGTCTAGGAAATAAAAAAAGTGGTCCCATACGCCCCCACACGCTCCACACGCGCGGCGCACGCGAGGTCAACCCAAGCCAGTCAAACTAGCGGTTAACTAACTCCGTTAGTTGACGCCGTTAGATTTAATGGTAAATGTTGGAATCTCCATTAACTTTAACAGAATATTTCAAGAAATATTCTGAGGAATATTCCCTCATCCCTTGGTCGGAGCTCTGCTGCAGTTTGCAATCGCCGAAAAAGTAGCCAGTTTCTAAAAAATTTTCAAACCTTCATATCTTTTTCATTTCTCAGCCAAATTTCACGTACTCTATGTCAAAATGAAGCTAGAGATGAATAGAATGACGGTGTACCTTTGGTTTGGCTGAAAAAGCTCAGAAAATGGCTTGTATTTCCCTCAAAAAATCGCGGCTACTACAGCTCTTCGATCTATGTCAAAACTCCACCAAATCAAGCAAATGACATATGAAAATTCATCTACTCAACGAGAGGAATCCAATGGTTGTAGTTAGAAACCTCACCTTGGTCTGGAATGGCGAGAATATCGTCTAGAAAATTTGGTTCTTCTATGTGCGATTTCTGTCGAGCGGCTGGGAGTTTGGACAAGCGGTTAGCAACGTTGAGTTCAAGGCGTCGAGACGAAGGTGGTGACTTTGGATTGCCTTGGTTTGTCAGGTTTTTGACGATGTGCACTGTGCATAATTCGGTGAGGGAGAGAGAGAAAGGGAGAGTGACGGGGAGAGGGAGGAAAAATGAGAGAGAGAGAGAGATAGATATATATATTTATATTGGTTTTTGGGGGTATTGTGCACCCACCAAAAACTGTAAAAACATTACACAATTCGTGAACAAAATAACACGCACGTGTCCAAAATATCCCTCAAAAATTAAATTACAATAAAGTTTTACGGGATGTTACATCATACGTTAAATAGTTTATGATATCCATAAGTCTAAGGCATTCTGCAGCGGTTTGCGTGAGTTTGATTCTCATATATAAGAATTAGGTTGTCTTAGTTTGATTCTTATAGCATTGTTGTTGTATTGATGTGAAATTAATAGTTGTGACTCACTATTTTATAAAAATCAAGAGCCATATATTACACTCAACAATTGGACTTACCCTTATTTAAACTCAAACTTTTTGGTTTACTATGTGAGTTTGGTACTAATTTATAATTAAACTTAAAACTTCTGGCCAAATGTTAATGGCCTAATAAAGTAAGGATAATACTTGTATCCTTCCATGGGAGTAGTGCACATATTTTACTTTTTGCAAATAAGGTATCTTCACCGTATAAATTTCACAATCGAAATTGTTCAATTTCTTAATCTTTATTTAAAAATCATCCCTACAAAAAAATCATTCATATAAGAGATTATTTAGTCATCCAAATGTATGAAATTAATGGACGGTTCATCATAAATATGTTACCTGGTACGCACGCCATCAATTTGTAGGTTAAGAAAATGAACGACTTGGATAATAAAATTTGTATGGTGAAGTTAGATTGTTCGCAAGGGATCGATATGTGCATTCCCCCATGGAGGGGTTCAAAAAATAATATAGTAAACGTATACATGAATTTAGTCAAGTTGGATAAAGCCTTGTGCACCCAAGTTTGAATCCCCCTCCTTGGAACTTAGATAGTATAAAATATCCTTGTATGAAAATAAACGGTTCTTCCTTTTTAATGAGCTTTCAATAGCCTTAATTGCTATACCTTATTTCAATTCCAGGACCAATCTGTCATGGTTTGCATGGCATGCATACACATGGAAAAAATAATCTGAAAATACAGAAGGGCTGATTGGAGACTTGGAAAATTATTTACTCACTCCAGGTTAAACAACTAGGAAATAATTTACTCAACTCAACCCTATACATATAAGAAGTGACTGCTTCTAACACAGAAAATAACCCACTTGAGTAACTTTGCTCCATACCTCCAAAAATGAGTCTATCTATTACTGCAACATGTGTTCTTCCGCTGATGCTGATGCTGCTAGTTGTTCATGTAACATCAGTTGCCGAGGCTGGTAAAACTATAACCGTTCAAATCAACAATACTTTGGAAAACAACGAGGAACTTACAGTTCACTGTAAATCCAAAAACGATGATCTAGGCTTTCACACCCTTCCTCCTGGGAACACCTATGAATTTCAGTTCAAACGAAACGTTTTCCGGGCAACAACGCTATTCTTTTGCAGCTTTACGTGGCCGGAGGATCCAACACTTCACTATTTCGACATCTACAACGAAAAAAGGGATGATTGTCACAAGTGTTTCTGGACGGTTATTAAAGTTGGGCCTTGTTATTACAATCAGTGCTTTCTGTGGCATGGCTCATAGGTCAATTCTTCACCATGAATATTGAATCAATAAAATCTCAGTTGTTTTTATTTTGCAAGAAAAATTATGTACTTTCAATCGTTGCAGACAACAATGGTGCTACAATCTATGTTCTTCCGCTGCTGCTAATTGTTCATAACTTCATAGGTAACAACTATAGTTGATGCGTCAAACCCGCCCAAAAACTAACGGTTCGAATCACCAACGCTCTCGAAGACAACGTGGGACTTGCAGTCCATTGTAAGTCTAAGAACAATCAAAATCGAAAAACAAAAATTAAACTCACACTTTTTTCTTTCTTTCTATGTTGACGATAAATTTCTTTTCACAAGGAACACCCTCGAACAACTCCGAAGTTGGTGTATACTCAAAAGTATAAAACAAAATAGAAAGAAAGAAACCAACACGGCATTCTTAATTATTTCACATTTAATTATTTATCAAAGCTCAAAAGTATAAGACAAAATAATCCATGAGTGGCACAATTATTCAAAGGATTAGGATTAAAAATAAACATAATCACATTTAAAATCACATACTATCATACTGCTAACTGTACACTGATTTTCACTATAATGTATCATCTTTCTAGTGAAAAAGAAGATGTACAAGATATTACCATTTCCTTGTTGCAAATAATATCGAGGAAGAATCGGAGCCCCAAAAAAAATCATCTGAGTTACTAAAATCTACGGATGTGTCGTATACTTTCACCGAGTATCATCTTTCAAAGGAAGATCTGCATCATCTTTCAAAGGAAGATTGAAAGTTGGAGACGAAAGAAAGTCTCCATCTTGCTCATTAGACTCAATCAGCATCAACACAACTTCTCGAATTGATGGACGGTCGAAAGGGGACATACTTGTGCATATCAAAGCAATTTTTAAGACACTAAGCATGTGATCAACAAGAAGTCTGTCTTCAAGATTTAACCGACTATCAAGTATCCCTGATGTCAATGAATGGTCTTGAACATAGTGTCTCACCCAAGTGACCAAGTCACCTCCTTGATCTAGTGATTGGACAGGAGTTCTTCCAGTTAGCAACTCCAATAGAACAACCCCATAGCTATAGATGTCGCATTTTTCTGTAACCTTCATGGTGTACGCATACTCTGCCATGAAGAAGAGTAACATTATCAACCATTCAATAAACAATTGAGTACAGAAATGAAAAACAAGAACAAACTAAGCAGCTTCAAAGTGAAACAGAGGTAAGTAAACAAACGAAAACTCAACATTAGACAAAAAGTAAGCCAGCCATCAGGGCAAGTACTTCCTAGATAGGTTAACATATATGCATTTATTTATGAAAATAAGTCGTGTTTGTTAGTACTTAAGGTTCCTACCTTATCTTCTAATTCTTTGCAATGGTGTTTTAACTTCTAGGTAAAATTTTATGCTCGGGTGTTGGTGCCTTCCAAAAAGTACGTTATTTAGTCATCTTTCTCAAAATTATCTACATCAGCAACATTCTTATTCAAGGTTTCCGATGGCAAAAAGAGGGCTTAAGAAAGTGGTTTCCAAAGAATGAAGAATTGAAGATTTAATGCTTGAGTTTTTATTTTCCCTCTTGTTACATACCTCTTCAAAACCAAGTTGTAGTTGTTACATTATTTATCAATATGGAGGAAAAGATTTCCTTTTTACCTTACAACATGTATACACTTACAAGAAAAATTAGAAATACTAGAAATTAGTTGTTTCATCCTTAAAGAATATTTTTTCTTCGGAAGTATTCTCACAGAAAAAGGTGATTCAATAACTATTCAAGTAAATAAAGAAAACCAAAAGGGAAGCTTACCAGGAGCAATATATCCATACGACCCTGCAACTGCTGACATTGATTTTGAATGAGGCATATCAATCACTTTGGCCAAACCAAAATCACCAACATGGGCTTCGAAGTTCTCATCTAGCAAAATATTATTGGACTTTATATCACGATGGACAATCTTGGGTTTGCAGTCATGATGTAAATAAGCAAGACCTTCAGCAGCTCCCAAAGCAATCATAAAACGCGTTGGCCAGTCCAAGATACAAGAGTCACCATGAAGCAATTCACCCAAGCTACCCTTTGCCATGTACTCATAAAGAAGTAGATTGGAACCCTGGTGATAACAGAATCCATATAGCTTCACAATATTCCGATGCCTTATATTTCCTAAGGTCTTAATCTCAGCCTGAAAACTGTTTTCAATGTTATTGCTCTCCCGGTTAGATGACAACTTCTTAACAGCAATAGTCTGTCCAGTTCGCATTACTGCCTTATAAACTATTCCACAAGCTCCCCTTCCAATAACATAGCTTTCATGAAAGTTATTTGTCGCCTCAACTAGATCCTGGAACGTAAATCCCTCCTTTGGAGGTAAGTACATATCCGTATCAGGAGATAGAGCATCCTTATCTTGCAAGGAAGGAACCCTCTGGCCTGGATGTCTCATGAAATATAAGATAACAGCAATCAGAATAAGAGAAACACCACCCACAGCAGCTGCAATTACTGTAACAATTTTACTGCGTTGAGTACCCCCACTTTCCAGAGATGGAACAGATTGAGGAGATGAATTTACATTGCAACCACCAAGCGGTCCGCCACAGAGCCCTTTGTTACCGATGAAGCTGCTAATCTCCATGTTCTGAAACAATGGAATGGAAGGTAAAGGTCCAGTAAGGTCATTGTATGAGAAGTTGCATCCTAGTAAGCTTGACAAACTCTCAAATGTGCTGGGAATTTCACCAGTCAAATGGTTGTTATTGAGCAAGAGGAATTCAAGTAAATTAAGACTTCCAAGTGCTGGCGGTATTCTCCCAGTGAAATTATTAAAGCTGAGATTCATTGCAATCTGCAAGCTTGAAAGAGAACCTAATTCTGGTGGTATTTCACCAGAAAACAAGTTGCCACCCATCTGCAACTCTGTCAAATGGGAGAGGTCTCCTAATGCTGCTGGTAAGTTTCCAGTGAAATTATTTTCTGAAAGCCTGAGAAGCTCTAATTGCAAAAGTGTTCCCAGCTCATCTGGCAAAGCCCCTACGAACCTATTTCGACTGAGATCAAGTCGTTGAAGCATCTTGCAGTTAACAATTTCTGGTGGAATCCGCCCAGTGAGCAAATTGGATGATATGTTGAAAGTCACCAGTTGAGACAAATATCCTATTTCCTTTGGCAACTCAGATGTAAAGTAGTTGTCTGAAATATGAAGCCTTTGCAACTTTTGGCAGTTTCTAATCTCTGGAGGAACTGAACCAGTGAATTTGTTCTGGTCCAACTCAATTGCAGAAAGGTTTGGCAAACTGCATAGCTGCGAAGGAAAGCTCCCAGTAAGCATGTTTCCAACAAGACGAAGTTGCACCAATGATTTGCAGTTCAAGACTCCATGCGGAATATTTCCATTAAGATCATTAGACTCCAGGTTCAACAAAATCAAATTGGAATATCGACAAATATATGGAGGTATTTTTCCCGTCAGTAAGTTATCGGATAAATCAACTACCCACAGTTGGCTGTGAAGTCCAAGCCCCCGTGGTATGCTACCGCTTAGAGAGTTGTCGAACAGCTGTAACTGGTACATTTGAGTCAAATATTGAAACCCATTGGGAATAGGACCTTTGAGATAATTAATTGAAAGGTCAAGCTTTGTCAGGTTCCCCAAACTACTCAGTTCATCTGGAATCACACCAGTAAGCTGGTTCTGGAACAGGTACAGTAAGGTTAGACCATTTATCTTACTTATCTCTGATGGGATCTCACCCATCAAATAGTTCTCCGAGAAATCAATCTCAGCTGCCAAAGAAAGATTTCCAATTTCCCTTGGAATGGTTCCATTCAAGCCATTCCTGTAAATGTACAACTTCCTCAATGACTTGAGGTTCCCAATTTCTGGAGGTAAAGGACCCACAAGATTGTTCTGATACAAAGCAATAGTCTGAAGGCTAGAGCAATTTCCAAGCTCCTTAGGTATAACCCCCGATACCTGGTTACCCCACAGAACCATATCTGTCAAGCTCTGAAGCATCCCAAGCTCCTTAGGCAATTCCCCTCCTATAGAATTTTGGGCAAGACCAAGCAATTGCAAGCTCTCACATTGACCTATTTCAGCCGGTAGGCTACCAGAAATAGCATTCTGCCCAGCTCTAAACGTTACCAGATTCTTAAGATTCCCGAAAGAATGAGGTATTGAACCAGTAATATTGTTGGTGTAGACCACGAACTCAACCAGTGAAGACAAGTTCCCAATCTCCTCTGGAATGGGACCACTGATTCTGTTATTACAAAGATTCAAACTTGTTAAGTTTGACAGCTTACCCACTTCCGAAGGTATTTGGCCAGTGAACTTGTTATTGTTCAGATAAACTCTTTCCAAACTCGAACAGTTTCCTATCTCCTTGGGAATACCTCCCACGAGACCATTGTCTGAAAGATCAAGAAAAGTTAGGTGGACCAAACCACCAATGCTAGGACTGAGGACTCCTGAAAGATTCAGGGAACTCAAATCAAGACCTTTGACCACTGGATCGTAACCAGAAGAGCAATTTACACCCATCCATCCGCAAGGTGTTTGATCGGAGGAGTTCCAATTTCCCAAAAAATCAAACCCATCCCGCATACTTTTCTTCAGCTCCAAAAGGTAGAGCCCTTCATTATTCAACCCCTCTGAAGTAGAAGCAAGTAGAGTTAAGGCAAGTAAAATTCCTGCAAACTGCACTTCCAAAGCCCTCCTTACCTCAAATGTTTTCGACATTTTAGTAACACTGAAACGAGCACAATCCCAACATAATCAGATAATTAAACACCTGCCCATCCAAGCTCATCTGATGCAATGCAATGCAATACAAATAAACCAATCCTTATAAAATACAACCAGATTTCTAATCACAAAAGAAGTTGATAATTCAGAACCTGGTTTAAACAAGCCAGTCTTAGTGTTTCACAGCATATAATCCAAGCATATCAAGTGCTTAAGGAATCAAACCATCCATTTGAAAGAACAAACTTCGTCATTTCGATAACTCAACAATCCAAGTACATGACAGAAAGAGACTAAAAATTGAATTTGACACCTAAAAGCTAAAAGGGTAGCAATAACACAGTCATTTGAAGCAACCCAATAACACAAAAATAATGAATTTAGCAAATTACCAACTCAAACTGAATGATCAAAATTAACCAGATAAGAGTAAAGAGTGACAATCAGTAATAAAAAACCACCAAAACTGAAAAGTAAATCAACCAAAATTAACCAGATTAGAGATAAGAACATACCTCTCAAAGTCTATGCTCGCTCATGAAAAAAGGGAGTGGCAATGTAAGCAGCAAGTCCAGCAGCAGTGGGGGCACTAACTCCCTGAAGTGACAAACTGAAAACCATGGAAATTATGAACCAGGAGACAAAAGTGAGACAAACCCAGTTCGCCTTTTCCGAAAAATGGTGGGGATCTCCGGTCTACAGGCCAAGATTTGTGCAGAAATATCTCAAAGCCCACACCTTTATTGCGGCTTTTTGCACCAAAAAACTCAGTAGATTCACAGAAAGATCTTTCTGGAAATATTTTATTCCAGAGAGAGAAGGAAAGACAAGTGCTGGAGTTGAGTTGGAGCTTATGGGGGTGCAGGGTGTCGTCAATGGAATGATGAGTGTGGGAAGAGAAGGGGCCAGAGCTCTTGGGTTGAAGTTTTAATGGCCGACAAAGCATGCTTTCATCAGTTTTCACATCTTTTATATCTCTTTCGCTGTGTGTGCTCTCTGTGCTGAGCTGCTCAGTCTCTCTATCTGTTTCTCTCTCTAGATAGAGAAGAAGAAGAAGATGGTTGATTGTGGGGACTCGGTTTTCGTCTTTTTTAGTGCTTGGAAAAGGGAGGAGGGGAACTGTGAATTTTTTGGGCAACCCATAAAAGTTTGAATTTTTTTTTATTTTAATCTTTTGAGAAAAAGCTTTGGGATTTTATCGACTGTGAGTTGGTAGGTAAGGTAAGTACTAAAACTCTAGAACAAATAATATTCTTTTTGTGTCGTATTTATCTGAATTAAGATATTATTTATCGAAGAATCGTTCTTTAATTAGTTGTTTTTAGTTTATGAATCTCACTTATTATACGTTATATATATTTTGACTGAAACTTATGGAAACTAGACGCACTCACACATGATATGCATGTGAAGACACTAAAGAGAAGATAATAAGATAAAAAATATTGGCCATAGTTACTTCAAAGGAAGAGTTTGGTTACAATACTAGGTCGTTGTAAGTGTATCGGGAGATTATGGGTAGATAAAGATGAAAAAAATAGAAGATATGTTTTTTTTTTTAATTTGACTTGTTCATTTCAGATTGAATACAACATGGTATTGTAAGGGATTTTTTTGGGTGTTCTAGTATACATGGTACTCTAGATGTTTTAACAGTTTTTATTTAAAAATTCAAAAATTAAGATTTAACTGTTAAAATACTTTGAGTATCAGGTAATCCGGAACACTTAAGAATTTTTGTGTAGATTGTTCGCAAAGGAAGAGAAAGAGAGTAGTGACAAAATTATGGAAGGACTCTTTGTGTAGGGTTTAACTATAATACGTACATGTATTTAATACAATCATCATCTTAATAGTCAAATAGTGATTATATTAAATACATATATTCACATGAATTATATTTGACCGTCAATAATGATTCTACTTGTATTTTACTTGTTTGTCTTTGTTATGTTTGTTTTTATTTTGTTTTAATAAGGACAAAACTAGTAAAGTAGGACATATGAGGTAATTTGTTTGCCTTTGTTATGTTTGTTTTTCTTTTCTTTTAATAAGAACAAAACTAGTAAAGTAGGACATATGAGGTAATTTTTTTACAAACGCACTGTTGATGTAATTTTTTTTCAGACATATTGTTGATGTATTATTTTTTATTGTTGTTAGACCCACTTCATTGTCCTATTTTTTTACTCACATTATAATCTCACCCACCATAAAAAGTTAAAAAATTAAAATGTTATTTCCCCACCCACTATTATTCGTGAAATAACATCTAATATATAAATCTAAATTCTTTTTAAATTTTTCAAAAGAATAAATATTAATATGTTTTTAAGTTTTATGCGATGGACTCCCACCAATTCCCTTCTTGTGAGGGCGTGAGTTTTTTCTTCTCTCTTAGTCATTGTCTAGAGTTTTCCAAGCCTTCTTGGTTTCCTCTTGATGCATGTGTCAAAATATTGTGGTGTGCGATTCTTGGCGTTCTTCTTGATTGTTGAGGCTTTCTCTGTCGTCTCTTGATGGCAATGGAGAATGTGGTTCATTCCTTTGCTTCTCGTTTCGCTCTCACTGAGGAGGAACAATGTGAGACTGTTATTCAAGATGCCTCCCAACTTCACATCTCCAGTTTCTTATTAGTGGGTAAATTGTTAGCCACAAAAATTACAGCAAAGAGGCCTAAAAGACAAAATCTACAACCCCACAACCACCACCACCACCCAGCCAACTATAAGCACCACCACCACAAATCCACAATCCCACCATAACCACCATCCTCACTGGTGCCACAACCAGCAAAAACCTAAATCCAAAAATAAATCAAATCGATGACCCAGTAACTAAAATCCCAAAATTAACAAATCGGGTGACCAACAAGCATAACAAAAATATAAAAAAGAAAAAACAAATCAGATGGGAGAAATAGAAAAGGAGGATAATATTGTGAGGGAGTAGAGGAAGAAATGAAGTCAGAGAGAGCAAAGTAGTTCGTTGGAAGTTGGAACAGTAAATATCAAAGCGTTGCACTTTGGACATCTTCTAGGTCCTTATACGTCATTTTGTCAGGGAGTAAACTTATGAATAAATTTTTTATTAAAAAGTGGGTGGGGAAATATGATACTGGAGTGGGAATATCAACACATTTTTTTTTTAAGAGATAAAAAATGTCTCCGTAATTCTATAGGACTCTCGAAAATTATCCAAACATCGTTGGTCCCTGTTTGCTTTTTCTTTTCCATCTTTTTCATCTTTAGTTTGTTTAGTGCTATTCTTATTCAACTACGCATGAAATAAAAACTTAGCATCATAATTCGAGATAGGAAACTATGAATCTTGTTCCTTATATACATGGAAGATATGACAAAGGGATGGACGAGTTGAGTCGTGTTACTTTCACTTAAGAAATTGATGTTCACCACTCATTTTCACCGTCTGTATATCACTATTTATTACAAGCATTCACACTGAATAAAATAAATATAATCAAAGAACAAAAATAAACAAGTAATATTTACATAAGCAAAACATGAATGTTCGAAAATTATTTTCCCTTTCTTTATGCTTAATTAGCATCATAATCCAAGGTAGGCAATGGCAAGTTGTTACAAGTATATCATAGTAATGGTCCACAAATCTCAAGGATATGGACCTTAGAAAATGGAAATAGGGTGAGAGAGCTCCCATATCTTGCCCAACCACTAGGCTAGGTGCTAGGCAATAGCTTTACGTCCATATCATGAGCTGCAGTCCATAGTTGTGGGTTACGAGTCTGACGACTAATCATAGAAATGTTGAAAGGTGAATCCGAGGTCCCGCATGAAAATTCAACAACCTAACAATTCACAGAGAAGACAATAAGAAAAGAAAATAAAAGAAGAAGTTGATAACTACAGGAGCACAAGGCAAAAGGTTAGGTTCTTGCTATGCTGCCCATATTATCTCTTTGACTTGGACAATGTTGTGGGTTGGCTCATCTCCACTCTCCTGTCTCCTCCACTAAACATCCTTCATCAATTTCATGTAGGTAAAAATTGACTTGTTTGATCTTATTTTGCTATTAAGCACTGTGGTATAGTGATATTCTTTTTTATTTATAAGGGAAAAATCGTAAATTCGATCATTGTCCATAGTTAGCCCATTGTGCCTTAACTCAAATCTCTCACTCTTTTAGTGTAAATACACCATTGTATTAAAAAAAAATTATTATCTTAATAGTTAATTTATGTTTTCACAATATTCACGTGTTCAAACCATACTTTTCGTTTTCTTTATTGTTTTACAATAGAAGAAACATCATTATCATTGAAGGGGATTCGAAGATTTCGATATTGCAATTATGCAAGATATTCAAGTTTCTTAACAAATTGTATTTTTCGAGATGCTAATTAACATAACAATAGATGATTTTGCTATGTTAGGACACAACATCTAGCTAGGCTAAACTTTGACATATTTGGTGATAGAATATGTACAGAATACTCGTTATAATGTTTTTTTTTCCTTTTAAATTATAATCAACCTGACATGATATATACGTATCCGGCATGTTAGTACTCATCACTTCAAGTACCTATAGCTCTAATCAAGTGGCATGTTAGCATGTGATGCTTGAGGATGGTGTCACACACGACTTTACCTAATTATCCTTTCTACAAATATTTTACGGTACAGCTTCCATTAATGAAGTTAACAAAAGTTTAGAAGTCACTTTAACTATGAATAAGATCTTTTGAGAACCCCAGCATGTTGAAATGAAACGTGACCTCGATTTTTCATGGAACTGCAGGTATTTTTATGAGCCATGGCTTTATTTTTAAAAGAAACATAGATGTAAGAAATTAATAATTTTCCCAAACGTTTAGGTCCCATAAACTTTTTTATTTAGTCTTGGTCCTTTTTTATAAGTTTTTCTTTTCAAATGTCCACATGCTTTAGGTATGCAGTAATTTATAATGTCAGTAATGACTCTTGTATATGATGCGACAGTTAATGATTTAATTATTTGTTAAAATTATTAAAAAAAATATTCAATTATCAACTAATACATTATTAATTTATAAAATATAGTCTAGAAACATGATCTCTCTATCATTTTCTTATCTTTAATAGCAATGATACCTGCCTTGATACCTTTTATATTGCTAATATTTTTCAATTTCCCCAATTGAAAATTTTGCCCACCACTAAACATGGTGCAATCAACATGATTTTTAACATGGCCAAAGGAAAAAAGAACCATTTAATTTGAACACAAACTAACAAGATCGGGTTTTTTATTTGATTGGAAGCCGTGTTTTTTTGGGTTTCAGTGCCATCTCTAAATTTGATTAGCAAGAAAAGAAAACCGTCTTTTTATTTTAATTAATTATTTAATTAGCATTGACCCTTAAGTTAGGAGGCTTGACTCCACCGTCAAAAACCCTTTAATCATTTTTATAGTTTCTTTTGTTATTTTTCTTTGAATTCGTGTTGGCAAATGGGATAGACCGATGCATGCATATACTGTATTGCCCTTCGTCACCCTCGTTGAGATTTTTATTTTTTATCTTTTATGTTTTCTTTTATCGAAGTTGGGCAAAAGAATTGATTGGCGAAAAGTTGTATTATATAGGGCACGATTAAGAAAATAATTTACCGTACTTTAGATTATGTCATGTGTGATGTTTTCTGGCACCGGTCACTAGTTAAATCATGTAGTGCTTGCTTATTTAATTTTAGCTTGCTATTAAGCAGCTTAAGGGAGTTTTTGGACTCGTAGCTAGTAGCTAGTACCTAGTTAAGGGTTATAATACTTGCAGAAGTATATATATGAGTTAGGATTGGAGAATACACATTTTTTACACTTATTTTGTAAGATTCATTTCGTAACTTTTTTCAACGATCCGAATCGTCTATTTTTTAAGACTTATTTTGCAAGGTCCACTTTTAGGGGTAAGATCAGAAGACACTCATTTTGTAGGGCCCACTTCATAATTTATTTCAATAACGATCCGAATCATCTATCTTTAGGTATTCTCTCAAAAACTATGTCTACCAAAAATCACTCAAATTCGAAACCATATAACTGTTGGATTAAATAATAGTCATTTTATTGTTTATTTGCAAAACCATATTCGTCTATTTTATTCACTATAAAAGAATGTTTTAATGGTTGTGGGTTTGTCTAATTTTTTGCAAGGATAATCTATGAATGATGAATTAAAATATAAACGGTTCTGATCTGAAATACATTACAAAGTTAGCCCTACAAAATGGGTGTTAAAATGTGTGACAAAAAATAAGTGTCTCTCAATCCTAACTTGTATGTATATGGGTAGTGCTAGAGAGATCAAATTTTTAAATTAAATTGTGCAAACCAAATGATGTGACAATAAAGTAAGACTTCGTGATTTACTGACTTAAAAAAAAAAAAAAAAAAAAACCAACTATCAACTGCTACATCATTTGGTTTATAAAATTTGATTTAAAAATTTGATCTCCCTAGCATTATCCTATATATATAGATCACTTAGAGTTCTAAGTTCTAATATATTTGTGATTATGATTTGATTTAATGGTATTCAGTCTTGAGTTCAAATCTTATTAACGAAGCATTTGTTAATTAAAAACTCTTTGTCTTGGTTAATTAAAAGGTGAGATTCGTAACCGCACTTAGAAATTTATGGAGAGTATGAATATATAGCGTTTTCGTTAAAAATCAACGTACAATTTACGTCACACAGATAGAATCTCTTTGCATGTCATCATCAAGATCCTGCAGCTCATAGATATCTTTGGGCAAATTGGGAGGATGCCATCATCTCCAAATCTTTCTTCTCCGTGAAAACTGTGATCACTCTGGAAAAAAATGTGGAAGCATCTTTGTCAATTGGGGTTTGCTTATTAAGAAAACGTGAGGAACGATACAAGTTGTGGACAAGTTGTTTGTTTCATCGTCACTTTAGAAAAAAGAGTAGTCACATGCATTATTGCAGTTTGAAATTAATTAACCTTCTATATTGATGGAACTTTCCCTTTTATTCCCTTCCAAAACATATTGTAACGGTTGATGTAAATTCTTGACCTAGGTTAGAGCCTTACATGCGAGGATTAGTTTAGAGACGCATATAAAGATTGACCTAGGTAAAGTCCTAATCTCCTAATATAATAGTTGTTGCTTCACGAGGATATGAAGATAAAAGAGTCACACATCGATGAAAGGAGAAACCTTGCAAGGGCTTGTATGAGGTTGGGTTACTCCCCATATTGCCAATTGATTTTATGGTGGAACCTCAACTTTCTTCATGGTATCAGAGCAAGTTGGTCCACTTGTGAAGCCCAACTGCCACACTTGCTTCACGTCACCCAATTCGTGTTGTCCACGTGTTTGGCTTGAAAATTCGGCAGACGTGAGGGGGCGTGTGAGGATGTAAAGGTAAAAGAGTCCATATCGGCGAAAGGAGAAACCTTGCAAAGGCTTATAAGAGGTTGAGCTACTCCCTATATTACCAATTGGTTTTATGGTGAAACCTTAACTTTTTTTACTTCACCATAACAAAAACGGCCACTACCTACTGATACAGATATCCCTAACCCTAATAACTATAATAGAGGCTGTCTTCATTTCCTAATGAGATTTTGAGCAAAGCAGCTATTGATGGGCTATCAGTTCTTTTTGGTTGGGGTTGTTGGTTTGGATTCAATGGTCTGATCCTTTTATAGTTGGATGAGGGACTAAAAAAATTGTTTCATGGAACTTAGGTCTGTTACAATTAATATTGGCATAGTATGACTGTGTAAATCCTAAGTAGATATGGATTAGAATTCTATTGTAAATCTAGTGATTCTATCCTATGAGGTATGTACTTACTTGAAGATCAAGTTTCTCTCTCATTGTGGTTTACTATAAATAAAGGCATTGGCATAAGGGAAATCATATCACAATTTTCTTAAGCCATATTCTCTCTCTTTTCTCTCTATGCCACAGGCCTCCCCTCTCCCTATTCTTTACTCTTCAGTAAATAGGCTACAACATGTTATCAACACGCTCATGACGCTGCGCTAAGGAATGAAGGATGTTTTTTGCTACAAATTGATCCACCATCATCATTTGCAATCCATGTACTTCTAAAACTCGGCTTCAATTACGATATTTTTTCAGCCTTGATTGCATGAACCTTCACCATGATGCATGAACCCAATTTTTATGCTTTTAAAAGAATTATAATCTTCTACTAAATATTGTGTTCACATTTAATTTAATATATGCTATATATTATTGTGAATCGATGATTGTGTGAATGAAAGAAAAATTAGGTTTTTTTTTTTAATTTTTGAAATAAATAAAAACCCCTGGTGAAACACGGCTTAAAGTCGATCTGATCCTTCCAAAACCTAACCTGGGTTTCGCCTGAAGCCCAACAACCCAGCCTTGTTTTTTTCATCGTTTTCCAGTGAAATCACCGGTTCTTGATGACCTGCAGTCATCCTCCACCACACCACGGTCGTCTTTGACGACCTACATGAGATTTCCCGTTGAAATCTCGTCGGATTCTAGAGTTTTAAACTCGAATCCTTTCTGATTTTGGACCCTCGACTTCTAGATTCCATCTTCATCCGCCTTTTTCCAATTTCTCGTTGAAACTGAGGCTCGCCCCGACCCTCTGGACTGAGACCACGCCACTGGCAGTGGCGTCACCGCTCAATTTTCCAACAAACACCGCACTCAACCACCCTGGGCTTGCACCAGTCCACCTGAGGTCTGTTGGGCTTTTCCCTGCTCTCGGCTCACACTCACAAACCCCGCCCCAATTTGGGCGCCCCATGTTTCTAGGCCCGCTACCTGAATCGACCCAGGTTGGGCCTGATTTCATTTTTTTTTTCTTTCAGCCCAAGTGGGCTTAGCTCACTGTCACTTCAAGCAGCCCCATGTGGGCTTTGGGCCTCCTGGGCGCACCTTCTAGCTGGCTTGCAGTTCCAAACCCGGTCCAACCAAATTATTTGGACCGTGACCTTCACACTCTGTGGGCCCCTTAGACCCACATTCATCTTCATGCTTGTGTATATATATATATATACATATATATATTTATTTATTTATTTTTGGCTTATATATTGCATTTGTTTGTAGGTACTTATGAACTTGAAGTTGATAAATTCGACCCCGAAGTTTCGAATAAGTGCAATGAAACCCTACTTTTCTTTAAAAAACACAATACCCATGAAACTTGAAATTTTTCATGAAAATTTAAACCAAAACATGTCTAATAGAACCTGAATGTTCTACTCTATGTCTATGGACCGTTTTCCATAATACTAACCACAATCTTGTTCCTTTCGTTACAGCGACATGTCGAATTTGAACAAACTCGACTCTACCGCTTTGGAAGTCTTTGGAAGGAACTACCTCAAGTGGGTTCAAGATGTGAAGCTCCACCTCACTACAAAGAGTCTTAGGACTACCATTGAAGCTAAGATGGATAACTTGGTAGGCGAAGCTAACAAAGCAACTGCCATGATCTTCATCCGAAGACATATGCACGATGCACTATAGACTGAGTACCTCGCTGAAGAGGATCCAAGAGCTTTATGCCTTGCTCTGGAAGAGCGCTTTAATCATCAAAGAAATATCTTCTTGCCTAAAGCAAGCCAGGACTAGCAAGTTTGTCGAATCTAATCACTTCTAAGTTTTGCAAAGAAGACTTGACTGAACATGATCTCCTAGAGAAGACCTATTCAACTTTTTATGCCATAAATATTGTCCTACAACAAGAATATAGGGCACATAAATTCACCAAATTCTCATATTTGATCTCTGTCTTACTACTTGTTGAAAAGCAAAATCTTGAAAAATCACCAAGCTAGACCTATTGGCTCGACCATTGTGCCTGAAGCACACTCCAACGTGAATCGAGGCCAAAACTGACGCCAGAGGCGTGGTGGGAACGACAAGGGTTCTAACCCTAAGCCACAAGCCGAAGGTTTACATAGCATAAGCCCATCCAAGGGAGGAAATCAAGCCTCGAAGCGCAACAACTTAACTCCCAAAGCCTCAAACTTCAAGAACAATAGCAAGACAACCAAAAAAGTGACTTTGTGTTACCGTTGTGGTTCCTAGGATCATTGGTCTCTCACTTGCCGAGCTTCAGCTAATGCTGTTGCTGAGTATCATTCACGTCGTAAAGCCGTAGAGGCTATTTTTGCTCAAGTGGAGAATTCTGAAAATACTAGCATAGAGATTTTTGATTTTCAAGAAGCATCTATTCCGATGGAAGATTAGATTTTAGACATGGGCTTACATGTTGGCCGAAATTCACCACTAGTTGCAAAAAACCACTAAGTGGTCGAACCCCCCTATCTTTTGGTTTAAGTTTTGAACAATTTTTCCTTATGTTTTGGATGATTTGTTTGGTATTTGTTTTAAGTTTTTGAATATTAATTTATGGATATTATTTCTCGAATAATTAATTGAATGAATGATCCTTTAATTTCCTTATACATGTGACCAATTCAATTAATTTATTTCTAGGTATGTCTTGTGGGAAGTTAGTTGTCTGGCAGATAGTGCAACCACGCACACTATTTTGCGTGAACACATCTGTTTTACTAACTTCATACCTAAAATATCACCTCTAACAACTCTTGCAGGCTCATCCAACCTGATTGAGAGGTATGACACTGTCCAAATAATGTTGTCCAATGGTACTAAATTAACCATTAAAGAGGCACTTTACTCATCCCGTTCTGGAAGAACGTTGTTGTGCTTTAAAGATATTAGAGATAATGATTATCATGCTGAAACTTCTGAAGAAAATGGAGTTCAATTCCTTTGCATCACTTCCTATGAATATGGCCAGAAGCGTATTCATGAGAAGATGGAGCACCTTCCAAATGGCTTATATATTATACCATTCGCTCTGTTAAGGTCTACCATGTGGTCGGCCCTACCAGTGGGCCTACAATGAAAACTTTGCTTTGGCATGACTGTTTGGGACACCTTGGATGAACTATGATGCACCGTATCCTTAGTACTTCACACGGGCATCCCCTTACCCGTAGTAAGGACTTCGTTCTTTGTGACTTTCCATGCCAAGCATACTCCCTGGGTAAGCTAATTACTCGCCCATCCATGCATAAGATCCAAACGAATCCTCCAAAATTTCTTTAGCGGATTCAAGGGGACATTTGTAGACCTATTCAACCATATTGCGGATCATTTAGATACTTTATGGTATTGGTTGATGCTTTCACATGTTAGTCACACGTGTGCCTTCTGTCCACCCGTAATGCGGCATTCTCAAAACTTCTAGATCAAATCATTAAGCTAAGGGTTCACCACCCTAATTTTTTGATTAAGTCAATTTGACTGGATAATGTTGGAGAATTCACATCGAAAACTTTTGATGACTATTGTATGTCTATTGGGATTGATGTTGAACATCTTGTACCCTATGTTCACACCTAAAATAGTCTAGCAGAAGCATTCATTAAGCGTCTTCAATTGGTCACTCAGACTTTGGTCATGCGAACCAAACTTCCGATATCTGCTTGGGGCTATGCGATACTTCACGCAACCATGTTGGTTCGCTTGAAACCCATCTTGACCTTACCTTATTCTGCGTTACATTTAGTGACTGGATACGAGCCCAACATCTCGCATTTGTGCATTTTTGGTTGTGTAGTCTATGTGTCAATGTCTTTAAGTATCAAAATTAGTCCTCAGGGAAGATTGGGAATCTATGTCAGTTATGATTCTCCTTCTATTATTCGTTACATAGAACCTTTGATAGGTGATCTCTTTACTGCTTGCTTGCGGATTGTCACTTTAATGAGACAGTCTTCCAGTCGTTAAGAAAAGATAAAAACAAAGTTGTTCTAGAAGAATGCTGTGAATTGCCGTGGTCTAACCCCACTATGTCTCATTTAGATCCCTGCACTGCACAGTCTGAAACTGAAGTGCGACGTATTCTAGATCTTCAGAGCATTGCTCAAAGCATTCTAAATTCTTTTATTGATCTAGCAAAAGTGACGAGATCACATATACTAGTTGCAAACGTGCCTGCAAGATAGATGTACCAAACGTACATCGAAACATCTCCCCTGAAGGACAAAACGCCCCCAAATGATGTGTGGCCGCACCTGCTGCGCGGTTTAATACACTGGCTGTCACATCCTGGACCAGCTCTGCCGTAGCACGATATTGTCCGCTTTGGGCCACGCCCTCACGGTTTTGTTTCTGGGAACTCACGAGCAACTTCCAAGTGGGTCACCCATCGTGGGATTGCTCTAGCCCAAACTCGCTTAACTTCGGAGTTCCGATGGAATCCGAAGCCAGTGAGCTCCCAAAAAGCCTCGTGCTAATTGGAGGTGAGCATATACATATAAGGCACATCACCCTCTCTCTATTGGTCGATGTGGGATATAACAATCCACCCCACTTAAGGGGAACCCGGCGTCCTTGCCTGCACATTCGTACCGAACGACAGAGTGGCTCTGATATCATTCTGTCACATCCCGGATCGACTCCACCGTAGCACGATATTGTCCGCTTTGGGCCACGCCCTCACGGTTTTGTTTCTGGGAACTCACGAGCAACTTCCCAGTGGGTCACCCATCATGGGATTGCTCTAGCCCAAACTCGCTTAACTTCGAAGTTTCAATGGAATCCGAAGCCAGTGAGCTCCCAAAAGGCCTCGTGCTAATTGGACCGATTGGTCAAACTGGAAAGAAGCAATCAGGTCAAACTTGATTCGTTTGCAAAACGTAAAATGTTTAGGTTTGTAGTCCTTACACCTCCACATGTGAAGCTCGTTAGCTACAAGTGGGTTTTCGTAAGGAAGCATAATGAGAAGAATGAGATAGTGCGATACAAGGCAGGCCTCGTGGTGCAATGCTTCTCTCAACGTCATGGGATTGATTACGAGGAGACTTATTCCCCTGTAATGGACGTCATAACGTTCCTCTACCTTATCAGTTTGGTAATTTCCAAAAAATTGAATATGCAGCTTATGAACGTGGTAGCCACGTATCTTTATGAGGATCTTGATATGGAAATCTACATGAAATTTTCCAAAGGACTTACATTAACTGGTTCAAATAGTTCTAGACCACGGAACACCCTTTAGATTAGATTGAGGCGTTCACTCTACAGATTGAAGCAATCCAGACGGATGTGGTATAATCGTCTGAGTGAGTATTTGATTAGTTAGGGATATGTGAATAATGAATTATGCTCATGCCTGTTTATTAAGAAGTCACATTTCAGATTTGCGATAGTTGCAATATCTATCAATGACATGAATCTCATTGGGACTTCCGAAGAGCTTGAGAAAACTGCCTCGCACATGAAGTCGAAATTTGAGATGAAAGATCTTGGAAAAACTCGATATTGCCTCGACCTGGAGCTTGAGAATCGTTCGGATGGTATTCTGGTCCACCAATAGAACTACACCCAGAAGGTGTTACGTCATTTTAATGAGGATAAAGTGAAACCTTTGAGTACTCCTATGATTGTCTGAATGCTAGATGCAAAACGAGACCCTTTTCCTTTTAAAGACGATGAGGAAGAGGTTTTAGAGCTTGAAGTTCCATATTTGATTGCAATCGGCGCTTCATTGTACTTAGCTCAGTGCACTAGACCAGACATTTCTTTCTTTGTTAGTCTTCTTGCAAGATATAACAACGTGCCTACATGCAAACACTGGAATGGTGTTAAAGACATCCTTCGTTACCTTAAGAGTACCTTGGATTTGGGTTTATTCTATCCCTATGCATCTTAGAATAGATCACAACCCCTTGGTCTTCGAAATGATGCTTGCCTTGTTGGTTATACTAACGCAGGTTACTTATCTGACCCGCACAATGAACGTTCTCAAATGGGTTATGTCTTTACCGTTGGAGACACAACAATATCTTGGAGGTCAACCAAACAGACCTTAGTTGCTACCTTTTCGAACCATGCTGAGATTCTTGCCCTTCACAAAGCTATTCGTGAATGCTTATGGCTAAGGGCTGTTGTTGAGCATATTCGAAGCAGCTGCGGGCTTTCTTCCGTCATTGATGTCCCAACAACGATCTTTAAAGATAATGCCGTTTGTATTGACCAGATCAAGAAAGGATAGATCAAAGAAGACAACACCAAGCATATTAAGCCGAAGTTCTTCTTCTCACATTAGCAGCAAGAGCATCAGAAGATTGAAGTCAAGCAAATCCGTTCCCAAAACAACCTTGCCGACCTCTTCACCAAGTCACTGCCGAAGTCTTCTTTTAAGAAGCTTGTTCAAGGAATTGGTATGCGTAAATTGTCTAATTTGCAACACTGTTAGTTTCTCATTTGGAATTTTGTCAAACTCAGAGAGACTATCCTAAAGTATACTCACTTGACCTTAATGTACCATTTTCTCTACGATCAGGATCATTTTTCCCATTTGATTTTTGTTGTCTGACGAGGTTTTGATGAGGCACCCATATTGGATTGTTCATACCCTTGTGTGCGTCCTACTGATATTCTGTAAATATTTAGTTTTGACTTTGCATTAACTCACTTTTCTCCTTAGACTATGGATTTTGTCCTGCCTTGGGTTTTATCATAGCCAGGTTTTGTGAGATTACTTCTATATGCAAGTTCCGTATTTGAGACTAGCATGTTCTCTGTTGTGCCTACGAGATGACTTCATCAACTATCTCTACATCATCCATGAAGATTTGATGCGATATCTACTTGAGTGTTTACACACTCAAGGGGGAGTGTTACAGTTAATATTGGCATAGTATGATTGTGTAAATCCTAGGTAGATATGGATTAGGATTCTATTGTAAATTTAGTGATTCTATCCTATTAGGTATGTACTTAGTTGGAGATCAAGTTTCTCTCTTTTTATGGTTTACTATAAATAAGGGCACTAGCATAAGGGAATCATATCACAATTTCCCTAAGCCCTATTTTCTCTCTTTTCTCTTTGTGCCGCTGGCCTCCCCTCTTCCTGTTCTTTAACCTCCAATAAATAGGCTATAACAAGGTCAAATTTGTTAGAAATGTATTGCAAAAATTAGATAAAGAAACTTAAAAATGACTAGATGCAATATATTTTAGAGAACTTTCTAACGGACACATTTTTCTAAGTGTTATTTGAAAGTGAAGGAAAAAAGTTTGTCCTAGCTAAGAACAATTCAAGAACATTTGAATACTCATGCAAACTAATAACAATTAAAGTAGGCATGCATTCAAAACAATTCATAAAACCCATGACTTTCAAAGCCTAGAGGATGGTGAACCATGGACTCTTTAACATAATTAAAGAGAGTGAAGTTTAGAGATTCATTACCCTTGAAGCTCATCCTTGTTTGCACAAGGGATTCACCCAAGTGGAGGGCCTTCAAGTCACCTCCTTTGCTCCTTGAGAATGTAGGGATAAGATCTCCAAAAACACCAAAAGCTTAGTGTCTCTAAGTCTCCACACCAAGGATGAGGTGTGAAGATGAAATGGATGATTTAGGAGCAAAAGATTGCTAGCTAGTTGCTCACTAAATGGCCGGCCTCCCTTGAAGAAAATGAGAGAGAATTTCAACTCTATTTCCTCCAAGAAAAAACCCTTAAGTGATTATGGCCATAAAGTTCCCTTTATGCCTCATCACAAGTGAGTGGCAAACTTGTAAATAAGCCAAGTTTGCCTCCACTCACTCTAGGCCGGTTTTGGCTTTTATTTTGGGTTAATTTCCATTTAGTTTTAGTTGTCATACAACCTAAACTCAATGGGCCTTGTGGACCAAAAAACCATTTTTGGTCCCCATAACCCAAAACCAACTTAAAAGCCCAATACGAACCTTTCGTATAATTAATTAACTAATTAATTAATCATGTTCATTCTCAATTAAACAATTTAATTGCTTATCCATTCCTTCATGTCTTCACTCACATCCTTACTCGGTGTACGATCCATTAGGTTCCAATTAGCGAGGCAGTGGGCGATTGTTACTCTTAACGATCGATTGTGAATTGAAACCACATTTCAATTCTCCCTTGAAGATTAGTGTTTGCTAATCCTCAGGGCTTCCACAAACCATGAGTGACACCTAGCAGTATGTCATGGCTACCCAAGCTAACTAGAATTGGTTGGAGAACCTATCCAGTTACAATTACAATGCAATACGGTCCTTCTCTAATACAATACTCCTAATCACATTGTTTGAGTGATAGTTATTTTTCATGTCTACTATCCAATGTGATACATTTCTATATGATTCAATTGAATATGATTTGAAACAAACTTCCTAAATCATATTCACATGCTTTGGCCAAAGACTCTCGAATCATATCTTAGAGTATTCTCCTTCCACCATGGAAGGTTAGAGATCCCTTGTTGTGCATTCATATGCCTACATGACTAGATAGCTTGACCCCAACAATGTCGTGGACACTCGCAATGGAATGCCTTTGACATGATCAAAGATCAAGGACCCAATCACTAGACATCTATGATGCCTCAGGTCAAAGGACTACTTTGCATATTGCAACTTAAAAGTTCTTACATAACATGTATGTACGAACTCTCTTTTGATCGTTGTTCAGTGTACTCAATTACCTTTTGAGCACCTATGTGTTTGTCTCAGTGTCCAACACTAAATGACTTGAGACTAGTCATACTCAAGCTTGAGTTAACATAACACATACTAACCTTAGCGGATTGTCAACGCCCAATTGGCAATCCTATGGCTAGGAACGTTTTAGGAATGAACATAAGAGAGAGGTCTCGTTAATCTAACTTACTTAGATCACTTCTCTCTTAGATCAAATACATTCCTTGGATTCTCTCATTGCTAAACACATGATACAATAAATAGTGATTAACAATAAGCTTTGCCCTTTCATTAAACAAATAATAGTTCAATACATTAAGTATTCCAAAAGCTATTACATCAAATGAGTGGCTTTGTGGGCATACTTCCAACAGAAAGTATGTGTACTTGTTTATTGTCTTTGCAGTACATTTCTAGTGTTTTCAAATGCTTGAGTGCACACTTTTACCTTCAAGATCATATTGATACAGAGGTCGTTTTAGCTTTCTTCCTAATAAGAAAATGTTTTAATTAATCAACTGTTACTTTAGTCTTAAAACGAGTTTCGAAAGAGCAGAAAACGTAAATATATAAACGTAATAGACAAGCAAACTGCAAACCTCTGTCATATATGTTATCTCCACTCTTATAGTTTGCCTTTTATTACTGATTAGTGAATACTACTGGTCTTTTGTTTTCTTAAAAAAACAACAAATATTGGTCTTTAATAACATTGAAGGAAGTAAAACTTTAGGAATGTTCAAGCAACTTGTCCCTGCGTGTAATGTATGCTTCTGGGACAAATTTGCATATGAACAAAATAGTCATTGTCAAGGACTGTAATTTGAGATTGGGCGGTGGGGCTGGACCCTCCAATCAGATAGAATGCAGGATTTTAAATCTATAAAATAGAGGATAATACTTATGTCTCCCGTGGAGGACTTGGCCCCTACTTACGATTAACGAACATTTACCGTTGAAATATTATATTCGGAACCGTTCTTTCTCTTTATCATCATCTAAAAATCGTATATGCAAAAACTCATTTAATTTGGAGATCGTTTAGTCATTCATACGTGTTATACCAAAGAGAATGAACGGTTCCGATTATGATGTTCGGACGATAAAGGTTCGTCAATCGTAAGTGAGAGGACAAGTAAGTTCTCTCGTGGAGGACACAAGCATTATCCTAAAATAAATCGATAATATATCTAATCATGGTAAACTTGGGAAGTATTATTATACCTAGATGAGACCACACCTTAGAAAAAAACTTGGATTGGTCTTTGGACAATGACATTTGGAGCAAGTGCTATTCCTTCTCCACTTAATTATGACGTTTTTTTCTTCAGTGTTATCTAATTTAACCTAAATTACGAAGAGGAAAAATTCGAATTTAGGTGAAGAGAACTCACACTATTATGCTCTAGCCAATTTAACAAAGCCGAAATCTTGCTTCACATAACTACGATTAAAAATTAATTTTGTTCAAGTAACATGCCAAAGTAATCGTTACAACTTTTTTGTGGTGTCTATAGCATTGCGAGAATTAAAAGGAAGGTATGGAAACACAATGCAACCCAAGTTTGACATGGCAATATCCCCACAGTTTGCTTCTTATGTTTCTGTCTACTTTTAACACTGATGAAGGAAAGTGGAATGCATAACACTGAATATCACAGGCATCTTGCTCATAAGGAGAGAAACGAGTCTGGGCCCTTGAGATGCTACAGTGTCGGTATTTCAAGTCAATCACACACTGACATGTTTTTTGAATTTTTTCTCATGACAATGCATGGTCAGTTTGGAATAACACCACCTCGACATCCCAGGTGTAGTCGTAGCCGGGTAAGTTCTTCTATCTCCGAAGGACGAAACTTTTCATTCATGTACGTTAATATGGAGAGAAACACTAGTCACCTCACAAAGTTGAAAATAAAGATATATAGCCACCTTGCAAAGCCTATTAAAAAGGTGTAGAATCCCCTTCTAAAAGTCTAATGAGATTCCCTCTAATACAATGTTAACCAGATAACATGGCTACAAGTCTCAAATTTGAGACACTAAAATGGCTTTTCATGGTGGGAACTTGCTTTTGTATAGTAACCAGCACTCAGCAGCAGGAGCAGCAGCACAAACTGCACACATATATGCAGCTAGCCAGGCAGTTTATTCAATAGCATCAACTTCGTAGAGGCATTTAGAATTTTAGATTCGGGGGTATTAGTCGCGCATTAAGCAAAGTCTAGGCGGTAAATTGTTAATTTAGAAAATCTGCTGGTTTTTCTAAATATTCTACGAAAGTCAGCGTGTCGACACAAGAACAATACCATACAGAAAAATGAGCACATACATAAATCTTCAGCCATGAGCCGTAGTTTGTGAAATAATGTGACACCAAATTAAGTCTCACGAGACCATTTTGCAGTTCGATTTGGTTTTCAAGTTTCCAAATCCTCTGTTCCTAAATTCAATCACATACAAATTCAAGCAAAGTTAACAGAACACTAACATGTTTTCTACTCTATAACTAAGCATAACCAAACACACTAGTTCCGAAATTCGCTTAGTTCTACTCACCGTTTATCCACAAGCTTCAGCGCCAATCTCCAACTCTTGCTTTTTCTTCAGTATATCCGATAGCTTCCTGTGCCTGTTCGAACGCAACTTTTTCGAGAAAGTTGGGCTTTTTGCAGGGAAATCACCACCAATCTCCATCTCTTGCTTTTTCCTCAGCATATCCGATAGCTTCCTGTGCCTGTTCGAACGCAACTTTTTCAAGAAAGTTGGGCTACTTGCAGGGAAATCACCACCAATCTCCGTCTCTTGCTTTTTCCTCAGCATATCCGATGGCTTCCTGTGCCTGTTCGACGGCAACTTTTTCGAGAAAGTTGGGCTACTTGCAGGGCAGCATTCAGTGACAAACTTTTTGGACCTCTCATACCTATGCCAACAAGCATTACACAGAGTTTTCAATCCAAGGGGACCTGGCCGCCATTTCGGGGTTGTTTCAGTCCCGCATTGGTTGCATTTCCTCACTCTTATCTCGGCTTCACCACCAATCCCTGTCTCTATCTTTTGTATCTTCTTCTTCTTCTTCCTTGGTGGTTTCGGCTGCAACTTGCTCGAGAAACTTGTTAAACATGCAGGGCGGTATTCAGGGAAAAGCCTTCCAGACCTGTACCTCACCCCACAATTGTCACACAGGGTGTTCGTTCCAAGGGGACCTGCGCGCCATCTCAGGGAGTTTCCAGTCCCGCAATGCTGGCATTTTCGCCCACTGATCTCGGCCTTGTACCTTATATGACAATTGTTACACAGAGTATTCTCTCCGAGGGGACCTGCCCGCCATCGCTGCCATGGCTTGGTTTTTCCTACACCACAACGCTGGCATTTCCTCCCAATAATGTCGAACTTGTACCTAACATAACAAGCATCACACAAGGCTTTCTTTCCTTTGGGACCGTCTTCCCGCCATTGCAGGGTACTCCTTTTAGTCCCGCAGTCCTGGCATTTTCTCCGAAGAATCTCAGACCTGTGCTTAAGCTTGATCGCACAAGCATTACACAAAGTATTCTTTCCAACCCGCCGCCATTGCGGGGTGTTTAGAGTCCCGCAGTGCTGGCATTTTCCCCCAATCATCAAGGACGTGTACCAACACCAACAAGCATTACACAGGGTTTTCGGTCCAAGGGGACCGGCCTGCCACCGCGAGGTCTTTTGAGTCCCGCAATGGTGGCATTGTCTCCCAACCGTCTTCGCCATCGTTGGTGTTTGAGCTTTTGTCATGTCATCCTCGTCGGAGTTATCGGATTGGTCCACGAAGAGCTGCTCCCCTTCCCCCGGAATTCCTGCGAAGCTAAGGTCAATGCCGAAGAATGTCTCGACAGGCGGGAAAGCGTCTTTGTTAGATAGCCATTCTAGCTCTTCCTCCGAACACTCCTCCTCCTACAGTGAACAAAAGAACCAAAACAAATCAACGAAAAGAAAAAAAGTGAGTCGACTCGGAGACTCGAAGAGCGTTATGGGTTGACTCAGTTAAAAAGCGATCATTTGAAAAGACCGCATTATCCTTGCCTTGGGGACCAAGGGCAACACAGAAACCAATAGTTTTTCCACGTGGGAAGCCATGTTGGACAAAATTGGATAATATTGTCCTTTTCTTTTGCCTTGGGGACCAAGGACAACACAGAACTCGCGACGGATGCCGAGTCTCGTCCGAGTCGGCAGAGGACTCAGTCCTTTGAACCCCAACAACCATATGAAACGAGAAATGGTGCGTATTTAATCAAATTAACTTACGATTTCAGATAATTGACTGCTAGGATCATCCCCAGAGGGCGCATTGGAGGCTTCAAAGTCTCCGTCTTTGTCTTCTTCGCTGACTTCTGAGGGGAAGTCGAGTAACTCGTCCAAGGATTCCATCGACTCCATTTGAGAGAGAGAGAGAAACGAAGGGTTTTAGGCTGTTTTCTATAGAGAGAAATAGGGGTTTTAGGTTGTTTTTTAGAGAGAGAAACAAGGGTTTTGTAAAAGACTTATTTATGCGATCGATCAGAGAAAAAAAAAATGAGGCCTTTTTACCAAGGCTGGTGATTTTTACCCCCTATTTTCTCTTTTTGACTCAATGTGACTCAGTATCAAAAGTTACTGCTTCCAAAAAACCAAAATTCAAAAGCTACAAAAAACCAAAAACAAAAGGAGAGATGAGCATAAACTGTCGATGAACAAAATGAAAGTGCAAAAATCAATCTCTTATTCAAAAATTCAAAAGAAAATGTCTTTTTTCATAAATTCAATTTTGGAAATTTTTTTTTTCCTCTTGGTTACGTAGAGGTGGTATGATTAAGAAGTACTGACTACATGTAACTAGTTACTCATATTTTATTTTCTTTGTATATGATATGAGTATATAACTCGTATACGTGTTATGATGTTGCCCCGTAACAAATAAGTAATATATATGGTCTTATTAAATTATCATTGGTGTAGCGCACAATGTGTTACATTTATCGGGACCTTGGTATGTCGGGGCTGGTTTGCTAAGTCTCCAATGGCATATTCGTGTGTTGAGAGTCTTAGCGACCACATATGGATTCGGCCAAATCCAATTCAAATCCAATTAGTTTACATGTCTAGTGACACATGCTTGATATAATGAATGTGAGAGTATTGGGGATGCTAAGGTTTGGTTTATGAGGGAAAAGAAATTACTTACATTTTGTTACAAACCAAAATATTTGTGTATTTGTTAAGAATTCATGGTAACCCACTAGTAAGGTCTAAGATTAAAACATTAAAAGCATATCTATTTACTCTTCACCCCTAATATCAAATTACAGAATGAGTGATCATGAATTCCTTGATAACGTACATGTTGACCAAGAGAACATTTATGTAAAGAAGAGAGAGGTTTTAGTGCATCCAACCAACGACTGTTTCTTTCTCCTTTTAATATTTGGTTGATAATTGTTATTAGCGCTCCAAAATAGCCATTTTACGGATCAAAATTGTTTGGTAAGAAAAACACAATGCACGATGAGAAATTTCTCTCAAAAGATTAAAACCAGAAAAAGTAAAGAAACTCAACAAAAACCCTCATTTCATTAATCCACATGCTCCACAAACACATCACATAATCCGAATTCCAGCAGCAGATGCAAGAAGCAAAATTTGACAAAATCCTAAAACACGAGCTAGTTTTCTAGTCTATAGCTAAACCAAAGAACTATAGTCTGCAATTCTGCAATCACCTTGAATCTTTTCGAGCCTGCCCACTCTTGTTTGCATTCCATTCCATAACACAGATAGAAAAGTGAACAGTTCTAACCGAAGCAAGACAAGAATCTGTATGCAACTACTACTGACGATCAACAAAAAGTTAAGCTCAAAGTTATCATGAGTGCTGTTGAAATCTGATACTGGTTTTTCTCCGCCGAAGTTCTGAATTCTGACTCTAAACCCTATCTAAGTAGGCCCCCGCATTACATCAATCCTACTAACTCTAACCTACACTAAACTTACAAACAAACAACACAAAAATGACTTCTCACCATTGCCTACCCTTTATCTGTGGCTTCACCACAATCCACATCTCATTCTTTTGCCTCCTCATCTCCATTACCTTGCTGAGCCTATTCGAATGCAACTGCCGCGAGAACGTTGGGCTACTTGTCGGGCAGTATTCAGGGACAAGCATTCCGGACCTTCTGTACCTAACCCCGCAAGCATTGCATAGACTATTAGCTCCAAGACGACCTTCCCGCCAGAGGGGTCATCTTAGTCCCGCAGCTGGCATTTTCTCCTAACCATCTCAGACTTGTACCTAACATAGCAATCATTACACAAGGTATTCACTAGTACAAATAAGACCTTAGTCGACGGTGGAAAACCGTCGACTCGGCATACACAAAACTGTCGCGCAAGTGAGTGTCGTCCAAGGTAGTAAATTTTACGACGGTAGAAAACCGTCATCTGGTGTATTCTCAAATGACGGTTTCCGCCCAAAACTGTCGTCTTGTCTCTAAAAAAAAAAAGAGTTTCTGTCATTCGAGCATGTCGTAGACGACGGTTCAAATAGCTACCAGACGATGGTTTTTCTTAAACCATCGTTTCAATAATCCCCAGGCGATAGTTAATAATGAAAACCATCATCCATATAGCTACCAGACGACGGTTCAACTCTATACCGTCATCCCATTTAAATAACAAAAGTGTTTTTGCTATTTTGTGCTCATGTATGGTACGACAATTTCTAAAACAAACTGTCATTTTGATTGCCATCATTAGTTTGGTTTTGGATAATTTGCATTTGATCCACAGATTTCAGTTTGAAGAATTTAGTTATGCCAATTTGCATTTTGATGCACAGATTACAACATTCATTCTAATTACCATTGGTGCCAAAATACACAGATTGCAACTTCATAGATTAAGAAACATGAGAGTACAAAAAAGTTAGATATAGTACCAACTTAATCCACATATATTCCAAAATAACCAAGAGCCTTAAATCCTACCCCCTCTTGTACAAGATAACCAACAGCCTTAAATCCTACACAAAAGATGGCTCTAGACTAGTTTATATCTATTTACCCTTTTTCTAGATAACCAAAAATACCATGAACTGTACATATATGAATAGACCTTGTCCCATATTTGATTTACGTTCACTCAAAAAAGTTAGCCATAATGTTTATGCATACCCTACGTGATCCAAAATTATGAGCTCAATCATCTTAGAGGTAGTTTTGCAGGAAATCGGCCTATTCACCATGCACTTCATCAATCTCTTCCTGCGTGTAAGTTCTATCCATTTTGTTTTCCCACTGTCACATGATAAATGAAATATTAAAAGACAATGTAACGACTATGAAACACATCTAATTAACAATAAGAATGCTTCCTCAATATAACTACCTAAAGTTTCCATAACATATGAAAAGGGTCACATATGACAAGTTTTCAATTAAGTTAAAGCTAAACTAAGTTTTACCTTGTTCATAACTGTGGAGCATCCATCTTCAATTATTTCCTTCATATAATGCATAACAAAATAGCCACACTCCTTGTTAGTTGGTTGTTGAGGAACACCCTAAACAAGATAAAACATTAATACAATCCACAACCACACGTAAATTACAATAAGTTTGCAATCTCATGATATATAGGCAAAGGTAACACACCGCCAAATATTTCCACTGAACTAATTTACGCATATGCTTATTCCTTTGAGTGTTAAATATTTTTAATCCACTGCATCAAAACAACAATCATTCATCAATATTCTATCAACCACATATTGATAACCAAAATACTAATTTATTCATGGAACAAATACTTACTTATCGACTACCGATTTCCAATCATTTCCAGTCAAGCGGCGCTTCAGTGGGTCCATGAAATAAACAATTTCTTTTTACGAATTGATAATCGTCAATGTCCAATGTTTGCTGCTCATGAGAATATCCTTATCAATGTACCAAGTACACATTGAGAATTAACGAACTAGTTTTGAATCACAAGCTTACCTAGAATTACAAGGAATAAAAAAAGATCTAATCATCACAAGCGTCTGAGATACCAGTAGCAATTTTACGTGATCAGTCTTCCATACTACCACACCCATTTGCACTAATTAGAGCAAGGTCAACAAAACCAACCATTCTTAACATGTTTGTTTTTTCCAGCACATCATATAGGTACCTAATTAATAAGATGAATTAGCTTTTCTATTCAAAACTTGAAAAATTAATAAAAGATGCAAAAAACAACCAAATAGTTTGCATAGATTGAACTAAAGATGCTGATTTTGATATGGAAGACGTGATGTTTTTGAATGTAGATACCTCATGTCTAGTACAATGCAGTGGGCATAAATCTCTTTCATGGCACAGAAGCTCATTATATCATTGTGGAAGATACAAGATTTACGAACATAACCAAATACTTCCTCCTCCATTGTGAGTTGAATATACTTCCCTTTATCCTCATCCAATGAGTCTCTTGCATAAAAGTAAGACATTTTCAATGCCTTCGGCAGTGAGTGCACATCTATGACTAGGTGTTCATCTATTGCCTTCCTATCTTCTTTCTTCCGCGATTTCTAGGTTAAGGCAATCAAATATGTTAGTTCTCTCATATGAAAACAAAAAAAATCTACTAATTATAAAGCATTCACAGATTAAGAATAATAAGTTTATGAATAGATAGAATATTTGTACCTCTTTCTTTCCTAATACAACATGATTCTCTTTTGTCCCTAATACAACAAGATGTTTTGGCCAAGATACTATAAAACCAATGGCTTTGCCAACAATCTCTGCTTCTCCAATCACCACCGGGAAGGGCAAGTGAGCTTCACTATCAAGTGCACGATATATAGACACTCACATATTCTGTTCTCCCAAAGGCCGACAATGAATAGTTAGGTTGGCAGCATTACATTCAACTATTCTAGCATGTGCAACAATATGGTCGATGGAGCCTACCGCCAAACTACATTCTACTCCATCCAGCTACAAACATGTTTAAATGGTTTAATTAAATTTCCTAGCTATAGAAGAGATGTACTAAAGTGCAAACAGAAAAGAGAAGAGAATGATAATACATACTTTCTTAAGCTTAACTTCTGAACTTATTTCAATATTTTGGTCACCAATTGGCTGCTTCTCACCAAATACTAAATCCACAGTCTTCATATTTGTTGGCACCTCATCAACCACATTAGGAATTTTTGTGTTGCAACTTGCTTTATCAGATCCATGTTCACCAGTGTAGGGGCCAGGAGGAGTGTTAGGAGCTTTACCTATGATTGGAGCACTTGGTCCCTCTCCCTTAGCTTCTAATTTTGCCTTTAAATCATGAAACCGATTAATCCAAAATTGGCGCTCCTCTAACACTAACTCTTTTGTCTTCTCTGCTGCTTTCTCTCTGTCTTCTTCAAGAACTTTCTTAAAACTCTCCATCCGACACTTAGGGAAGTTAAAGAATGTACTTGGTTTCACATACCCTCCAACACCTCTTACTCGTCCCCCATGCTCGGGAGTTCCCAATGCAATTGTAAGCACATCCATTGTTGTATACAACCATACTCATAATTATACCTTAATAATAAAAGTAATTAATCAAGCAATGCATAGACCTATATCCCATTGTAATATTATTGTTAATTGAGTAGAAGAATGATGGTTCTCGAAACAAACTTAACAACTGTCCAAATAGAAAAAAGAAACAATCTTAATAGGGTTTTAAGCTTTATTCGAAGTAATCCAATAATGGCTCAAGTATTATTTTCACACCATCCCCTATAAATTTTAAAAGAAAACATCAATGCATAGCTAGTTGGTTTCAAGGTTTATTCAAACTAAACCCTCAGTCAATATTTGTAACATACTTCCACCTCATGACAACCAAGATAATTTCACGATGATAGTGGTAGATATTATAAAAAAAATTCATCTCTATAATTTCCATTAATCCCATCCCATCCAAAATTTCTAGCAAACTCTCTAACTCACTACCGATTTATAATAAGACTGTTTTGATAACCCAACTCTTTCCAAATGTCCAAAATTAGTATAATTTAACAAAAAGAAAAAATCCAAAATTTTTCTTATTACACAGTGATGAAATCAGTAGAAAAACCACAAATTTTAAACCCAGAAAATTTATAAGAAAATTCATAACCCGAAGTCACAAAAGGAAAACTATTTCACACAAAACCTTTACAAAAATTAAGTGGGTTCTAACACAAATCATGTTTAATGAATGGAATTGAAGACAAATAAATAGGAAAGAACATTACCCGTTGACAGATGATATTACTCAGATCAAAATAATCGAACTAGTTGTGGGCGTCGCAACTATTGAGACTGGGTTGCAGATGGTGCAACCCGATTTGGGACAAAATAGAAGAATTGAAAAGCAGTTGAAGAAGAAGACTGGCAGGGGCACAAAAAAAGAAGGAAAAAATAATCAAAAACCATCCAATCAACACCAAATTTGAACATTCATGAAGGATTATAACTCAAACCCTAAAAGACCCATCTTACCTTTCAAAGAAGAAATTAGCGACGGCTATTTGCGAGATTCTATTCTTGCCAAGAGGCACCAAATAAGGGGGTTCATCTTATATCCAAGGGGGGCTTCTTTGTCGAGATCCACCTACAGGAAATATCTTTTCTTTATGGAGAATTATGGGACGCACCGCAACCTTCCCTATCGGCGACTAATGGAGCAATCTATCAGCTTGATCTCTCTTCAAGATAGTACTTGACTTGATGTTCTGGAGATGTTGGAGTATGAGAGGAATTGGGGATGTTGAGAGTTTAGATCCCTATGAAATTGGGTAGCACAAAAGGGATTTCATCACCGAAAGGGTTGGAGTGCGAGAGAAATTGGGGATTTTTTTCTTGTCTGGGCGTTCATTATTCTCTTAAACGCGAGACATATTAAAAGTTTTCAAGTCAGTGCCTTTTTTTTCCTCTCGCGTTAAAAAATTACATTCAGCGCCTTTTTTTTCATTTGGCCTTTGCTGCATTTCACCCTAACGACACTTTTACATATTCTGTCGACTATGTAGTGGATAAAGTTTCAAAATCTCATTTTATCCCACAAATATGACTCCCTGCAAGACGGTTTTTAGCAAAACTGACGTTTGGAAAATTGGAACGACGGTATAAATAAAAAACGTCGTTTGGTCAGTGTCGTCTAAGGCCTTTTTTGTACTAGTGATTCTTTCCAGGGTGACGTGGCCACCATTGAGGGGTCGTTTCAGTCCCGCATTGTTGGCATTTTCTCCCAATCATCTTGGCTTCGCTACCAATCCCCATCTCATGCTTTTGTTTCTGCGTCTCAATCACATTCTTCTGCACATTTGAATGCAAATTTATTGGGAAAGTTGCACTACTTGCAGGGCTTGCTGTTTCCAGCTTTGTCCTGTCATCCTTGCTCTTCTTGTGGGCTTGGTTAAAAAATAAATGTTCCCCTGAATTGTTAGGCAAGCTAACAGAGCAAAGAATTAAAATTTGAAATTATCGAAAAATACAATCTTATGTTTTAGTCTATAACATAACACAAATTCCTCCACTTGTGGTCAGTTCATCCATAAAATTAAAAGGGAAACAAATTTAACTAACCCACCATTATCCTGAGGTTTCACCACCAACATCCCCATTTCATGCTTTTGCTTCCACATCTCCATTATCTCCCTGTGTGAATTCAAGTGCGAATTGCTTGAAAAAGTTTGGCTAACTCCACAAGCATTGTCACATCCCGGACCAACTCCGCCGTAGCATGATATTGTCCGCTTTGGGCCACGCTATAACGGTTTTGTTTCTGGGAACTCACGAGCAACTTCCCAGTGGTCACCCATCATGGGATTGCTCTAGCCCAAACTCGCTTAACTTCGAAGTTCCTATGGAATCCGAAGCCAATGAGCTCTCAAAAGGCCTCGTGCTAAATGGAAGTGGGCATGCACATATAAGACACATCACCCCCTCTCCGTTGGTCGATGTGGGATGTCACAAGCATTACACAGCGTTTCCAAACCAAGTGGACCTTCCAGCCACAACCGAGTCTTTCGAATCCTGCAATGCTGGCATCTTCTCTCAATCGTAGTTCCCGTTGTTTCTGCTTTTGTCCTGTCATCCCTGCTGTGCTTGTGGCCTTGGTTTGCAGGCCTCACTGTTTCCTCTTTTGTCTTGTCATCCTTGTTGTTCTTGTGGGCTTGGTTCGAATAGAGTAGTTTCCCTGAATTTACTGGAAGCTAACAGAGCAAAGAATTATAGTTCAAAAAAAAAAACAAAAAATATATTCGTTTTTCATCTGAAAAGAGCAATCCTACTAGCTTTAAAGTCTAACTAGACTAAAATTAAACGGACAAAATAATTTAAAAAATTTGAGCTAATTGAAGGCAGTATTTCTTGACAAGCTTTATGGATGTGTCGTTGTTCGAAGCCTTTTGCAGGATGTAGGCAAGGAGCATACGCGTTGGCTTAACCGCTGGTTTACACCTTCTATCGGATTGGTTCAATAGCAGGCTTCACTTTGATTCCTTCAAAGGAATGTTTATGAGGCCTTTGTCGTTGGTGTGTTTGTCAGGCGTGCTACTATTGGCATTCTGCCAATAGAGAGATGTATATTAGTTTTAGTATAAGTTAGTTTACAAATATATTAGGTACTTGCGCCACAAGTAATGTAACCATTCATCGGATTGGCGACTTAATTAGATTAGGTCTTGGTTAGGTTCTTTTTATTGCCTTGCTTATTAAGGACTTTTAATATCTCTTGATTGTTTATACCAGAGATTGCTTAAGATGGGATTTTGATATAAACTGGTTATAATAAAATGTTCCACGCTTGCGCATACATAGGAAAGTAAAGACGATAAATAAAGACAGAATGTAAAGACAAGAATTGAAATACTTGAAAGTAAAGACTTGTAAGTAAAAGACGTTAAGTAAGACCTAGTATTGAAAGACTTTAAGTAAAAAGTTCAATAATATTACATGTAATGGTTATTTCAGATTGAATAAACACCCATCAGGTTGGTTTTAGTTCCATCGGGATGGTTTTCAAAGCTTGTTCCTTACAAAGGGAAATAATCAAAGACACCTTGGCCTAAGATTTTCTAATCGATACTATCAAAACAGGGATGATTTGATGGCAGAGCTTAATTCACTACTTCTCAGGGGAGTTAGGATGTACGATCCTAGGGTTCTGGTCTTTGAGTTCTCAAAGTCACAAGCTACACAAGTAGTGTGAATGAGAAAGTAGCAGATAGAGACGAAGTCTGTATCTGGGAAAGGCTTTGAGGGATTTCCTCAGAGGTTTCTTTCTGAACTTAAGAGTTCTGTTTTGGGTTGTTTTGAGTGTCTTCATCTTCGAATCCTCCCCTTGTTTATATAGACTAGCAGGGAGCCCACGTCATAGCCGTCACTTCTCTCTGCCACCGTCTTTGAAGACTCAGTGAGGTAAGGCTTAATCAGTAAGGCATGGGTAATATCCCTGATCAGCCTACTCCCACTGAGAAAAGGTTCTTTATTCATAGTTTGATTCCCTCCAAATTGTCTAATGCTTTGCATTAAATGCAATCAGTGGAGGACTATTCAGACTTCCCTCCTTTCCCTCCTTTCAGTGTAAACAGTCGTACCTTGGACCACAAACATTACACAGAGAATTCGTCCCAAGGACGGTTGTTTCAGTCCCGCATTGCTGGCATTTCCTCACCTTTCAGTCACTAATCTCGGCCTTGTACCTCATCCAACAACTGTTAAATAGAGTATTCTTTCCAAGGTGACCTGCCCGCCATCATGAAGTTTTTCCAGTCTGGCAACGATGGCATTTTCTCCCAATAATCTCAGACTTAAACCTACCATAACAAGCATCACACAAGGCTTTCTTTTCAATGGGACAATCATCCCGCAATTGTAGGGTCTTCTCAGTTCCACATTGCTGGTATTTTCTTTTCAATGACCGCCATTGAGCAGTCATTTCAGTCTCGCAATGCCGGCATTTTCTCCCAAACACTGTCCTCGTTATTTTTGCTTCTGTCCTGTCATCCTTGCTGTGCTTGTGGGCTTGGTTCACGGTCCTCATTGTTTCCGCTTTTGTTCTGTCATCCTCGTTGTTCTGAAGGGCTTGGTTCGAAGAGAGTTGTTCCCTTGAATTGCCTGGGAAGCTAACAGAGCAAAGAATTAAAATTTGAAAAAAAACCGGAAAACGTAACCTTGTTTTTTTGTCTAAAACATAACCAAACAGAATCCAAAAAAAGAGAAATCCTACTAGCTATAAACAAGAATAAAACTAAAAGGTCAAAAACAAGGAAAAAAAATATAAACTTGATTGACCTACCATTTGTCTTGAGACTTCACCAACATCAACACCACCATTTCATGCTCTTGCTTCCTCATCTTCATTATCTTCTAGTGCGAATTCAAATGCAAATTGCTCGAAAAAGTTGGGCTATTTGCAGGGCGGTACGCGGGGACAAGCCTTCCACACTTGTATGTTAGCCCACAAGCATTGCACAGGGTTTTCGGTCCAAGGGGACCTTCCCGCCACTGCGGAGTCTTTTCAGTCTCGCAATGCTGACATTTTTTCTCGGCATTCTTCGTCGTTGTTGTGGTTTCCACTTTGGTCATGTCATCATTGTCGTAACTTTTGGATTGGTGACCAGACAGCTGCTCAACCTCGTCCTCCGGAATGCCTACAAAACTAATAAGGTCAATGTTGACCAATGTCTCGACGGGAGGGAACGCGTCTTTGTTCGACAGCCACTCTAGCTCTTGTTCACGGGCCTTTCGTAGAGAGCAGGCCAGGAGCACACGGGTCGGCCCGTCCGCTGGTCCGAGCCTTTCTATTGGCGTTTGCTCCAACAGGCTTCACTCTTATCCCTTCGGAGGGATGCTTGTGAGGCCTTTTGTTGTATGGTTGTTGTTAGGCGTGCCATTATTGGCTTCTGCCAATAAAAAGATGTAATATGTATTAAGTACTTGCGCCACAAGTAATATAACTTCCGTTCATTGGATTGGGCAACTTAGTTAGATAAGTGCAGTTAGGTTCTTTTTATTGCCTTGCTTGTTAAGGACTTTATTCTCTCTCGATGTTTATACCAGAGATCGCTTGAGATAGGATTTTGTTATAAACTAGTTATAGCCAAAATGCCCCACGCTCGCGCATACACAAAGGTAAAGACGATAATTAAAGACGGAATGTAAAGACTGTAATTGAAGTGCTTGAAAGTAAAAACTTGTAAGTAAAGAACAGTAAGTAAGAGCTGATAACGAAAGACTTTAAGTAAAAAGATCAATGTTATTACATTTTAAGTTCGTCACAGACTGAACAAACGTCCATCGGATTAGGTTTTGTTCCATCGGGATGGTTTCCTATTCTATCGGGATGGTTTTAAGGCTAGTTCCTTAAGGGAAATGATCAAAGACTCTCTGGCCTAAGATTCTTAATCGATACTTTCGCCGGTTTGGCTGGATAGCAGAGCTAAATTCACTATTCCTCGGGGGAGTTAGGATATATGATCCTAGGTTGCTGGTCTTTGACTTTTCGAAGTCGCTGGCTACACAAGTAGTGCGAATGAGAAAGCAGCAGATAGTGACGAAGTCTGTATCTGAGAAAGGCTTTGAGGGGTTTCCTCAGAGGTTTCTTTTTGAACGTGTGAGTTCTGTTTTTGATTTGGTTGAGTGTCTTTGTCTTCAAATCCTCTCCTTGTTTATATAAACCAGCAGGGAGCCCACGTCATAGCCGTCACTTCTCTCTGCCTTTGAAGACTTAGTGAGGAAAGGCTTAATCCGTAAGGCACATGTAACATCTCTAATCAGCCTACTCCCACTGAGAAAAGGTTCTTTATTCATAGTCTGGTTCCCTCCAAATTGCCCAGTGCTTTGCATTAAATGTAGTTAGTGGAGGACTATTCAGACTTACTCCCTTTTCGTCTATTGGCCTGGGTTGGGCCTTTCCCTTTTTTAGGCCCAAAGTTCATATAAACCAATGGGTGCATCACGTGATCGCTGTCACTTCGCTTCACCAGCCGTCACTTGGAGACTTTAGCTGTTCTCTGAAGATCTGATTTGCTTTCCCCATATTGCAGAGATCTTTGCATTTAATGCTCTAGTGGGGGTAGACGCAGCCTTTTATCCTTCATTATTTACTGGACTGGGCTGGGCCTTTCTTCTTATGCTCAGCCCATTTGCCCATAACTCCATTCTAGCCCAGTAAGTATTTTTTGGTGTAAACAGCTCTTCCTCCGCACACTCCTCTTCCTGTAAGTGAACAAAAAGAACCTCAAAATAACAAACAGCGAGTCGACTCGTTGACTCGGGGGAGATTTTGGATTGACTCAGTTCAAAAGTGCTCAAATAAATTAAAGACCTTGGGGATCTAATCGTTCTGCCACGTAAGGTGGCGATGCAGGACAAGAAAGGCAAAAATGTCTAAAATTGGATAATTTTGTGGTGGGAGTATCAATTCGCATTAGACGGCAAATCTCGGCCGAGTCGTAGCAGATGACTCGGTGTTTCACAGCCTCTAAGTCCCTCAACAAACATAAATAAACATGAGAAATGGTGGCATTTGATCAAACTTATAGTTTCAGGCAACAGACGGTCAGGATTATCCGGACCCAAAATTCCAGAGGTCGCAATGGGGGATTCAAAGTCTTCGTCTCTGTCTTCGTCGCCAATGTTTGAGGGGAAGTCGAATAACTCATCAAGGGATTCCAGTGACTCCATTTCTAAAGAGAGAAATAGAGGGTTTTGGGCTTGTTTCTACTTTCTAGAGAGAGAAAGAGAGAAGGGTTTTGTAAAAAAATCTTTGTTCCTCAAAAGATGGGTCAAACGAATGGTATCTACTGTTGAATGATTTAAAATTTATTTGTGACACATAGCAAATTAATCTGTGATCATTCAATGGCCGGACCATTGAATGGTACAGACCATTGAATAGTACGTACCAGTCAAGATTTTTCCCAAAAGATGATGCCTTTTTTGCCCAAAAAAAAAGTAGCTACTATTTCTAATCCCAAAAAACAAATATTATTCTGCATTTTTTAAAATAAAAATATGAATAAGGGTTTTTATCACCCACGGGCCCTGAACTTTCACTCACCAGACTGATTGATGCCTGAACTTTAAAACCGATCACATAGATGCCCAGACTTATAAAAACAAGACTTTGTGATACTTCCGTCCCAATTCCGTTATCTCTCCGTCAATCTAAATGGGTTTTTAACACCCACGGGCCCTGAACTTTTACTCACCAGACTGATTGATGCCCGAACTTTAAAATCGATCACAGAGATGCCCAAACTTATAAAAACAAGACTTTGTGATACTTCCGTCCCAATTCCGTTATCTCTCCGTCAATTAAGAGGGTAAATATGTCATTTTGCACCATATGTTTGATGAAATGACCTTTAAGGCATTGATTACATGGTCTGATCCTTTCCCTCCTTCTCTTTTCGATTTTCCCTCCCAAATTGGTTGAAATTTCCCTCCTTTTCTTATCATTTCCGTCCAAATTGGTTGACCCAACCTCTTAATGTCATTCCGTATAAAACATTCAATTGATAAAAGGCTACGCCCAAGTAAATTAATTCGATGAATCAATAATTGAAATATTGAATGAAACAAAATTCCCAATGTGATTTGCATGTTGGTATAAAATTGAATAAAAAGACAAAAAAAAAACTAAAAATGTGACTTTAGTCTCTGAAATTTAATTTTCTCTATATAAAATCCGACATAAGTTTTTTACTCGATTATAACCCATTGATCCCGAAGAATAAAAATAGAGGTCTGCCTAGACTCCACATAAGCAAATTCATTAATTATGTTTGACTTTACACATTTTAAATTTTTTAGATGCCTAAAATGACACACCCTGACCCGAATATCCAGGTGGACACCGGATATCGAGGCGTGCTGACCGAAGTCATAAGAAGATTAAATAAGAAATTAGAAATGATAGATAAATGAAATTAGAGTTTAACGAAAATACGGAAGTATAATGTGGGTAGAACCCATTATTACATAGTGTCAGAGCTAGGTGCAGTATAGGAAAATTATTCCCATCCATAGGATGGATAATTATCAGAACAGTAAAGAGTACTCAAACATACACTGGAGAAATAGAACAAGGTTACCAGCAGCTGCCACCACCGTATCGTCGCCAACTAATGTCTAAGTCCTGGAGGGGCGAAAAACAAGGGTGAGTGGGCCAATATCTAGTTTTAAGTAAAACGTTTCCAAAACCTTGGTATAACCCCTCACTGTAAAACCCGTAGATATAACAAAATAATTGATACCAAAAATAAGTCTCTACTACAAGTAAACGGGCCAACGCCCACAAGGATACGGGTATAAAGCATTTATCACAGTGAAAATCAACATTACTTATCACATGGAAATATGCACACGAGTCATATAGAAAGTAGCTACATGACAGGCTGGGTGTTTAATATATTACGCTCTAGCACTACATGCACGTGAAGCTGGCACAAAATGTGCGTCACAACGAGTCTAGTCGCCGAGGCGACATAGACAGGCTGGCACCTACAATGGATCCAAGGTGAGCGTGTCGGTGCGTGTGAACATACACGTGAAGCTGGTCCTGGCCCGGACAGTGCTAACACCGTGCATTATGTGAAATAAGTAATACAGTTAAAATCATGTGTATGCATGCCAAGTTTCATCATAAAACCCAAATCATAAATCAATAATCACTAAATAAGAGTTTATCACAAAATAATCTAATTTCATAAAATAGGCATGCCACACATATATTTCAAAAACACCATAAAACATATTATAATAATATAAAAAGGGTAAGTACTAGGCCTACTCACTGATACGTAGTCGGATCGTAGCCCCCGTAGCGTGCCTGAGCTCGTTGCTCCTCCGGATAGGTCTCACCTATATGAGAGTTTACTAAACTAATCATTTAACAAGTCTAATCCAATTAAAGTAATGAAAAAGACTTGAAATCGCCTTTGTTTGCTCGATTCGGGACTTAAAACAGTCGGGAAATGGGTTCACACGCTACCACGCGCCGTCACGCGCCACCACGCGCCGCCACAAGGCGACACGCACCGGCACGCGCCGTCACGCGCGATCACGCGCCGTCACGCGCTCGGACGCGCCCCCACGCGCTCGCACACGCGCGCACGCGCTCACACGCGCACGCGCTCACACGCGCACGCGCTCACACGCGCACGCACGCGCGGCCACGCGCCTCACGCGCCGTTAAAGTTAACGGTGTGCCGTTAACTTTAACGGAATCTTCGATTCTGTTAACGGAATATTCCCTAACGGCGTTACGGAATATTCCGTTACCGTTAGAGAATATTCCTGACGCCGTTTAAAGTTTAACGGAATATACCTCGGGTATATTCCCGGTTTGGACCGGGTTGGACCTGGTCCTGCTGACGTCACGGACCGGTCGCTGACGTCACGCCGCTGCAACTCCGGCAGCCGATCGCCGCCGCCGTCCGCAGTCCGCCGCCGCCGGAAACTGGAGAATGTGGCCGGAATTCTGGAAATTTGTAATTTCGTCAAATCTTTACCAAAATTCATGAAATTTTCACCAAAATGAAGCTGGAGTGGTCTAGAGTTCGAATTTACCAAGATTTAGGCCAAAAGATGGCCGGAGATGGCCGGAATCGGCCTTGAGAATTCTCGGCCGAATTTGAACTTCGACGATCTTGGAGTTTCAGTGACATGCAAGGCCTGGGTTCGATTCCCAGGGCCTCCAGATGTCTAAAGGCAGTGGTCTCGAGTCGATTCGAGGTCGGAATGGCTTAGTTCAGTCGGTCGGGGCTCGCCGGAGAATATGGCCGAGTCTGGTTCCTGATTTTTCCTCGGGTTTCTGGGCTCGCTAGGTCTCGAGGATGAAGGTGGTGATGTTCTGGGATGCTGGATGAACCAAGGTATGGCCGAGAAGAAGATAACAGTGGCACGGGGTGCCTTGAGTAATATTCTGGGTTTTTTTGCAGTCTGGGTTTGAAGGCAGTGCAACTCACTCGAGGATGAAGGTGAGGACTCGAGTCTAGGTTTGCTCACGGGGAAGGTCGAGGAGGATGAGGCTGGTGTCTTGAGAAGATTTCCCGACTTGGGTGGTTTGCATGTAGGTTGCAGACAGTGTGTGTGAGTAAGTGAGGCTCGGGAGAGTGAGAGAATGGCAGAGTGTAAGTGAGGTTGGCAGTGTGAAAATTACACACTGATGGTGCTGGATTTAAAACCAAGTCAGTCAAACATTGGTTTTTCACAAACAGAAATTGCCCAATGCATGTCAATTTGCATGCAGAGAAAAGAGACTGAATTTTTGAGTTGAAAGAAAAGAGAATGCAGGCCTCGTGCCTTGCAGAAACCATGGGAAATCCACGGTTTTGGAAATACTGCTCATGGCAAATTACCATTTTGCCCTTCTTCGTAACTTGTCCGTTACAAGTCCGAATCAGGTCCCGTTCGCGTCAACGGGTTCGTATCGAAGTGTACAATACGAAAAATACGTCGAAAGTACGAAAATAAGTGAATAGAAAATAATTGTCCACGTAGGACTCAATAAGCCACTAGGGGCATTTTCGTCATTTCACACCGTCGGGGAATAAAATACAATAAAATTAGGGACGGGATGTAACATAAAATACCCATATTTGAATGTTTGATGTTCACAATTAATTCCATACGGATTGTAAGGGAGAATTAATGATTTTAGAAAAAGAAAAAAAACATTAATGTTATAAATTCATTGCCTTATATATAAGAACAATAAAACATGCCTAAAATATGTAATAATACATGCTTAATTAATGTCACGAAGATTATATTTGACATATAAATGTAGGTAAATTATTTTACACATACACATATATAATTAAAAAAAATGTCTAATATATGTAAAAATTCATGCAAAATAATTTACCTATATTTTACATAAAAATATAGGTCAATTATTTGCATATAAAATAATAATACATGCAAAATAATTTACCTACAAAAATAAAAAATGTGCTAATCATAGATAAATTTATATATAGGTAAATTAATTAGTACAAAAACAGAGGCATGTTATTTGATTAAAAATTAATTTAACTCTATTTTAGATAAAAAGTATAAGTAAATTATTTGCATACCATAAATTTATAATTGTGAAGTCAACTCTTGAAATGATACAGTTTTTCACTCTCACAAATAGTGCACCTACTATTTGAATTTTAAAATGTTAAATTGCTTCATTAACATAATTAGGGTATTGTGGCATAAGTTGTAAATAATTTGTAATAATATGTTACTTATTTTTTCACATGTCAACAATTTTGAATTTTGGGTTTTATTTGGATGTTTAAAGATAGATGGATTTAAGTTTAGGAAACAAGAGTTGCAAGGGCCTATATCTAAAGAACCCAAAAAATAAAAATGAGAATATAAGAAACATAACAAAATTAACATCCATAAGAAAATCCATAATAGTCATAACATCCATAATATCATTAAAATATCATAATAGTCATAATAGAGCCTTCTATTACGCTTATCTAACAGTTTCAATTTTATCCTCTCGGGAGGGGATGTCAGAGGCCTTTTGGTTATTGTATGGTTGTTGTTAGGCGTGCCATTATCGCTTCAGCCAATAAAAAAGATGTAATATGTATTGGTATCAAGGGCCACAAGTAATATAACTTCCGCTCTCATTGATTGGGCAACTTAGTTAGATAGTGCGCTTAGGTTTTTATTGCCTTGCTTGGTGCCAAGGACTTATTCTCTCGATGTTTATACCGTAGATCGCTGAGATAGGATTTGTTATAAACCAGTTATAGCCAAATGCCCCACGCCCGCGCATACACAAAGGTAAAGACGATAATTAAAGACTTTAATGTAAAGACTCGGTGAATTTTCAAAGTGCTTGAAAGTAAAAACTCAGCAAATATCAGGCAAGAGTCGATAACGAAAAAGACTTTAAGTAAAAAGATCAATGTTATTACATTTGTTCGGGCTTTCGCTGCATCGAACAAACGCCCATCTGATTAGGTTTTGTTCCATCGATGGTTTCCTATTCTATCGGGATGGTTTTTAAGGCTAGCCCTTAAGGGAAATGATCAAAGACTCTTCCCCTAAGATTCTTAATCGATACTTTCGGGCCGTTTGGCTGGATAGCAGCTAAATTCACTATTCCTTTATTAGATATACGATCCTAGGTCAGCCGGGTCTTGACTTTTCGAAGTCACAAGCACAAGTAGTGCCTAATGAGAAAGCAGCAGATAGTGACGAAGTCTCGTATTCGAGAAAGGCTTTGAGGGGTTTCCTGAGGTTTTTGAACGTGTGAGTTCGTTTTTGATTTGTCAGAAAGTGTCTTTGTCTTCAAATCCTCTCCTTGTTTATATATAAACCACAGGGGAGCCCACGCTATAGCCGCTACTTTCTCGCTTTTGAAGACTTAAAGTAGGGAAAGGCTTAACTGTAAGGCACATGTACATCTCTAATCGTACCATCCCACTGAAAAGTTAAGTTCTTTATTCATAGTCTCGGTTCCCTCCAAATTGCCCAAAGGTTGCATTAAAATGTAGTTAGTGTGAGACTATCTGTACTTACTTCCCTTTTCGCCTATTGGCCTCGGGTCAGCCTTCCTTTTTAGGCCCAAACCATATATAAAACTAATGGGTGCATCACGTGATCGGGCTACTTCGCTTCACCAAATTACTTGGAGATTTAGCTTCTTCCAAGATCTCATTTGTTTCCCATATTGCGTAGATCTTTGCATTTAATGCCTAAAGGGGGGCAGACGCAAATTCTTTATCCTTCATTATTTAATGGATCGTAATGGGCCTTTCTTTCTATGCTCAAACCATTTGCCCATAACTCCATTTCTCTAGCCCAAGTATATTTTTTGGTGTAACAGCCTTCCTCCGCACACTCCTCTTCCCGTAGTGAACAAAGAACCTCAAAATAACAAACAAAATGAGTCGACTGCTGACTCCTGGGGAGACTTGGGATTGACTCGCCCTCAAAAGTGCTCAAATAAATTAAAGACCTTGGGGATCTAATCGTTCCGCCCACGCATGTAAGGAAGGCAGACAAGAAAGGCAAAAATGTCTAAAATTGGATAATTTTTTTGTATGGAGTATCAATCGTGACAGATTGGCAACTTCTACTTAGGTCAGAAAGTGCATGACCTTGTTTCACAAAAATTCTAAGTCCCTCAACAAAACATAAATAAACATGAGAAAATGGTGGCATTTGATCAAACTTATACCAGCACAGACGGCCGGGATTATCCACTCCAAATTCCGTGAGGTCGAATTAGATTCAAAGTCTTCGTTTGCCTTCGCCGCCAATGTTTGAGTGGTGCTTCCAATAACTCATCAAGGGATCTCGTGCTGACTCCATTTCTAAAGAGAGAAACAGAGGGTTTTGGGCTTGTTTCTCACTTCTAGAGAGAGAAAGAGAGAAGTGGTTTTGTAAAAATCTTTGTTCCTCAAAACATCGGGTCAAACGAATGGTATCTACTGCTGAATGATTTAAAATTTATTTGTGACACATAGCAATTAATCATGGATCATTCAATGGTTGACTCATTGAATGGTATGCACTATTGAATAGTACGTAATTACCAAGATTTTCCTGAAAGATGATGCCTTTTTGCCCAAAAAAGTAAATTTACTATTTCTAATCCCAAAAACAATATTATTCCTCGCATTTTTAAAATAAAAATATGAATAAGGGCTTTTATCACCCACGCTCGAACTTTCACTCACCAGCATCGATTGATGCCCGAACTTTAAAACCGATCACAGATGCCCGTGATTTATAAAAACAAGACTTTGTGATACTTCCGTCTCCAATTCCGTTTTATCTCTCCACACCTAAATGGGCTTTTAACACCCACGGCCCCGAACTTTTACTCACCAGATCGATTGATGCCCGAACTTTAAAATCGATCGCGAGATGCCCAAATTTATAAAAACAAGACTTTGTGGATACTTCCGGCCCCAATTCCGTTATTCGGCCAATTAAGAGGGTAAATATGTCATTTTGCACCATATGTTTGATGAAATGACTCTTTTTAAGGCATTGATTACATGGTCCGATCCTTTCCTCCTTCTCTTTTCGATTTTCCTCCCAAATTGGTTGAAATTCTCCTTTTCTTATCATTTCCTCATTCCAAATTGGTTGGACCCAACCTCTTTAATGTCATTCCGTATAAAACATTAATGATAAAGGCTACGCCCAAGTAAATTAATTATTGAATCAATAATTGAAATATTGAATGAAACAAAATTCCCAATGTGATTTGCATGTTGGTATAAATTGAATAAAAGACAAAAAAAAAAAACTAAAAACGTGACTTTAACGAAATTTAATTTTCTCTATATAAAATCCGACATAAGTTTTTTACTCGATTATAACCCATTGATCCCGAAGAATAAAAAATGTATATCTCGCCTAGACTCCACATAAGCAAATTCACACTATGTTTGACTTTACACATTTTAAATTTTTAGATGCCTAAAAATGACACACCCCTCGAATTCAATATCCAGGTGGACACCTGATATCGAGGCGCACGACCAAGTCATAAGAAGATTAAATAAGAAATTAGAAATGATAGATAAATGAAATGGGAGTTTCAATCTAAAATATTTAAGTATAATGTGGGTAACCCATTACATAGTGTCGAGCTAGGTGCAGATAGGAAAATTATTCCCATCCATAGATGGATAATTATCGCACGGGGAAGAGTACTCAAACATACACTCTGAGAAATAGAACAGGTTACTAAAGAATTCGCCACCACCGTATCGCCAACTAATGTCTAAGTCCCGGAGGGGCGAAAAACAAGGGTGAGTGGGCCAATATCTAGTTTTAAGTAAAACGCTTTCCAAACCTTATAACTTCTTTGATCAGAAACCCGCAGATATAACAAAAATAATTGATACCAAAAATAAGTCTCTACTTACAAGTAAACGGCCAACGCCTACAAGGATACTGTATAAAGCATTTATCATAAAGAAAACTTGCATTACTTATCACATGGAAATATACACGAGTCATATAGAAAGTAGCTACATGACAAAATGGGTGTTTAATATATTAGCGCCTAGCACTACATGCACGTGAAGCCGGCACAAAATGTGCGGTTGGCCCAGTCTAGTCGCCACAGGCGACATAGGACAAAGCTGCACCTCCATAACGTGGATCCAAGGTGAGCGTGTTTATATAGTGAACATACACGTGAAGCTGGTCTCGGCCCATTAGCTGCTAACACACTGCATTATGAAATAAGTAATACGCTTAAAATCACGTGTATGCATGCCAAGTTTCATCATAAAACCCAAATCATAAATCAATAATCACTAAATAAGAGTTTATCACAAAATAATCTAATTTCATAAAATAGGCATGCCACACATATATTTCAAAACACCATAAAACATATTATAATAATATGTGTGGTAAGTACTAGGCCCCACCACTCCATACGCACTGATCGTAGAGCCCCCCGGTAGCGTCCCAGCTCGCAGCCTCCTGACAGGTCTCACCTATAAGGAGAGTTTCATTAAACTAATCATTTAACAAGTCTAATCCAATTAAAGTAATGAAAAGACTTGAAATCGCCATTTGCCTCGACCTCAGACTTAAAACAATGGGAAATGGGCCTCACACGCTAACACGGCTGGCCGTCACGCGCCACCACGCGCCACAAGGCTTACACGCATCGCAAGACGCGCCGCCACGCGATTGCCGTTACCGCCACGCGCTGACGCGCCCACGCGGCCAAGACACGCCGCGCACGCGCTTCACACGGCCAAGACGCTGGCCACACGCGCACGCCACACGCGCACGCACGCGCGGCCACGCGGCTTCACGCGCCAAGCAGTTAACTGTGTCGTTAACTTTAACGGAATCTTCGAGCCTCGTTAACGGAATATTTCTTAACGGCTACATGGAATATTCAAGCACAAGTAGAGAATATTCCTGACGCCAAGCAAAGTTTAACGAATATACCGTATATTCTGGTTGACCGTCGATTCGTCCTCGGCCGTGACGCCACTTGATCGTTGCCGACAAGCCACGCCGCCAGAATTCCACTGACGCCGTGCCTGGGCAGCCTCCGCCGAAATCGAGAATGCGGGCTTTAATTGAAATTTGTAATTTCGCCAAATCTTTACCAAAATTCATGAAATTTCTACCAAATGAAGTCGAGTGGTCTAGAGTTCGAATTTACCAAGATTTAGGCCAAAAGATATTGAGATAATGAATCTACTGAGAATTCGGCCGAATTCTGAACTTCACGCATCTTGAGCTGAAGACATGCAAGGCCCGTGGTTCCATTCCCTCTCTGTGGCCTCCAGATGTCTAAAAAGCACATGGTCTCAGGCCGATTCGAGGTCGGAATGGCTTAGTTCAGCCTGGCCAACTCGCCGAGAATATGGCCGAACCGGTTCTCGATTTTCCTAAGCTCGGGGGCTCGCTAGGTCTCGAGGATGAAGGTGGGGCGATGTTCTGGGATGCCGGATGAACCAAGGTATGGCCGAGGAAGATAATAAAGCAGACAAACTTTGAGTAATATTCCTCGGGTTTTTTGCAGTCCGGTTTAAGGCAACTCACCGAGGATGAAGGTGAGGACTCGAGTCTAGGTTTGCTCTCACTGGGAAGGTCGAGGAGGACGAGGCCGTGCCTCGGTGTACATTTCCCGACTGGGTGGCTCGGCATGTAGCTGCAGCATAAAGGTGTGAGTAAGTGAGGCTCGGGAGAGTGAGAGAATGGCAGAGTGGGTGAGGTTGGCAAAGCAGTGAAAATTACACACCGATGGTGTCGATTTAAAACCAAGTCGGGCCAAACATCGTTTTTCACAAATGTAAATTGCCCAATGCATGTCAATTTGCATGCAAGAGAAAAAGAGATCAATTTTTTTGAGTTGAAAGAAAAGAGAATGCGTGCCTCGTGCTCCTGCGTGCAAAACCATGGAAATCCACGTTTTTGAAATATCAAGCCATGGCAAATTACCATTTTGCCCTTCTTCGCAACTTCTGTCCGCTACAAGTCCGAATCAGTCCCGTTCGCTCAGCCAATCTGTTCGTATCATGTACAATACTTAAAAATACGTTTCAGAAGTACTTAAAAATAAGTGAATAGAAAATAATTGTCCACGTAGGGACTCATTAAGCCACTAGGGGTATTTTCGCTATTTCACACCGTCAGAATAAAATACAATAAAATTAGGGACTGGATGTAACATAAAATACCCATATTTGAATGTTTGATGTTCACAATTAATTCCATACTTGGACACAGGCTTAGTTAATGATTTTAGAAGAAAAACATTAATGTTATAAATTCATTGCCTTATATATAAGAACAATAAACATGCCCAAAATATGTAATAATACATGCTTAATTAATGTCACGAAGATTATATTTGACATATAAATGTAGGTAAATTATTTTACATATACACATATATAATTAAAAATGTCTAATATATGTAGAACATAGAATAATTTACCTATATTTTACATAAAAAAGTATAGGTCAATTATTTGCATATAAAATAATAATACATGCAAAAATAATTCTTACCTACAAAAATAAAAATGTGCTAATCATAGAGTTAAATTTATATATAGGTAAATTAATTAGTACAAAACAGAGGCATGTTATTTGATTAAAAAATTAATTTAACTCTATTTTAGATAAAAAGAAGTAAATTATTTGCATACCATAAATTTATAATTGTGAAGTCAACTCTTGAATGATACAGCTTTTTTCACTTACAAATAGTGCACCTACTATTTGAATTTTAAAAATGTTAAATTGCTTCATTAACATAATTAGGGTATTGTGGCATAAGTTGTAAATAATTTGTAATAATATGTTACTTATTTTTTCACATGTCAACAATTTTGAATTTTGGGTTTTATTTGGATGTTTAAAGATAGATGGATTTAAGTTTAGAAACAAGAGCTGCAAGGGCCTACATCTAAAGAACCCAAAAATAAAATGAGAATATAAGAAAAACATAACAAAATTAACATCCATAAGAAAATCCATAATAGTCATAACATCCATAATATCATTAAAATATCATAATAGTCATAATACCAACTAATCATACTATCTTTAGTCTTAAGAATTCATAGACCTAAATCAACCAATTTGGGAGGGAAAACTGAAAGAGAAGGAGGGAAAGGATCGACCATGTAATCAAGTGCTTTAAAGGCCATTTCATCAAACATACGGGTGTGAAATGACATATTTACCTCCTAACTGACGGAGAGATAACGGAACTGGGACTAAGTATCAGCAAAGTCTTGTTTTTATAAGTCCTTTTAAAGTTCGGGCATCAATCAGTCTGGTGAGTGAAAGTTCAGGGCCCGTGGGTGATAAAAACCATTTAGATTGACGGAGAGATAACGGAATTGGGACGGAAGTATCACAAAGTCTTGTTTTTATAAGTCTGGGCATCTATGTGATCGGTTTTAAAGTTAGGCATCAATCAGTCTGGTGAGTGAAATTTTAGGGCCCGTGGGTGATAAAAACCCTATGAATAAATAGGATTGTATTGTACAATGACTTTAAGAGGGAAAATTCTTCAACGAATTATTCATGAAGAAAATTTTCTAAGTCTAATCGTTTTCTATTTCCCTCAAAATAAAAAATTATTTTCCTACTTTCAAGTTAACTTGAATTTAGAAGGTTATACATTTAATTCTCTATACCAAACGAGGCATTAAGCTGGAAATGAAGGAAAGACTGTGAAATATTATCTAGTTAGGTTTTTTGCCAATATTCACAAAAGGTTTTATCTTACACTTGCTCGATTTTGTTGATAGTGAAATCCTAGAATGTGAGAGGTTCAAGTGCATCAGGATACTAAAGCTATCTCCAATCAAGAGTATCTGGCCAATATTAACTTTAAAATTGAACAAAGCAATTCTCCAACCAACGAGCATTTTGCAAATGTGGGTATTTTGAAGGCTCAAATCAGCCCCTAAAAGGGCTAAAAAGTGCTAATTCCTTGGCACTTGGGTATTTCTTTTTCGTGGGGCCACCAATTCATGGCATGGTGAAAAGGTGATGTAGCACATCGCGGAGCACGGCTTTCCATGCTCCCACGGGAATAAATGGCTTGTTTACGAAACTGGAATGGAATAAAAAGAAAAGGCATTGCACTCTTCTCTTTCTGAAGTATTTAAGCGTTTACTAACATTTCAAGAGTCAGAAAACAGGTGGGATGCACTTAAAATCAGGAATTGAATTCTTAAATCTCTCGGAATTGTTCGACAAATAAATTCACACGGCGCTTAGTTGTAGGCCTAGTGATTTATATGAACACTAATTGGGAGATTGCGAGCGTGCCACTACTAGGTACCGCTAGCAGACGGTGTATGTGTGTGATTTGAGATTGCGCTATTTAACTTATAACCAAAAGATTGTGCCTTTAAGTGAGAGGCTCAATTTAGGTTCTTTATTTGCCTTGCCTGTTAAGGACTTTAATTGTTATGTAGATATATATAACAAGGCTTATATGTTTGAAATATTGATTGGATATAAACTGGTTATATTCAATCCGAATGCTTTAATAATAAAGACAATAAGCAGTAAATAAAGAAAATACAATTTGGATCAAAGTAAACATATATAAACTGAATTGAAAGTTTACGAATAAGTAAATACAATAAGTAAACAAAGCTGTAAACATCAACCAAAGTGTGGTTGGATTGCATATAAAGCCATCGAATTGGCTTTTATGCCCATCAGATTGGAGACAAAGCCATCGACGAAGCCATCGGGTTGGCTTTTATGCCCATCGGATTGAGGACAAAGCCATCGACAAAGCCATCGGGTTGGCTTTTATGCCCATCGGATTGAAGACAAAGCCATCGAAAAAGCCATCGGGTTGGCTTTTATGCCCATCGGATTGAAGACTCATGTGTTTTAGTAAACAACTTATATGGATAAATACGATTCTTACTCCGATTTTAAAAAATTTTAGTAAACAGTTTCAACATAAATCTGATTTTGACTCCACCTCATTCCAATTCTTCATCAATTCAATTCCTTTTTAATTCAATTCCTCTTTAATTCAATTCCCCTCGTTCTGATTACATATTAGTAAACGAGCCCTAAATGCACATGATTTGTTGCCCGTTGGCATCCAAGGGCTAGAGTTAATTCCAGTCTCCATCTTCATAAATCTAGAGACTTCCAATTTATCTTTGGAAACAAAAAAAATATTTAGATAAGGTATAAGATTTGAGAGGCTAGCGGATAAGAAATTTTATTATGGAATGTCCTATTATTGCCCGAGCTTTCCGATCAACCAATCCCCTATTTCAGGTGGTTTATTTAATTTAAACAAAATAGAGTAGTGAATATATGAATTTTGTACTATACCTTCTTCCAATATACTAAAAGTAATTAAAATATAGTGGGGTTAACATTTAGCCCTTCATAATTGGAGACGGAATCCTTAAGAAATTATATTCTTAAAGGCTAAAATTGTGCCATGGTTGGAGATGCCTAACGTTTGGTTGAGAGAGAAAAAAAAATCGGTTTTAATACAAATGACTTGATTCGAGATCAATTCTTTGGCATTGGAGTTTAAGCGAAACTACTAGACACTAACTATGTAATATATTATACTATATCAATGCAGTACGGTATACGTGTGACATCCTGTCATTTTCTTTTATTGTAATTTAATTTTCGGGAGATATTTTGGGCACGTGCGTGTTATTTTGTACATGGAACTGTGTAAATTGGATTCCTCTCGTTGAGTACATGAATTTTCATATGTCATTTGCTTAATTTGGTGGAGTTTTGACGTAGATCAAAGAGCTACAATAGCCTCGATCTTTTGGGGGAAATATAGGCCATTTTTTGAACTTTTTCGGCAAACCAGTGGTATACCGTCATTCTACTCATCTCTAGCTTCATTTTGACATAAAGAACGTGAAATTTGGCTGAGAAATATACCTCCAACAAACGTATATGATATGAGTTATGCTAACAGTTTGGAGAAAGCATTGAAAAACCATACGTATATATACATTTATCAAAACAAAGACCCACTCACTCACTTGTAGGTAGCCGGGTCGTAGCCCCCCGGTCCTGGGTAGCCCCGGTAGTCCTCTGGATAGGTCTCACCTATATGAGATATCACTGTAATAATGATTAAACGCATAAAGGTTACTAATTAACTAATTAATTACACCTATCACTTGTTTGCTCAACATGGAGGTCCAAAACACCTCGAAAAATATCGTGCGTACTGCCCCTAGGTAGTACGCGTCGTCACGAGTCGCCTCGCGAAGACGGAATCGAAAAAGGAAGCTCCACGCGCCCCCACGCTCGGCTCACGCGCTAGTCAGCCGAGCTGGTCAACGCTGACGGCATACCGGTCTGAGCCGGTTGTTGACGTCATCGCTGACGGCAGCGCCGGTCTGAACCGATTTGCTGACGTCATCGCTGACGTCACCCGGGCCGGTCTGGACCGGTTTGCTGACGTCAGCGCCGGTCACCCCTGCTGATTTTCTGGTCGTCGGCGTCGCCGGAAACTGGGAATTTTGGCCGGAATTTCTGGGTAATCTTCAAAGCTTCATAACTTCTTCATTTCAAGGCCAAATTGCACGATTCAAGTACCAAAATGAAGCTAGGAGTGAGGAGAATAATAATTTACCATTTTGGGGGCCAAAAACTGGCCAGAGGTGGCCTGAAAATGAGGAAGAGTCCACGGTGCAAAAAGGCCGATTTCCCGATCGTCATTTCACATCCAAAACAGGCCATCCAAGGCTTGAACAAGGTCCAAGGGGCTTCAAGGAGTTGAATGGTGCAGGTTTTGACAAGTTTTGGGCTTGGTTTCACCGAGTAACTCGACAGACAAGGCATGGGGCCTCGCTGGAGTTTTTTAGAAATCGAGCCCGAGGCTCGAGCTGGGTTTGTTGGGTCCAAGTTTGTGTGGCTGGGCTTAGTTTGTGATGATGGTTTGATTTGCAAAGGTTGGTTTGCCATGAAAATGGCTTGGGGAGAGGGAGAGGAGCCACGGGAGAAAGAGAGAGGGAAAGTGAGTTGCAGAGAGTGAGGGAGAGACAGTGAGACAGAAAGAAGTCAACAGACGGGGAGACAAGACCACATGGGCCAACAGGGCAATTGGGCCCCAGCCCAACTACCCAAACTGTCCAAAAATTAAAAATACGGGTAACGTCGGTAATCCAACGCCCGTAAAATATTCGTTCGGACTCCGAACGATGTCCCGCTCGCGTCTACGCGTTCGTAACGATGAGCACGACAAGAAAATAAAAAGGGAAAGGTCGTACAAGTTACGACGCAAAAGTCAACCGAATGGTCAACCAAGGGCATTTCCATCATTTTCCACTTTCGGGAATAAAATAATTCTAATTTTCGAAACGAGCTGTAACAAAGAGATTTGCCACATGTCTCAAGCTCATAGGCTATGAGAATGTAAAGCTGATATTGTATGGCAGAAGTTGCTAACAGTAATAGTATGAGATAGAGCTCATATGCTCAGTGAGTGAATAGAACAAGAATATCAGAGTAACATTCTCTGAGTTTCATTTGTCTCTCTGTCTCTCCTTCTTCTCCATATAATCCAAATTCTCAGTATATAAAATTTTATTTCCTTTTCAATTCTTCAATCAGATTTTATTCAAATATTCACACACAGATATCACCAAACTCTAACAGAGCTTGGTCATATCCTGGAAATCCTAAAGTAAAATTTTTTGCGTTGTTGTTGTATCCTAGCGGAAACGCGTCCCCTGTACTTGTACATCACTGCTGCTGCTGCTGCTTTATATTGTTGTTGCTGCTGTCGCTTAGTTCTTTTGTCACGATGGTGAATGTCGAGGAGAAAAGTTCTAGCGATAAGAAAGGAGAAATCATAGTTTCAACAAATACTTCTATGTTGAACTCGGTTGTGATTCAAAGTAATCACTCTGCTATGTCAAGTGTGGTGATTGGATGGATCAAATTATCCTCTTTGGTCAAAGGTATTGGAGATGCATATTGCGGGTTGTGGTAAGAAGGGATTCTTGACGGGGAGCGTCAAGGTACCTGATGAAGAGAGTGTTGAATTCGATACATGGGAAACTGGGAACGTTATTGTGAAGGAGTGGTTGATCAATTCCATGGACCCAACCATCATGGGATTTTTCATTCATCTGCGAACAGCAAAATAAGTGTGGGAGGAGGTCGCTCAAACATACTATGATGGCTCCAATATATCTCAAATTTACGAGTTGAAGGTCAAGGCTTTCAGACTTCGTCAAGAAGGACGCCCAGTTGCTGTGTACTATGCCGCATGTAAATCTATGTGGCAAGAATTGGATCAAAGGAGGCCTATCAAGATGGAGTGTGCAAAAGACTTGAAGACTCTTCGGGAGGAAACACAACTGGACCGTGTGTATGCATTCCTTGCTGGGCTAGATGAAGTATTCGACAAGGTTAGGAGTGACATCCTTCGAACTCAAACTTTACTGTCAGTTGAGGAGGTATTTTCTATTGTTCGTCTTGAAGTACAACGTCAATCCACCATGATGGGTGGAAGTAATACAAACAGCCAAGGAGGAGGAGTTGCCGTTGCTATGGCTTCTCGGCCCATCACTGCAAACCGCCCCAATGGTTCTTAAAATCCTTCTCCAAATTCTTGTGTTTGCATCCGGGAAAACAAGGATGATTTGAAGTGTAACTTTTGCGGTCAGAATCGTCATACTGAATAAACATGTTTTGCAAAACATGGCGTACCAGATTGGTTTTAGGAGCTTAAGAAGCATCTAAGAGCAAGGGAACGTGGAAACACTGGGACAAGTAGTGGGCGGGCTACTGTAGCTGCTGCTAATACAAGCATCACTAAGGGAGCCGAAGTCTACCCTGATCCTAGTCAGTCATTGTTGACTCGTACTAGTCTTACTGTGAGACTGCATCTGACACAGGTCTAGTCTTTTATATCCTTCAATAATCACATGGATTGCCCCTCTCTTTGAGTTCCTTACATGAATATTCCGTTGTTTGGATGAAAATGAAATCATAATTTGTTGTATTTGGATCACGACACGAGTTGTTTACTCTTAATATTTTAGGAAAACCATTTTTATAAATTTTGGTCTGAATTTTTGGACCTTGGTAGACCTCAAGTGAAAGACTAACGAAAGCATTAACAGAAGGGAAAAAAATGCAGGAATTTTTGGCGAGGCTTTGTGTGCAGAAATTTATCGGTAATCATTTAGGCCTATATATATATAATATATATCGTACTAATTATTAGTTAGTTTGTCATAGTTCAATTCAACTATGTATATATCAGGAAGGACAGAACAAACTGTGGAACTGTAAAGACATAGGATTATCCAAGTCCAACTGTTTCAGCTTACATCAATTAGTTGTTCTTGAATGGTGTTTTTCTCATATTTCCCATATGGGTGTCAAATAATCTACCAAAAGAGTAGGGAGTTCAATTCAGAATAAAGAGTTCTGTTATTGGGGACTGGCTACAGTGCTCGCAAGCATTGAATGCTCACACCGATCTCACCCTCCTTTCCCCCCTCTCTCCTCTCTCCTCCCTCATTTTAATGGTGAGATCGGTGTAAGCATTCAATGCTTGCGAGCATTGTAGCCTACTCCCTGTTATTGAACACTTTAGTTTGCTTTCAACAATTTCGACCATCTGTATTAGATCCCCCAATTTTTGATATCACATGCCTATTTCAATCAGATTGATAAATGCACAATTTTTATAACTTCTAGCCCATTTGAAATTTTCCTTTTGCCACTATATTCTAACAGTTGCCATTTTCCAAATTTGTAGCAACACTTTGAAAAGCCCTTCGAAAAACAAGAAAAAACCCAGTGGACCAATGCATGCAGATGTTAGATTTCCAGATTTTCTTTTTCTCACTTTTTCTTTAAATACTATCTCATTTTTCTCTCTTCAAACATCCTTACAGACCAAATTCATTACTTTTAACCATGCACACAAGTTTGGGCGTAATTTGAGAGGCCAGTTCAGATTGAAAATGCCGCGTTTATTTTTGAACAGCTTGGTAAAGAAGGTTACATAGACAAGAAAGAAGATAAGCACCTCAACAACCCATTGAAGAAGAATGAACAACTCTTAGAGTACCATCTAGCAGATTATCTATCCATAATCTTTTGTATGTAAATATGGCAATCTCGTAAATCTTTTGCATGTAAATATTATGTACATACACATCAAGTATTATCTTTTGTATGTAAATAGTACTATATACAAAAATTTTATATGGTTTTCAATCCCGCAGCATCGCGCAGGCATTCTTTTCTAAGGCATTTGAGTTGACTCTAGTCTCACGTGATTTCTGCACACCTCTTTTCTCTTCATGTAGACTGTAATTTATTGCAACTATGTCTGAATTAAAAAGTCGTGCAACATAAAGACAAACTTTAAAAAAAAAATGGTGAAAACCTAGCTAACTCAACCTTAATTTTATTGAAACAACAAAACTATATATACACCCTTGCTAAGACACTATTTAATATACGTGAACCCTACAATTATATGTGAGATCTACATGTATTAGAGAGTGTAAACAAGTGTGTCGATTTTGTGGCACTAAATAACATCACCCTTATTGAAAGGGAATTGTTATTGGCACTTCAAAAATTTTGTATTTAGAAAAAAGCATACACTTGTGAAAAGTGCAAAATAAAATTTTTAGAGTGCTAATAACAATTCTCTATCGAAAATATATATAATGCTTATAAAATAATAACCACCACTAAAGTTATTTTATACGTTATTTTATTCCCTCTACCCCAATCCGATGTAAGAAATGTGGGAGTAGGCTACAATGCTTGCAAGCATTGAATGCTTACACTGATCTCACCATTAAAATGAGGGAGGAGAGAGGAGAGAGGGTGGAAAGGAGGGTGAGATCAGTGTGAGCATTCAATGCTTGTGAGCACTGTAGCCAGTCCCAGAAATGTGACATTAATGAAGTTTGTTTTCATTAAAAGAATATATTTAAGACTTCTGTGCTACATTGGGTTTATCAATTGGAAATCTCCCCTAGGAAAATGCAAGTATTCTATTATTTGCAAATAACATATTTTAATCGTACAATTTTTATAATTAAAATTATTTAATTTCTTAATATTTAAATAAGAGAGTGTTTAGTCAGCCAACTATATTAAATTAATAAATAGATGATTTATTGGAAATCAACATTGTGAGTATCAAGTGAAATATTTATCATAAACCGTCAATTTATTAATTTGATACAATTGGATGATTAAACGATCTTTGATTCAAATGACTTTTTGTAGAGATGATTTTCATATGAAAATTAAGAAATTGAACAGTTCCGATTATAGAATTTACATGATAAAGATACGTTATTCACAAGGGGTTAGACATGTGCATTCCCACGAGGAGATAAAGTATTATTCTTATCGAGTAGTAGTTTGAAAATAGGGTAATTTTTTATTTTATTATTGTCAAGTTCCGTAAAAATAGTATTTTACTGTACTTATTTTTTTTCATTTCACTTTCATACTTAAAGTTTAATATATTTGTTACTTTCATGCTTTTGTTAGTCAATTAGTTATCTGATTTGTTAAATGATGATGTTGTCGCCTACCAAAAAAATAAAAAAATTTTTAAAACTAAAAAAAAAAGAAAGAAAGAAAGAAAACAAATCTCTTTCTTCAGACAACAAGCAATAGCACGCCGCCACCATCGCACCTCGATAACCCCGTCCTCATTCCGCCACCACGCAACCCCTCCCACTCCGATCCCGACCCCAATCACAACACTCACCGCAATTCACTATCTCTCTCTCTTAGAAGGCAAAGGAAGAAGGAGAGAGAGAGGCGCGTGTGGGTGTGTCTATGGGTCGTGGGTCAGCAGGGTTAACTCCTATCGAGTAGCCGCCGTCGCTGAGCGCTTGGCGGCTCACGTCAAATCTGGATATCGTGGCGAGGCCATGGAGTTCTTCATCTCTGCCTTTCCCTTTTCCAAGTAAAAACCCTTCCCCCATTCTTCTCAATCCCTATTTCAATTCCTTATTTTCCTTGCTTTTTATGCAATTGCTTTAGAAAATTATGAAGAAAAGGCAAAAGTGAGTCGAACCCAGTTCGCCTCTTCTGACAAATGGTGGGGATCTCCATTCTACATGCCAAGATTTGTGCACAAATATCTAAAAGCCCACACCTTGGGGTGGAGCATATGGAGTGCTGGGTGTCATGAATGGAATGATTGGCGTGAATGATCTTTGGAAGAAAAGGGGCCAGAGCTCTTGGAGTGAAACTTTAATGGCTGACAAATGGGTGTGAACGCAGTCGAGCAGAGTAAATCGAGAGTGGTCGCGCATGACCGCGACCGTCACTGCGAGATGATACTGCGGTGGATGGCGGGGATTCGAAGGGCAAGCCACAACGGCGGCGGAGGGGTTTAGGTTCTTGGTGGTGGTTTTGGACGAAGGGACGGAGGAGGGTGGATGCTGTAGCCTGTGGTGAGAGTCGAACACAGAGAAGGGAGAGAGAACTTTATATTATTTTATTTTTAATTTTAATTTTTCATTAATTAACTAATTGTAATAATTTTTTAATTTATCATTCCACATGACACAAATTTGATGGGCGAAACTTCAAAGCTATGCCAACGTTGTCATAAGTTTAACGAAACACTTGACAGAAAAATCAACAAAAATATAAAAGTAGTAGAAAAATCAAATTTAGGCATGAAAGTGAGACGACAAAAAATATGTATAATAAAATGTGATTTTTGCAAAACTTGAAAGTATTAAAATAAAAATTATCCTTAAAAATAATAGATTGATAATGATATAAAAACAAAGGTTCTCGGTGTGATGAGAGGCTACTTGAATTCAGCCCCATTATATAGTTAATTTAATCCAAATTGTAAAGCGTACTGCCCAAGCCATTTCTAAGTAATTTTTAATGATATTCTTCATCAATTTCTTTTGCTAAAACACATATATAAACTGATTTAGTGAGTCAAAAGGAAATAGATCTCACACATTGTTGAATCATAAGCAATAATCAGATATGGCTGAGGTGAAGCTACATGGAGTATGGGATAGTCCATTTAGTTACAGGGTGATATGGGCTTTGAAGTTGAAAGGCATAGCGTATGATTACATAGAGGAAGAGTTCATCCTGACAAGAAAAGTCCTGAGCTTCTCAAGTACAACTAGGGGTCATCATTTGCCCCAGAAGCCCATGGGCCGGTGGGGCCCCGCCTGGCCCAAAGAGAAAAAGCTCGGCCCGGCCCACCACCAGGCCCAGGCCGCCTTAGCCCATCGATTAGCAGGCTAGGCTTGGGTTAGGAGTTTTGAAGCCCGGCCTGGCCCATAGGCCCGGCCCACGTAGGCCCACATAGGCCCAGCCTAGCCTGCCTAGGAAAGCCCACCCCACAGGCCCGCCTATCAATTTTTTTGCAAATACATCATACATGTTTATTTACATCTTGGAACTTGGATTCTTGTTTACTGAGTTATGGACCCTAGGTTTAAATTGTATGCAATTGGAGAATGATTAAAAATGTTGGGTCTTGATGCTTTAACTATTGATAGTAAACTTGAGGATTTGAGGAAGGAATTATTTAAATTGTATAATATCTACAATAATAGGGATGTGTCTAATTCAAATCCAACTGTCCAAAGTGTAAACACAAGCACTTTGAGTCAAGCTCCTGGTTCTATAACTTTACCTATTATGCGTAATTTCTCTATGCAAGAGTTGAAAAAGGCAAAGCTTACATCCACATCTTCTCCCTCAACCACATCTGATTTGCAATTATATCTTGAATTAAATACAATAAAGGTTGATGATGATAATCAATTTAGTGTTTTGGGCTGGTGGAAAGCAAATCAGTCTTTATATCCAATTGTTTCTATTATGGCTCGTGACTTGCTAACTATACCAGCTTCAACTGTAGCATCTGAATCATGCTTTAGTGAAGGTGGTAGAGTTGTATCTGAAAAGAGGGCTTGTTTGAGTCCATCTACTATAGAAGCTCTTATTTGCTTAAAAGATTGGAGCTTGGCAAATGCAAGGATGCAAGATGCTGCAGTAAAGGAGGAAATTGCAGAAGATTTAATGAATGTTAGAGCTGCAAGACCAGATTGGATGAGAGCTTGTGATGGAGAGGCTGAGGTTGAATCCGATAATGAGACAATTGAAGTTGAAGCCAATACTATATGAGAGCTGCATTTTTTGTATTTTGGAGTTTCATAAGTTGAAAGACAATATGTTTTGAGCTTTTTATAATTTGAAGATACTTCTATTTCATATTTTAATATGATTTTTTCTAGATTTTTTTTTATTATATTTTTTTGTCTTCAGCCCGTTTAGGCCTAGCCCAACTGGGCCAGTTCGGCCCGGCCCGCCAAGCCCACAAAAGCCCGGCCCATGAGCTGGGCTTGGGTTTTAATATTTTCATAAAAGCCCGCCCCAGCCCGGTCCAGCCCAAGCCTAGTATTTTTGGGCCGGGTTGGCCCGGCCCGGCCCATTGCCGACCTCTAAGTACAACTAAGGCTTTAAATATCCATTGGGACGAAAATATTGACAGTCTAACTTACGAATATATTGACGAATATTTCCATATTGATATCGCTGATCATCAATCAAAATAATAGAAATTAGGTCAAAGTTTGGAAAATTTAACAATAGATTATTCACCTAATAATGCATGTATAGCACATAAAAAGTTTCAAAAATGCTATCCACTTGATTATTGAAGGATATGTAAGGAGATAAAATGCACGCATATGACAATTAATATTATAAAACATGCATTATAATAGAAATTTAAAGCATAACTTTATTGAAAATGATTAAATTAAGTTGCTACATTGCTTGTTAAATTTCACTAAAAGTAAGTAGTGATAACTATAAAAAATAATACAAGTTTGAGTATGGAATTATTGGAATACCATACCCCTATGCAATTATTTTGGCAGTGTAAATATATTTTTAGTATTAAAAGTCTTATTTTATTTAATATTTTTGTATCTAAAATATTTCACTCAAGTATATGTTTAACAAAATTACTTGTTTCGTAATCTCTAAGATATTTTAGTACTTCATCCTAAGTCCTACAGTCCTACTATAAACATTCACGTTCAAACAATAAAAGCAGGGTCAAGTCAAACAAACAGAAGAAAAATATCAAAAGAATGAAAAGAAAAACGAAAAGAAGCGTTTTCATTTAATTATGATCTATACGACTGTGTTTTGGTTTAGAGTTTTGAACTTTTATTTTCTTCTTCTTCCTCCTGCAGTTGCTGCGACTGGGCTCTTTCCTTTCTTCTTAAGCAGTTTCATCGCCCTCTCAATTTTTTTTTTTCTGGTCGTCTCACTCTCTCTTCCCCTCCTCCTCCGCTCCTCCACACCTCAACACTCTCAACACTCTTTTCCCTCATCAGCCTCAGCACCTCCAATTTTTTTTCCAGCCTATTATCAATATATCTTCGATATATAGGCAATATGGTCGATATCCATCGAATTTCACCTGTATTGGCCTCTTTCTCCGATAGGGAGGGAAGATAAAGACTTACCCTCCTATCTCTGTAGCACATATTTATGAGTTGTGTAGAATATGTTCATTGCGTGCAGTGAGCTGAAAATATTTCAGAGCCAAAATCGAAATAAATGGTGCAAAAACATACTATAATCTTTTATTATCCTGCATTTCCTTTCAATGTGAACTAAAAACAAAATTAATACATTTTCCTCCTCGGAGTGATTTGTTCCTCAATTTTACTCCTTTTAACTTGAAAACAAAATGGAGACCTTTTGATCATCGAACATGAATTATCTCTATATAACACTATCATCTCCTAGACTACTTTAATCTTGTCACCACAGCTTAATGTCACCCGTGGTCAAAGTTTCTTGTGATGTGAAAGTCGTACATTAGTTAATTTGTTTGAGGTCATTTTGTTCAAATACAGGGCAGCACCAGGCAGACAAAGACGGGACAATTCCTTTCTTTATTGGTGCCATGCATGCACTAACAATGACAGAAAGTACAAAAAATAAAAAGGGAAATATATTAAAATGAGAAAAAAAAAACGTGGAGGACAAGCTATTGAATTCAACCCCCGTTTGTAGTTTAATCGAAAGTGCAAAGCTCACTGACCAAGCCATTATGAATAACCATAATTTTTTAATGTTGTGAACTTTTTCCCTTGTTCTAAAAATTATATTTTCATATGTAAATGATATATAGTGCGTGAAATTAGAAACAAGCTCTCACACATTAATTTTTCTATTTCAGGATGGCTGAGGTTAAGGTACATGGAGCATGGCCTAGTCCATTTAGTTGCAGGGTGATATGGGCATTGAAGCTGAAAGGCATACCATTTGATAACATAGAGGAAGATCTTCCCAACATCAAAAGTCCTGAACTTCTCAAGTACAATCCAGTCCACAAGAAAATCCCAGTGCTTGTCCATGATGAAAAGCCGATCTGTGAGTCCATGATCATCGTTGAATACATAGAAGAAACATGGCCACAGAAACCATTGCTCTCCACTGACCCTTATGAGAGAGCAACGGCTCGCTTCTGGGTTAAGTTTGGGGAAGATAAGGTACATTAGCTCAGCAACTATATTTAATCTATGTATTACAGTGCATGTGGGTTAGGTAAGTTGATTTGTAGTGTTTTGTTTCGTTTCAATTAATAAAGTATTATTCGTAGTTTAGTTTTTTGTTCGTCCGTTGCGTACTATTCTTTTCAACTCAATATCAGAGCATGTTTGATCCTTCGGGGTTTAATCTGATCTTGATTTGTATCAGTTTATCTGTCGTCTTGTTCATTGTTTATTTTCGATTTAGTTGTCGTTGGTTTAGTTTGAAAAAAGGAAAACAAATCACCGCCGTCAGATCCCGATTTCCATCGTCTGATCAGAACCTCCTGCTTGAGTCACAGGAGCCTGCATCTACAGCCGCCGTCATTCCGCACCTGCCATCGAACCACCCACGTGTCTTCTCCGCCTTGAACCACTGACCCGCTGCCTAACCCGTGCGTGTCCAGATTCGACTGAAACCTTGACCCACCACCACTCGCAATCTGCAATAGTGACAAACCCACCACCATCTCGCGCCTGTCTTGAACCACTGCTGCTTGCTGCAGCGTCCTGATGAACCTCCTGCCCAGATCGTCATCGCATAGTGCCTGTTTGAAGCCCGTATTCAACGATCGTTGCTCCTTTCCGCCGCATCTGATCCGTTCCGCCCATAACCTGCATCGTCGCCTCGCCGTACCAGTGCCCACCTGACCACTGCACAAAGATCATGCATCCACGAACCAAGATCCGCTTGCCCACTCGAACCATGATAACCCGTCGTTGCTGCCTGATCAACCTCGGACTCTGCAATCTGCCAATCTCCCAGACCTCCGTGCCTGATTCACATGCTTCCATCTTCCATTCTCTGATCTGCTTGCTACTGCTGGTATGATAGAGTTTGACTTTTGAACCGTCGTCCTGATGATCTTTTGGGAAGAAGAAAGGAAAATCAGAAAGCAAAAAAAAGAATTACAAGTTGCTGTTGTTGGGCCTACTGTTGGGCTTGTATTGGTTGGTCTGAATTGAGAATGGAGTTTCATGCCCTGAATTTTCTAAATGACATCAAAATTACACATTTAAGTTATATATTTAAATAAGAATTATTAGATTTTGTTAGATTAGATAATTTAACGGTTTTTGTTTAGATGTATAACTTAAATGTGCACTAGAGAAAACTTCTTTGATGCCCACCATCACAACGATTGCTCAAGTTTTTGGACTGGTGACCATTCGAGTGACATTAATTGTGCATATGGTGATGAATTGGATTGTCTGTTTATTTGTTGCTGGAGTTGGGATATAGAAATCCCGTTCATTTAGTGATGGAGAGCATTTGAATTGTTGGAATCTGCTTGCGTGCCTGCTGGAATCTACAGTTTGATTGTTGATTATTGGAATTGCTTGATTGCTCATTCACTCGCTTGTTTGCTTGCTTGGATTGCTCGTTTGCTTGTTTGCTCGCTCGCTTGAATCGCTCATTTGCTTGAATTGCTCACTTGAATTGTTCGCTGACTTGAATTGCTCGCTTGTCTTGTCGTGTCCACCTAACAGAACTTGTCTTGCCTTGTCCACCTAACGGAGCTTGCATCCACATCCACATCAGCTTGTTGGCAAACTCATGTTGTTTACCACCATGAGTTTGACGAGGATGTTGGAAATTAGGTTTATTATTATTGTTATTTTATTTGTTTTCTTGTGGGCCAAGGATATTAGAGTTTCTTGTCTAAAAAGTATTAGGATTTACTTTAGTTTCCTCTATATATAGGAGTCTTGTACTCATTTATTTTCATAAAATCTAGCAAGTTGTAGTCTCAAGGGTTATGTAGCCGTCTTGAAAAATTTGTAGTTTAGTTTTTTGTTCGTCTGTTGCATACTATTATTATCAACTAAAATATCATCAACTTGTCAAAAGGAAAAATGCATATTAATTCATAGATTTATATTGACTTACCTTTTCACTTCACAATTAAAAGAAAAATGACAATTGCTTACTGGTCCAAAAGTATTTATTCGGTACCATATGTCATGTCGTTGTATTAAAAAAAAAAATTTCTTGGTAGTTTATTAAGTTTGTAGAGGTCCGAAGTTCAACTTCCTCTCTCTAGATAAAAATTTAAACAAAAAATGTTTCACTTTTATAGGGTAATGTTTAATTACCTAAGCTAGCTCATTATAGGGTAATGTTCGACGTGATTCTAATTTCTACATGATTAACAATAATTTCAATTAGAAAAAACTGACCAAAATGCTCTTGTATATGTTAGAAAGTGTTAGCAATAATTATGTCAGTTTTGTATATCTAAATAATATTTAGTTTGGACTATTGAAGATGAGACTAGTCCGTGCATGAGACCGGTCACCAGAGAAAAAACCTTACGTAATTATACATATACAGATAAAATTGTTTCTAATTCTAACAGGGCCCTGCGATTTGGATGGTCTTCCGAACCACTGGGGAAGAGCATGAGAAGGCCAAGAAAGAAAGCTTGGAGATGCTAAGAACGATAGAAGAGCACGCAGCTGGCACTCTTGGACATACAAAAATATCACAAGTTAAAATTCAACAAGAAAACATTTTTTTTACAACTTTCTTTATTATTAATTAAGGGATAAAACAAACAAATAGAGTCACACTTCAGTATTTGTGTTGACCGTGTTTTTTGATTAAATAATTATATAAGAAAAAGTAGTGTTAGAAACTTTTTAGTGGAACTCCCTCAAGAAAATTGTGCATTGAAACACACCAATAGGTGAACTTTTTCTTGCAAAATGATAATAGTTTTATTATAATATGAAGAATTGATACATATATAAAAGAATATTTTGGATACAGTAATGCTAGTTGTCATTGTGCTGGTGGATTTGAGAGCAAGACGGGCCTGAAAATAAGTAAAGGAACACATTCAAGTCTTGAAATCATTCACATGCAAACCCCAAAGACAGATGACACTCCAAAGACAAGGGAACTACTTTCTTGATGAAAAAGTCAAACACTTCGCCAATTGTCATCTAAGAAATCTACAAAAGAAAACTACAATATAACGAACATGACAACACTCATTGACAACGAGCAAAACCGACTACCAAAAGAATTGACAATAAACCGACCAATGCTCATGCCAACATGAATTTTATGCTCAACATCTTTAGCGAAGCTACTAGAAACAACGAAATAGACCTAAGAGGAGCGGATAAAATACTCGCTAGGGGAGACTCACAAATAACCTCACCAAAGAGGTACCTATTTAAGGAAACTAAAACGAAAAACAGATTTGCAACAATCCATGAGAAGAGGAAGGAGAAAGGCTAGGAGAAGGGGGGAAAAGGCTGCCACCGGCCCCAAGCCGAGCTAAGGTGATTGTGGGAGCAAATTTCCCCTGATGGTGGATTTGGGAAAAACCTACAAAAAAAAAAAGACAATAAGAGTTAGACTAACACTAGTGTGGTGTTAGCCAAAGGGCCTCTGATGACTAAGTCAGAACGACTGTAGGAAGTAATAAGAGTTTTGGGAGAGTTCTTGATTACCGGATTAAAGTGGCTGACTCTAGCTTCTTATAGAGAACTGAGGAGTTAACCCAAGCGTCCAAGTTCGTTGAACTTGTTAGCAAAGTGTTACCTAGTATGCACACCAATGGAGGAATATTCCTCTCAGATTTCTAGAATATGCTTAGGTGTGTCTTGCCCTACTTAGAGATTGATTGGCAAGCCTATCACATATCAAGGTCATCTACTTAGAGATTGATTGGCAAGCCTATCACATATCAAGGTCATCTGCGTAGGCACTGGGCAATCAACTTAGACCGTTGGTGACGAATTGGGCCCATAGGCCTTTTGCTTGTAAGCTGCTAGGGCCTTCGTAGAGAATTTAGCCCGTTAGCCCTTTAGGGTTTGACTAACGGTCTGCGTATTCCTTTAAGGGCAGAGTAGTCTTATTTGATAAATTGCTCGTGTGGCGCATTCCCATTGATAGGGATATTTTATGTTCACACAAATGCCCCCAGCTTTTTAGGGTGGAGGTAGGAAACTCAAAGAGATGTATTTTGTAGTTGCCCAAATAATATTGGTCTTCAAAATCAAATAGGAAATTGGTCTTCAAGATGGAATAGGAAAGCAATCTCCAAAGTTGAATGGGAATGCAATCTTCTTCCTTGGTCTCCAAGTTGGCTTAGGAGATTTATTCCTTTTGGATTCCAACAATGAATGGGATTCTATTTATTTATTCAATTGTTGAAACCTTATATATAGCGATGCACGAGCTCTTCTTTCTCATCACAAATATTCACATGAACATCCGTCAAGAGCAAGGAACACACAAATTCTAAATTTTCTACAGAGTATCGAAAAGTCCAACTTTGTGTTGATGTTAAGAAATTGCCGAAGTTGATCTCGACACTGTTGCTCCTTATGCACGCGTTAGCATGCTATGCTGGCGGCTAGGTGGCTCCAGCTAGGTAGGCTTGACCCTGCTAGGTGCTGCCTAGTTGTTGGCATCGGCGGTTCTGCTTGGCTGGCGGCTCGAGCCAATTTTTTTCGGCATTCGTCCTAATCCAATCCAACACCAATTCATCTCCAGCATTTCCATCAACAAAAAAGATGTTGGAGTAAATTAAAATCTTATGAGCGGTCTTCTAAAATTTCTTCGTTCTTTGGCAAGTAGAACGTGATATCGCCTTAAAAGAAATCCGTTTTACAATATTGGTCTTCCGAAGTTTCTTTGTACAAGCAAGGAGGTTCACTCACACTTGTGGGCTATATTTTGGCCTCAAACCATGTGTGAATGAAGATAATCATGAGAAGAGGCCAATCAAGTTTCATCTATTCTATATATCTTTATGGTTTAAGTTTTTCATGACTCAAGTTTTCACCAAAGTGATCTGAGCCGTGGGTTGTGTTCCCGCTTGGTTGCGCCGAATGGATATAGGGAGATGATATGCTTTGCCAACCTGAGTGAATTCTTTGGGTTGGAGCTGACCTTCCAGGAGTTCTTTTACTTTTATGAAATTAAGCTTTAACTCTTATGTGCAATTCAAGATGAAGGTCAAGCTATCCAGCGAGCCAAGTCAAGGTGATCATGACTAGAAGTGTGCGACGTTGGAGATCAACGGTAGCTGGGAGGTCGAGGACTGTGATCTACGAATCCTCATTGTGCCCTGCTTTGGTAAGTGTTCATTCTTTGAGCTATTCTGGGATGAAGGTAGTCTACATGCACCCCCACTAATTGCAATGTGTTGTTTCGCAAGGGAGTTCATTGTAAAGAAAATTGTTGTTAAGCCAGACATGTGCCCTCTGCAGAATAAGTGAAAGGTAAAGGAGTGATGTCATCAGGGCTTTCTGAAAAGAACTAGGAAGTGGTCGGCTCGCCGTGAAATTTGGAGCAAAGTGCTCATGATGATTATCCGTTTGTCCAAAGGCATATGGCAATGATATTCTGCTCGTTAAGATAAGTGATGCTCCCATTTAGTCTGCTGTGAAGGAAAAAGAGTTTTCAGATGGTGAAAGCTTTTTAGTGCGTAGGCCATTGCCATCGCTGAGTGGTCGACTTAACACCTTATCAAGCAAGTATGGGGACTCAAATCAGTTTGATGATAAGTCTGAGGGCGAGTAATCTGTAGACAAAGGACTGAAGGTGAAGTCACCGCTTATTCTGCCAACTCATAAGACTGCATCGTCAGCTATTCCTGGTGCAGACGGCTCTTCATCAACCAATGATACTTCGGTTGATGCTCTTCTAAAAGGTAACCTGGTGGTGGATAGGTCTGCTTGTGTTACATTGGAAAAAAGAGTGAGGAAGTCCGCCAATCTGGCTGAGTTTCGAACTCGTGATCACGAGGGAAGAAGAAAGAAGTATTGTTCTCGTTTTAATGGAGTATGATCCTGGCAGAGTAGACCATAAGCGACAATCATTCTAAACTTGCTGATCTCGAGTCTCGTGTTGCCAAATTGAAACATTTTTCTTGTACCACTTCTAAAAGAGCTGAGGATGCCAAGCATGAACTCAAAAGCTTGGAAAATTCCAAGTCTTCCTCCTCAGGTTCCCCCACTTCTGATCAGTTGAAGAACTAGATAAGGAGAACATTAGGCTGACCTTTAAGGTTGTCCAACTACAAGAGGTGCTGCAAGCTGATCAAAAGGCTCATAAGGAGGACTTATGCAAACTATCTGAAATGACTCGGGCTTATGAAGATGCGAAGTCTGCCAATGTTGCCATTTATGAAGAATAGACTCACGATGCGAAGGTTGTGGTCATATTGCAACTACAGAATGAATTTTTGGAGGGTAAGCAGACTGAGCTCCTTGGTGAGCTGGAAGAGTGAGAACGCCTTTGTGATGCACATGAATTTTTGGAGCGTTTTAAAGATTCTTCTGAAGAGGAGCGCTTGATTGTCATCAATGGGGTTTACAAAACTGGGTATCTTGAGCATGGGATTGGTCTTCCATCATTTTACCCTATGATTGAAGAAGAGATCTAGAAGTTGATAGATTCCATTAATGTAGACTTAGTTTATGCCATGGTCTGCGAGATAGAGCCCATTACTGTCATAAACGACAGGCATAAGTAAGAATTCGATGTAGAGTCGGCGGTCAACATCAAAAACAGTGGCCAAGTTGAAGCTAATGATGTTGGTTTGAGCAACGAAGCTGACTAAGGCGAAGCCAATGTAAAGGATGATGTGGCCAATGTAGCGTCCAATAGAGGGTCGGATTGGGCCTCCTTTTTTTATTTTCACACTTGTCTTTATTTTTCTGCATTATTACTTCTTTTCTTTTATGCATTTGAATAATTGGCTGATTGATTGGTCTGCTTTCTTTCTTGCCTTGAATAATTGGTCGTTCGTCAACCTTTTTTTCCCTTTGTTGAATAAAGAGATTTTTGTCTTTCTTCTATTACTTGGCTACTCAAATAATTTGAAAGTTGCACCTTTCTCATGCCGTTTGCCTTCCGCTTTAGTGCGCCTTGTTTAATTGTCTTGTCATAGTGCATCAAAAATCTAGGGCTCTAATTCAAAATTATCTTGATTTATCCCCCCGCGAGGAGTTGCCAAAACATTTGTCTCTTCACCCATTCCAATATGAAGGATTCATCAATCAAACAAAAGATAGTAAATGGGTAGGTTTGAAAATAAATGAATTGCTAGTTGTAGAATATTATCCCGTTAGACTTAACCCCAACTAAAATAACAAGGGTTCGGACAATTTTGAAGTGTTCGGCATGGCACGGTGTAGACCAATGTTAGGCACAACAGTGTTGGCTTGCTTTGGCCTTTGTCATAGGTTCTACTTCGACCCATTTGGTGAAGTAGTCCGTTGCTACTATCATCATGTTTTTTCCCCCAGTAGCGAACGACATCGGTCCCATTAAATCGATTGCCCACTGCATGAATGGCCAAGAACTTGTCTGCGGATGAAGTTCGTTGGCAGGTAGCGCTGAAACAGACTTGTAACATTGGCATATGTGGCACTTTTGAGCAAAATCCTTAGCATTATGGTTGGCCAGTAGTAGCCTGCGTTTGGAGCTTTCTTAGCTAAGGATCAGCCTCTAAAATGATTGCCACATGCACATTCATGAATGAGGCTCAAGACTTTGAGATCTTTGGGAGGCTTTAGGCAGCGGAGGTGCGGTCCGTCAATGGATCTTCGAACGAGCATGCCGTTCCACACGTAGTATCGTGCTACCTTCATTTGGAGTTTTCGTAACTCCATTCTGCTTTTGGGGAGAGCACCATTAACTAAATAGTCGATGATGAGATCTTGCCAACTTGGAGCGGTGTCCATTTGTGGGATCTCTACTGTTGGTTCCTCGTCTATGCTCGGCTTTTTTAGGTATTGAACTGGGATGAAGTGTTTGAGCTGGTGGTCTAAGGCAGAGCTTAAGCTTGCCAGGGCATCTACATAAGGGTTGTCTGCTCGTGCAACCTGCTTGAGAGTATAGGTGGGAAATGCGTTGAGCAACTCATGGACCTTTTCCAAGTATCACGCCATTCTCGGGTGCTTTGCTTCGTACTTCCTTGAGGCTTGTTTGGTGACCAGTTGTGAATCAGAATAAATGGTGAGGTTCTTCACCGTTAAGTCTTTTGCCAGACGGAGGCCTACTAGTAGGTAGGGGTGGGTTGGAAAAACCAAAAACCGAAAAAAATCGAGTTGAATACCGAACTGAAGCCGAAAAACCGAAAACCAAAAAAAAATCGAACCGATTCACGAAAATCGAATCGAACCGAATTTATTTGGGTAGGTTCAGGTTCCAGGGGTTCAAAAACCAAACTGAACCGAACCGAATCGATTTCCCAAAAACGACGTCGTTTTATGGTTTTTAATTGTAACCCTACCTTCTGCCGTTCACTTTTGCGTTCCACTCTAGCCTTTCTTCCAGTCGACACAGGTCCATGACCATCTTCCTTTCAGCCTCTCACTCTAGCCCTTCCTTCCAGTCGACAGATCCACCTTCCACTGCTTCCAGTCGACAGCCTCTCTCCCTCTCTCACTCCAGCCTCTCTCACTCCAGCCCTTCCTTCTGCATTCCACCTTCCTTCTGCACTTAGTGACCTCGCTCGCACTCACCCACCCGACCTCACCATCAACGATTCAAGGTAAGGATTGAAGCAAATTTCTTCTTGAATTGTTGATCTTTCAATTGTATTAAGGATACCCAATTGCCCAATTTGTTTAATTTTGGCTGATCCAATTGCCCAATTTGTTTCTGATTTGTCGATCTAAATACATCCCTTCTACGATTGTTCTTTATTTAATTAAATACTGTGTGATCTAAATACATCCCAATTTGTTTATGTACTGAGTGGTGGCTGTACATGCAATCTCTTTATACCTTTGGTTTAATGTTTAATAGTTCACTAAATTTTTAATCTTAGTCAATTGAAATTATGCGGTGCTGATAGTTGATTTCAAACCCTTCATTTATGGTGGTTCTGTATATATCAAACCTGGAACAACAGTTGCACGGCTTGTTCGTGATTGGTTTTTTAACTTGAGATAATGAATTATCATATGCCTCTGCTGGTATAGAAAGGAAAGAAAGGCATCTTTTCTTTTCCTTTGACTTTTTTTCTGTCAACCAAGTAGAGGTCTCGAGATTAGTATTATGATGTAGTTATGTTTAATGAGGGACGTTCAGTTTCACTTAGTTTTTAGGATCTTATATTCAATATCTTACATTACTCATGCTTTCAAAAAAGGAATAGGAGCCCTTTCATCAGAACAATCATGTTTGCATCTTTGCACTAGTTGTGAACATCTTTTAGCAACATATGAAATTTTAGTGGTAGCCAATTAGCAACGTACTTAAAAAAGAATCATGTGATGCATGATTGTGACATAGGCTGTTTGTTGTTTCCTTTTTCATGGTGCATTCGGTAGTGAAATTCTTAGATGCAAGTATTTGATATGTGAAGTTGAACTATGTTAGTTGGTTGGTGAATATGAATAGAGAACATATACAACACTACAAATGATTATCTTAGGAACTTGTGCCTTATTAATAGAGAAGTTTTTTTATGGCAGATGAAGTCAAAGGCATCAAAGGCCTCAAGCTCAAGCTCAAACTCTAACACAATTAGATCATCAAGTAACACTGAAGACTGTCATGGTCAAAAGAACTCATCTAGTTCTACTTCATCGCAAGTAAGTAATTATCTCTATTACTTTAGTTTATCAAAAATGGGTTTTATGGCTTAAATTGTTTAACATAATTAATTGTAATGATTATCTTATTGTAGAAGAACATTGTTGGTGAATCAACTCCGTCTTAAGGCTCTCAACAACAAGAAGTGGCTACTCCAATTGGTGGATCCGAAAACCCTTCTGATGCGTCTCCAAGTGAGCAAGTAAGTAAAGAAGAAGCTCTCTTGCTTTCTTTAAAAAGTAATGAAAGGTCCGTAGTTTGGGAGCACTATGAACGGAAAATTGAGAATGATAGAGTTAAGGGTGTGTGCAAACATTGCAAGCAAGAATTTATGGCTGGCCCAGATAAAAATGGCACAACAAATTTGAAAAATCATTTATCAAGATGTAGAATCTACCCTCCTAATAAGGAAATATTTGATGCAAATAGGAAAAAAATCTTAACTTTTGGCAAGAGAGATAAGTTGGAAGCGATAGGATTTTATCAAGAGGAAGTCACTAAGGCTTGTTTTAAGATGATAATTCTAGACGGGTTATCTTTTGCCCTTGTTGAAGGAGAAGGTTTTCGCTATTTTTGCGAGATGGGTATTCCTATGTGGAGAGTGCCTAGTCGTAAGACAATCGCTAAGGATGTGCTTGGCTTGTTTTATTCCGAAAAGGATAAATTAAAGAGCCAATTGAAGTCATATAGGGTGTGTCTAACAACGGATACATGGACTTCTATTCAACAAATAAATTACATGGTTCTCACGGCGCATTTTATTGATGATGATTGGATGTTACATAAAAGAATTTTGAACTGTTGCGTAATTCCAAATCATAAAGGAGAATCCATTGCTCAACTTTTGGAGGAATGCTTGGTGGAGTGGGGTATAGAGAAGGTGTTAACTATTACGGTTGACAATACTTCCGCAAATGATTCCGGTTTAAGGGACTTGGTGAACCGAATAAGTGGATGGGGACTTCCTAATGCACTTTTACATGATGGAAAATATTTGCATATGAGGTGTGTTGCTCATATCCTCATTTTGGTTGTGAATGATGGGCTAAATTTGTTGAATAAGTGCATACAAAGCATTCAGAATGCGGTTAGGTATGTAAGATCTTCCCCTCAAAGGTTGGAGAGCTTTAAAAGGTGTGTTGAGAAAGTGAGAATAGATAGCAAAGAGCTTGTGATTTTGGATGTCCCTACGAGGTGGAATTCCACATTTTTTATGTTGGAAGCGGCTTTGAAGTTAAAGATGGCTTTTGATAGATTGAAAGTAGATGATGGTCATTATCTTTCGTATTTTATTAAAGACAACCTTGAAAATATAAGGGAGGGGCCACCTTCAACCAATGATTGGAATGAGGTGGGGATGTTTGCAACCTTTTTATGAAGTCACATTGAGAGTATGTTGTTCCAATACTCCAACAATTCATAATACTTTCGGTGATATATTTAAGATCAAGGGTCTTTTGCATGAAAGCAAAGAGAACCACATATTTGTGTTTAATCTCCATGACCATGCAAGAAAAATATGACAAATATTGAGGTTCAATGGAGGATATGAATCAATATTTCTTTGTCGCTCTTGTGCTTGATCCTCGCCATAAATTGGATAGGGTTGTTGATTATTTTGAGATAATATTTGGTGAGGATGGTGAAAAGGTTGAAAGTAGCACAAATGCGGTGAAGAATTTGTTGATTGATCTTTACAAGATTCTTGAAGAAGGTATGTCTTCCGCTACACAACAAAGTGTGAGTAGTGATAGTTCTCAAACGGCAAGTGGGCATTCAACAAGCATGACCGAACCCGAAAGGAAGTTGAAAGAAAAAAGTGAAATGAGGAAAGCAAAGAGAGCCCGGGTTATACATAATGATGTGGATAGATATCTTTCAGATCTTAATGAAGAGGAAGAAGATGCAAAATTTGATATATTGAATTGGTGGAGGGTGAATGGGGTATCTAAATATCCTATATTGGCACGTGTTGCAAGAGAGATTCTAGCTATTCCCGTATCAACAATAGCTTCGGAATCTTCTTTTAGCACAAGTGGAAGGATAATTGATCCATATCATAGTTCTTTGAGTCTAAAAATGGTGGAGGCTTTGATATGTACCCAAAATTGGCTTAGGTCCACCCATGTTGCATTACATCATGAGCCAACCATTGAGGAGATTGAGTTTTATGAAGAAGTTGAGAAAGGTAATCTTATATTCTTATTTATTGTATAAATTATTTGATTTTGTTAGAGTATGTTTTTAAAATAATGTTTTAATTATGATGTGGTTTTTTTTTTCTTTCTATTTGTATGTAGACATGTCAAGTGGAAATTCAAGGAAAGGTGCTATGTTGCCCCCTATCCCTAGGCCACCTAAGCATTAACAAACTCTTATTCAAGGTTGAAATGGTTAGGTGTTGAAGTGTTGAAGACTCAAGTGTGCAAGATTTGAATTGTTCAACCTTAAGTTTGAACTTGTTTGGAATGTTTATTTTATGATTGTAATGGATAATTCGTAATTGTGGATTGTTAAAGTTCATTTTAGACTTGAATTTGAACTTTAGACAAATTTGAAATGTTTAGTTTAGACTTGAAACTTGAATTTTTAGGGAGTGTTGAAAACTTGAAATTTGGAATGTTTGGACTTGAATTGTGAGTGTGTATTTTAGACTTGAAATTTGGAATGTTTATTGTTGAAGACTTGAAATTTTCAGGTTTTTTTGTTTATAAAAAAGGTTTCTGGTTTTTTTTTTTTTTTTTTAAACCAGCCCGAACCGAAATCGAACCGGAAAAAACCGAACTGAAGTCAACCCGAACCGAATAGAACCAAAAAAAAACCAAACCGAACCGGACCGAATAGTATTTTCGGTTGGGTTTCGATTTAGGCAAAAAACCGAACCAATTGAAACCGAACCCACCCCTACTAATAGGGCCTCGTATTCAGCCTTATTGTTGGATGCTCGAAATTCTAGAGTGATAGACTGCTCCAGGATTGAACCATCTAGAGTGAGGAGGACCAGGCCTGCTCCTGCTCCCTGATTGTTGGAAGCTCAGTCGACATGCAGATGCCACAGATTTCCTATAAGTGCAGCTGACGGGTTTCCTCGGTGTTCATTCGTCTCCGGTGCTATTCCGGGTAGTGATGCTGGGTCCGCCAAGGTAAGAGTGAACTCGACTACGAAATTTGTCAGTGCTTGGGCTTTGATTGCCGTGCGGGCTTGGTACACTAAGTCATATTTGCCAAGCTCTAATGCCCATTTCATTACTCGTTGAGAAGCATCTGGTTGTGCAAGACTACTTGCAGCGGATATTCAGTCATGACGATGACATAATGCTCCTAAAAATAAGGTGTAAGCTTCCAGGCTGCTACAATTAGGGCCAAAATCAACTTTTCAATCTTTGGGTATCTGGTTTCCACATCGAGGAGAGCTTTAGATGTGTAGAAAACAGGTAGTTGGGTCCAATTCATGAACCAAATTCAAGCAAGTATGCCCAACATCTGTACCATATAACCAAAGTATTAATCAATTAAGTTCTAGCATATAATATGTTAAATCCACATCCAACATCTACGCCATATGCACATGCACAAAATATGTACACAATATGCACAAATGAACATTAAATATAGATCAAACAAACCACGAACAAAATTCACTTCAAAATACATGGAATTACACAATCCTAAAGTCTAATCTGTTAATTTTCCCCACATTAATTGTACAAAACAGTCAATCGCACCCAAAACCCTAAATTCCCAAATTGAGAAAACCTAAGTTTAAATAATGAAAATTGAATTGAAAACCTACATCTTTTTTAATTTTGCCATTAAAATTGTATAAATCGATGGAATTAAAGTGTGGCGTTGGTTGCGAAACTTGCAGCTTGTATAAAATGGAGCCGGAAATTTTGCAGACAATTACTGAAAAACTTGGGAAAAAACTTGGTTTTGTGGCCACACTACTGTATTTTGTACTATGGCTTGTGTTTGTTTGGAAACTTGGCATCGGTTAGAAAATTAGAGAAGGATTTCGGTCGCACTGTTTGGGGGTTAGAGTTCGTCGAGCTGGGGGTTGCGAGAGATTTTTTTGGACAAGGAAGAAAAAAATGATGACCGTGTCTTCGCATTAACCCATTTATATGGGAGGACAATTTTGTCATTTCAAGTTTGAGCAAAATCTTATTTTGGTATTATTGTTGTGCATGTAGTGAGCATGGAATGTGCATGGACCGTTTGTCCTATGTTGATCTCAAGTTTAAAAATTTGTCTCAGTTTTATCAATTTTCCTAAAATCATTGGAAAGTGAAAATAAAAAACAATTAAATAAGTGAATGAAAAGAAAATAATATAATTGGAGATATTATTAATCATTGAAATCATATCCAAGAAGGGTGAGGTAATCATTCTGAATTAAACCTCTTCATAAACCCTATCTCAGAAACATGATGCAGCATAACAGAGAGACACAATTAAGTTTAATTCAATGTCAAGGGCGGGTTCCATCCATAGCAGATATCATACTTACTAGTCTTGTAATTGAACATACACGGCCCAGCCGCCTTTATGCTCCACACGCACACTTTACATAGTCTCTGATCCCTGTTCTGTATATAAATATCGAAATACTCGAATGAATATTTCCAGGCCATACCACAAAAGTATAGGGTAGTCCCCCAGAAGTTGGTGGTAAATTCGAACTCGAAATTTTGTTCGTACAAGATTAAATGGGTGCCTACATCTCCGGTTTTGGATTTACAATGAATTGTGAGGTTCATGTCAGGGCGTAAATTGTTGATGATACGTACATGCGCCGTCGGCAGAAGGCCGGCCTCAATCGTAGTACTGAGGAAGACAAGGAGCAGCAGCAGTTGCAGGAAGACATACCTTGTGAGAAGGCTCATCATGTTTGGGAATTTCTTTGGTAAGTGAGGATATGGGTATGGTGTTTGCTAAAGGTAATTCATCATCCCATATATTAATTTTACCTATGCATATTGACGTATAAAATTTTGTACGTTCATTCTTACTTAATTAATTGGTATCAGAAACAATGAATGGTCAGTTACATAGTTTTGGACTTGTCAACAGTCAACCCAAAGTGGCAATGCTTTTAGCCAGCTACATTTAATGGTTGTCCATGTTTGGGATGAAAAATGGCGTCCATGCAGTAATGCATTCTATTGTAATTATCAAGTATAAATTTAACCATACGATTATTTAGGAAAAAATCTTGAGTGGTACGTACTATTCAATGGTACGACTATTGAATGGTTCAGATTAATTTGCAGTGGGCCCCAAATGAATCATAACCATTTAACAGTACGTACCATTCAATGGTACGTACCACTGAAGTTGGACCCATTATTTTGACACAAAATAAACATACTTGTCAGCAGGCACGGGTCTGGACCTGACTCAGGTGGGCTTCAGCCCATCTCAGTTTTGAACTTTTTAGGTACTAAGTACCTATATTAGTCCTAGTAACCTACTTCATAATTAGCCCAATACCACATCTTTCTTGTAACTTATTGTAGGTTTTCTTTGTGTACAATTATGCATTTTGAGGGGTAAGGCTCATTACGCCCCCCTAACTAAGTGTATCTCTTTTTTCTTATCAATGAAATTCACTCGTACCGTCGAGTTTTGTTTATAAAATGTTATTTATACATGTTATACTTGAAGTCATTAGTAGGTTTTATAACATTTGAAGAATGTAAAAAAATAAATGAGACCCTGCCGAAATTTTGAAAAAAAATTCCACTAATGAAATTTGGCTTAAAAGTTTAGCCCACCCGAGATTTGAATTCTGGATCCATGTGTCATGCCCCGGACCCGGAGTCAGTAAGAAAAATAATAAAATATAACCCCGCGCCCGGCGCGCTAGCTAAAAGTATAAATAAGAATAAAAACGAACTTTTCTTATATAAATAACCCCCAAAAATCCTTACAGGTGTACAAAAATAATAAAACTATCAAATCCTTAAATCCCTCGTCTAACACAAACTCTGCTCGTCTAGCCCTGTCTTGCCAAATAACTCATCTATAAAATAAAAGGGTGAGGGGTGAGCAACAACCATTGTCGCTCAGTGAGTAGAATATGTAATATGTCAGTCAAGCATGCCATTTTACACACACTATAAAATATGATAATAATATCAAAGCTTTAGCCACGTAATTTCACATCACATCATCCCTTCACATGTTGATTATCCTTCATAATATGCAGCTCACCACGTGACCCCTAAATTGACCATTCTGCCCTAATGTCCCCGTGTGCCGTACATTTATCCCTCGAATAACCCAACACTAAAGTTCTCATGCTCCATGAACAATCTCAAATAATTCACTGATCAGATATATAATAACTCCGAAAGCATTTCACCAAATTCAACATGCTTGACTTGAAAATAAGAGATATATTTGTAAATAGAGTAAAACCCACAATAGTTCGTGATTTTCACATTTATTACAAAATAAGAACTTTTTGAACATATTATATAAATCACTCACCTCGATCAATAGCTAGAACCTTGGCAAGACAAACATCTACCAATCCCCTAACCCTAACTCTCTCTCACTTTTTCTTCTCTCTGCCTGAAGCTTTGCACGCTGCCTTCTTTCCAAAACCATGGAGCAAAGCTCCTATTTATAATAGTGCTATGGCGGCTACAAGCCTTAATGGCTAAGTAAAAAATATAATAATTAAATATACTATATATAGATAAAGGTAAAACTAATATATATGCACACACACCAAAACTATATATATATATATATATATAATTGCTCTTTTCAAACAAAAATATATTTTCAAAATACGGGATCTCACACCATGCCTGCTTGTCAGACACTTTCTAATGAAAGTGAGCCACTTATATTAGAAAGTGTGTTAGTTAATATACCAATTTTGTGTGGTTAAGGAGTTCGATATTTCGTTTTTAGTTTTTAATTTTTGTTTTCAACTTTTTTGAAAACTAAAAACTTGTTTGGTAATTGTATAGCTTTTTCATTTGTTCAAGGTAATAATAGCAATGTAAATTTTATTAAAAACTCAATGAATTGATTTAAAAGTTGAATATCAATAACAGCTAGGGGTGCAACTTAGGCGGGTTGGATGGTCAACCCAACCCTAACCCAATCTTCACAATTTGGGTTTGGGTTGGGTTCGGGTTCATATGGGTTTAGTCGGGTTTGGGTTTTAATTGGGTTCGAGCTTATTCGGGTTGGGTTCGGGTTCGCCCAACTTTACGAGTTCAATCTTATAACACCTTATTTTGCATGATTTTTCAAATTTTAAACCAAACAACGTTAATGTTAGTTAATATTCTATTTACACACAAAAGTTAAAGCAAACAACTTGAAGACTATTTCTAATATTTCAACCATGCAAAGTTGAAATTAAATTACAAGACGTATACCAAAGCTTCAACAAAAAGAAATGTAAACGTAACACTATCATTCATTATCAATATGAAAGTGGACAATAAACTTCAAGTATAGTCATTCCAAAACTTATACATAACTTATATAATATAAAGTGAGATGGGTAATATATGCATAGGCAAATTCGAGCTCAAAATAGGGTTGAGTTTGGGTTGACATGGGCGGACAATGCATCAACCCAACCAAACCCAATAAATAATCGGGTTGAGGTCAGGTTGGGTTTGGGAGGGTTTTTTTCTTATTCTAACCCGCTCGATTGGGTTTGAAATCGGGTTGGGCATGGGCAGATTCGGGTTGACCCAACCCAAGTTGCACCCCTAATAACAGCCAAACATCTACACATTTCACACATTCAAATTCGATCAAATTAAAGATTAAGCTTTTCAGAAAATTAAAAATTCATCAAGTTAACTAGAACTAAATTTTCAATTAAATAAAATCACATGCTAGCAAAATTTTTATTAGTTACAATCTCACATAAGTATAAAAGACAAATAAATCTTTTAATTGTTAATAGTCATGACAACTTGTGCATGGTAGTACCTCTAAATAACCTATACATGTGTAAAATAAATAAATTAATAATCAAAAGACATGCAAATTTGAGATGTAAAAATCACATTTACATCTCATTTTACATTTCGAGGAGATGTATATTTTAGTTTTACTTCAATAGGAGAAATGTAATTTTGGGATCTCATATATTTTTCTCTCTTTGATTGACGAGGTCCATCTCCAAAAGATGTAAAAAAAAAATGTAAATGTGGCTTTTACATTTCAAATTTGCATTTTTTTATTAGAGATGCGCCTAATTTTCATTGGCCCAGAAAAATAAATATTATTGACTGTTGTAGGCCTGTTTTACTAAGGGAAAATAGAGGGAGAGAGTTGGTGGCAGAAAGAGAGAAAAGAGAGAGTTTAAGAATTAAATATTAACTACAACATTGACATAATTATTGCTAGTGATAGGATGTGAGAAACTTGCTCTCCAAGTAATACCAGTTGTACAAGGAAAGATCTAAAAGATCTCATAGAATTCTATACATAATCTACTAATTAAGATATTAGACAATCACACTCCTAATTAAATATTAACTACAACATTGACGTAATTATTGCTAGAATACGAACGCAATTTTTATTTGAGGTAGAACAATATATAAGATGAGCTTATGGTTCATTTGAGATAACAACCAAAACTTGATAGATAATCACATAATTAATCCTAGGCTTATTTTTAGTTACGTCCCTTGAAACTCGATTTTACTCTCACTTTGCCCCTTAAAACTTAAAAGCCACTACTTTATTCTCTAGAACTCAATACCTTCACGTTGCCTTGTTTTTGTCTATTCCGTTAACCGTTAGTTCTTATGTGACATCAATTGGGTCCACTTATAGTTGATGTCGCACAAGTATAAAGCCCACATCCAATCAATTGATGCCACATAGTATGAAACAAAAGAGAACAGAATATTTAACATTTAGATAATGGGTGCATTTCCACTTCTAGCCTTCTTCCCGGTTGTCTTCTTCGCAACTCTTTCCAAACCTTGTCATTCAGCTGCTAATTCTAAATTGAAAACCCTGAAAAACCCATCAACGAATTAATCCAAAAGTAACAAAATTAAATAAACATACAATAATGGGAAAAGGGTATCGTACTGGAAGGGCGACTGGCAAGAAAGAAATGAAGGGTATCCGGAGGGATTTAAAGTTACGATGGTTTTAGATATTGGCTTGGGTATGAAAATTAGAGATAACGATGAGAAAATTTGTGAAGATATACAGATGAGACTTTTTAAGCTGGGCTGGTTTTGGATTAGATAGATGACATGTAGGCTATTTTTTTACCTAAAAACTTTTGGTCAGGGAGGTGGCGATTCGAGATGGGGAAGGGGAGAGGGGAAGAGAAAAGGCACGGGGGAAGATGGGATTTTGGTATTTTTTCTCTTTTATTTTCTTAAGTTTTTAATTAATAAATAAATACTCACCAATTGTACTCAAATACTCTTCTCTTTTTGTCAGATGGATGCCATATAGGCAAAGTGAAGCGAAAATTGAGTTTCAGAAGGTTAAATGACGAAACTTGAGTTTAGGAGACAAAGTGAGATTAAAGTCGAGTTTTAAGGGACATAGTAAAAAATAAGTCTTATTCCTAACGATAGTACAAACTAGTCTTCCCATGGAAAGCAATCATAAGCCCTGGTGTCGTAGTTGTACCTACATGCACCACTAGATATTATACGCCACAAACAAATACTACACTTTCTTCTGTCTCTTTTTTCTTTGTATATAGTGAACTTATGAGATGCACCTTCCCACTCCATGCTGCAGTAGAAACGTGTGGTTCCCCAAATGCTTGGTCGGAAACTGAATTCATAGGACCAATGAAAGGGGATGACATGGACGCCGAGATCTGAATCCGAAGATCGACAGTGAATTGTCAGACTTGAGTTAGTCGTGCCGTGATGCTCAGCCAAATCGTTTGTGATCTTAACGTGTGCTCTTTTAAAAGCGTCACACAGAATTAGGCACAACACAAGTAGGATCATAAGTTGCAATACATTTCTAGTGACTAAAGCCATGTTTGCTTGAAGAGGATTGGGTTTTTTCTGTTTGTCTGTTTTGTTTTGGTTGGGAATTAGGGGGATTTATAGTAAGTTCCTCATGGTGTCACATTTAATATTGTTTGATTTGCGTGCTCTTCCTAGCATTAGTCTATCAGATACACCAATAATGAAGTACCTCTTTACCGATTGCATTGAAACCAACTTGAAAGAAATAGACTTTTAGTAGACTGCAAACTTAATGGAACCAAAGTAGTAACTTTTATGGGTTAGTTACGCAATTATAATGTACATTTTGTTGGTAAGATATTAAATTCCAATCTCCATCCTAAGAAAAGTACTAGACGGGGGTTTATTAAACAAAGTTAAAGAGTGATCACAATAGCTTTGACGAAAAAAAAAAAGAGTGATCACAATAGATCACCTGTTGTAGGAAATGTTTAATTGGCAATGATCGCTTTCGGGTAGTATGATTTTCTTGTTTCATTTGGATTAATATGAAAGGATTACACATTCCTTTAACAAAAAATAAAGTTTAAAGGACTATAAGACTTGGATATTATAATCAATGTCATTTACTATTTGGTAAGATTTAGCCTAAGAAACTTCCAAGTAAAAGTTCATCCTCATCCCTCCATATTCTTACAGAGGCCTTCAAACACCTCATTTGAACAAGTTCACGAAAAATGTAGCATACTAACGATGACAATTCATATTTTTTCTTTAGTACTATTTTCGCAACTATTATTTATAAAAAACATTGTTAGATTTCTACAATAGGTGTTACACATTTGAGTGTTTAAGGGAAAATTTGTTGCTCACTTAAAAATTAATAGGATCGCTTTACCAACTAGCTTATAATCTAGTGGTATTTGTTCTCATTTGTAAATTGAAGCTTTTAGGTTCAACTTACATAAATAACAATGAGGATTTAACATTTGTTTGAGTTTGATACCTAATTACAACTTACTTATTGAGAAATGTCTCCTAAATTAGAATACTGTTGTATGAAGAACAAAGAAAAAAGGTCGATGTTATACACTTTTGTGTGTGTTGGCAGGGCCGGCCCTAAGGGAGTGCAAGTGGTGCACCCACACAAGGTCCCCAATTTCGAAAGGCCTCCGATTTTTTATATATATTATATATCGAATAAAAGATTATATATAATTTTGTGCAAATAAAGAACAAAAGCTATGCCCAGCGTGAATGGCATTCCCTTTGCATTTGCTGCGTGAGGTTATGGGTTCATAACCCTTTTGTGTGCATTCAATTTTATGCCATATTGTCATATAGAACGAAAAAAAATCATAAGAATCATTGGAGTAGTTCAAACCAAGAAGGCCTTTTAGAGAGAGGGAATGCCTAACCAACTACACTGGATTATATTTTTTTAATTCTTATCCGTTGAAACAAATTTAAAATTGTTGTGACCTAAAATTAGAGAGAGGATGTAGCAAAGAAAGAAGGGCTTGAGAGATTGTAATACATATTCTTCATGCCTAATGCCTTTATTTATAGTAAACCACAAGGAGAGATAAATTTGATCTCCATGTAAGTACATACCTAATAGAATAGAAACACTAGATTTACAATAGTATTATAATCCATATCTATCTAGGATTTACACAATCACATACCAATATGATTTATAACACTCCCTATTGAGTGTGTAAATACTCAAGTAGATATCACATCAGATCTTCAAGATGATGTAGAGATAATTGATGAAATCGTCTCATAGGCATGATAGAGAACACGCAAGTCTCATATAGGGATTTGCGCATAAGAGTAAGTCTCACCAAAATCTGGCTATGGTAAAACCCAAGATGGGACAAAACTCATACTCTAAGGAGAAAAAAGTGAGTTAATACAATGTTGATACTTAACGCCTTAAGAACATAAGTGGTAAGAAAACACATAAAGGTATGACTATTCCGATGTGGGTGCCTTATCTAAACCTCATCAGGCAACAAAAACCCAATGGGAAAAATGATCCTGATCGTAGGGAAAAAGAGTACATTAAGGTCAAGTGAGCATACTTCAAGATACTTCCCCTGAGTTTTACAAAACTCCCCCTGAGGACTACAAGCATTGCAAATGAACAAAAATTTCGCATACCAATTCCTCGAACAAGCTTCTTCGGCAATGACTTCGTGAAGAGGTCGGCAAGGTTGTCTTTGAATCAGATCTGCTTGACTTCAATCCTTTGATGCTCATGCTAATGTGAGTTGACGCAATATGCTTGGTGTTGATTTCTTGGATGTATCATGTTATGGTCTGGTAGTTACATGCGGCGTTGTCTTCATAGATCGTCGTTAGGAACCAACGAAGGATGAAAACCGTAAGTGCTTTGAATATGCTCCCATGTACACGTGTGGCTTCGTGTATGGCGATGAGCTAGAAGACGTCACAACTAAGGTTTATTTGGTTGACTTCCAAAATATTGCGGTGTTCCTAGCAGTAAAGACATAATCCGTTTGGAAACATGCCTTGTGCATATCAGACAGATAGTCTGTGTCAGCGTATCCCACAAGGTAGGCATCATCTCAATAACCAAGGGGTTGTGGTTAATTTTGAGATGCGTAAGGATAGAATAAGCCCAAATCCATAGTAACGAAAAACGTCTATGACACTAATTTGGTGGTAGCATGTAGGCACAGTGCTGTATCTTGCCTAATGTAAAGGAGGTGTCATGCCTAATGTAATGAGCTAAGTACAATAAAGTGCTAATTGAACTTAGATATAGAACTTCAGGTTCCACAACCTTTTCAAGGGTCTCATTTGCATCTAGCGTATGGACGGTCATGGGTGTACTCGAACGCAACACCTTCTGGTGTAGTTCGACTGGTGGACCAGAATATCATCTAAACTTTGCTCGAAACATCAGGTTGAGACGAAAACGAGTTGTCCTAAGATCTTTCATCTCAAATTTTGATTTCAGGTGTGAGGCAGTTTTTTCAAGCTCTTATAGAGTCTAAGTGAGACTTATGTCATCGACATAGACTGCAACTCTAACAAATTTGGTTTTGTACACGCAGGGGCATAGTTTATTCATATATCCCTAATTGATCAAATATTCACTTAGACGGGTATACCACATCCACCGGGATTGTTCCAATCCATAAAGTGAACGCCTCAATTCAATAGAGAGGGTGTTCTGTGATCTAGAACTATTTGAATCAGTCTATGAAAGTTCTTCGGAAACTTCCATATAGATTTATGTATCATGATCCCCATAAATACGATACAACCACGTTCATAAGCTGCATATTCAGTTTTTCAGAAACTACCAAACTGATAACGTAGTGGAACGTTATGACGTCCATTAATGGGGAATAAGTCCCCTCGTAATCAATCCCAAGGCGTTGAGAGAAGCCTTGCGCCACAAGGCAAGTCTTACGCCACAAGGCGTGCCTTGTATCGCATTATCTCATTCTTCTCATTACGCTTCCTTACAAAAACCAACTTATAGCCAACGAGCTTCACATGTAGAGGTGTAGGAACTACAAGCCCAAACACTTTACGTTTTGCAAGTGAATCAAGTTTGACCTGGATTGCTTGTTTCTAGTTTGACCAATCGGTTCTACGTCGATATTCATTAACGGAACGCAGTTTGACATCGTAGCTTTCCACTATTTTGGGTAGCTACCATATACGTAAATATCATCGATGATAATCTCATGGCAATTTTATAACTCATCCATGCATGCATAATGGACCAAGACTACAGGTCTCGGGATAATCCGAATTAATTTCATGAAGTGGAATAGTTGAGATAGCGAACGAGGAAGGGATTCATTTTGTGCCATATTTCTCCACTTCTAGGGAGGTGAATCCTTCGAATCGAGTGATCTGTGGCGCTTCAAGCTGAGAATTGATTGGTTGGCTAGCCACCGATGTATCAGGTCGTCCAACAAGGGCTGCCAACCGTCCCTACGTATGTCTATCCTTGCAGGCATGTTTGCAACTGGTATATATGATCTCATCACTTTAGCTAGATCAGAGAAAGTGTCTGGTAAATCTCTTGATGATCTAGAATACGAGGATCAAGATGAGACATAGTAGGGATGTCGACGATAATTCACATCATTCTTCAGGAACGTTGACGTTCGCATCTCCCCTAATGGTGGGAAGACTATCTCATCGAAGTGACAATCCGCAAACTGGCGGTAAAGAGATCGCATGCAAGGGCTCTAAAGAGCTAATTCGAAGGAGAATCATAATCGACAAAGATTCACATCCTTCTTGGAGGACCCATATTGGTACATTGCGGCGGCGCAATATGGCATAAGGTGCATACCCAAAAAGCACGAGTACGAAATACCAGGTTCGTACCCAGTAACCAACTGTAACACTAAAAAGTGTCGGGTAGCAATGGGCCTCATGAGGACCAACATGGCTGCATACAAGATTGCATAACCCTAGGCAGAAACCGAAAGCTTGGGGCGTTCACCAAGGTCCGGGCAATCAATTGATAAAGTACTTTATGATTGCTTCTACGAAGTTGTGTTGGATTGAACATGGGGAATTCAACGTTCAAAAGCCCAAAATACATGCAATATATATCCAAAAATCTTCGATATAAACTCTCCGCCATTATCCAGTCTTCCAGACTTTATGGGATAATTAGGGTGGTGAGCCCTTAAGTAAGAAACGATCAGGAGTTTAGCAGTAATGTGTGTGGGCAAATATGTAACCATTGTGTCGATATATCAACCAAAAACCATATTTACATGATCCGTTTTTTTGGTTGGATTAGTCCACATTATTCTCTTTAATCCACTATGAAAAAATGGTTATGTAGTAGCTTTGCTAGGAATGATATAAAAATCCAGTTTCCCCAACGAGCAGGCTCGGCAAAGTGTGCTTGTAGGCCCAAAAATCCTTACTCTAGGTAAGGTGATGTGTTGTGTAATACGTTGCATCGTGTTTTGACCTGAATGTCCCAAACGGTCGTGCCAAAGCAAGTAAACTACTCGAATCACCCAGCTTCAGGCTTCATATTTTGGAGGTGATGCAAAGATACTTCACTCTATTTTCTCCAATAGTTTTCATGATCATTGTTCTCTCGAATATCCTTAAAACTCAATGACGTTCTTCAAAAACGGAGAATATAAAGCCCGTTAATGGTAATTCAGTACCATTAATTCAACGAGGAACGGTGCCAATGCCCTTAATCAGGTTAGACAGACCTGAATTCGTTGCTAGAGGGATGATTTAGTTATGAAGTTAGTGTGCGTAGTAGCACATTCATCTAGACAACTACCTTCCCCACATTTATACCTTATCACATGTTAATTGAATTCGCTCACATGTATAAGAAACATGATTCAATTAACTCATATTCGATGACAATATCCATAATAATATCCATAATTAAAACAAACACCAAACTTGAATCCGAGAACATAGGAAATTGTTCACAAAGTAAACCAAATTTGGATAGAGCGTTCGGCCAACATGGCATTCTATGTCAAAATTTTGCTTTTCCATGTGTTAGTAAAGCAAAATTAGTCTCACATATTGACTACGGGAATGGTACTCCTCAACAAAATTCGTAGGGGCACAAATAAGTGCATAACCAATGATCTATTCCATCAAAACGGAAGTAGATTTGGCACGGTTGAGGTTCAGGAATATTGTCCATTTTTCTTGAAGTTTTGGGTCTTAGTTGCCAAGGGATCACGTGTTTGGTCGTGATGCCACCCCCTTGGTAAACCCTGATTCTACCACTATTTGGTACTCTCCAGCCGAAGATGGATGAGCAGATTCGGTAGGCGTTTGTCGAAGCATAGCCTTTTTGTTTAGTACACCTCTGCCGAAGCAAAGCATGACCTTCGGTACATCCCTGCCGAAAGCAGAGCTTGTACTTCAATAAACTCCAACCGAAGCTAGGTCACACCATTAAGTAGGCTTCATTCCAAGCTGGGTCTATACCGTTCGGTACCTCCCAGCCGAATCACTAGGGTACCTCTTTCACTGTTGTCCATTTCAGTGAGCAATGTAGTAGTAATCAGATCTGAGAACTTAGTGAACTTTCACTCTCTACAGTGCTTATTCAGGAGCATGTTAAGAAGCATGGAAGGACAAGAAAATCTTCTCCAGTCAAAATTCAATCGGATTCTATAAACTTCAAAATTGTACCTATTCACGGATGGATTTCAATCATGTCTTGCGTTAGGCAAGATATGTCTTGCGTTAGGCAAGATATGTCTTGCGTTAGGCAAGATATGTCTTGCTTCGGGCAAGATCATCTTTTCATGATTAGAAGGGTCCTTAAAGTGAGTCAAAGAGCCATGGAATCCTCGTCATCGAGGTACTTCCATTTACAATGCTTCAGGCACAAGTCTGCGAATGAAGATCATGGCGGAGGCTTATTTAGCTCTATCCATGCCATTGTTGGCTTCAATGTTTCTCAGCTTCTCGGTAGTCAAGTGGAGCTTCACAACTCGTGCCCACATAAAGTAGTTTATGCCAGAAACTTCCATGTCAGCGAGATCAAATTTGTTACGGTTCAAAAACCCACTGGATAGAGGGAACAAGATCGTGGTTGGTGCTTATGGTAACTAAATTCTCCATCTTCATGAAAGTTAGAACATTCGGGTTCTATAACATAGTTGGGTTTAGTGGATCAATCATGGAAAACTTTGGGGCTCTACATGAGTGGTGAGTTTTAGAAAATATAAAAAATATTTATATGGCACTTTTTCGAAACTACGGGTTCGAATTAAAAACATGAACTTCAAGTTCATGGGTACTTACAAGCAAACGCAATATATAGAACAACAACATATATATAACACAAACAGGTAAATGAACGTAGGCCTATAAGGCCCATAGGGTGTGAAGGGCACGACCCAAGAATTAGGCCAGGATGGGCTTTGGAGCTTCGGGCCTAAATTACAGTTGCTTGGCTACAAGCTATCATGTAGGAGTGGGCAGGAGGCTCAAGCCCACGGTGGGGCAAGTGAGTTGGCTGGAAACCAAGGCCCACGAGGTGAAAAGAAAAAAAACTTGGGAGAAAAAGCCTAGGCCCAATCTGGGGCGGGGTTTTGGGTTCTGGCTGAGAGCGGAAAGAGGCCCGATGGGGGCTCGGGGAGACTAGTTTAACCAGCCAAAGTTGGGGACGGTTTTATCCAAAAAAAATGGCAGCGCCACTGCGAGTGGCTTAGTCTGGCCAGATAATGCGATGGTGGTCCAAAACACTGATGAGATTCAACGTAAATCTCGTGTCCAGTCGTCAGGGACGATGACTTTATCATCGTGGGACGACTTTAGGTCGTCGGTGATGGTGATTCGCACCAGTAATAAGGGTGAAGATACCGGAGCTCAACTGCAAGTGAGCTGATGGTAGATCGAAGGAGACGATGAGGTCCGATTCGAGATGGGTGCTCAGACCCGGGTCGAACTCTTCTGGAATCCCGTGGATGTGGTCATCAGAGACGACCACTATTGCTAGGGAACAACTACACGTCATCCTGGCTTGGAGATCCCACCAGAAAAACGTTAAGGTGGTGCTTCTCAACTTCAGGCAGAGAAAGCACCGCGGTCTGGGCTTGCGTGGAAGACAACATCAAAACGACGTCGTTTGCAAGTTTGGGAGGATTTTGGACATTGGCTTGGCTTGGTGGCCCGGAGGGTTTCACACATAATCATCAATTCACAATATATAGTAAATATATGAATTTAAATGTGAACACAATTTAAGAAGAAGATTATAATTCTTTTAAAAGCGTAGAATTGGGTTCATGCATCATGGTGAATTGTTTATGCAATCAAGGCTAAAAAAAATATCGAAATTGAGACCGTGTTTTAGAAGAACTTGGATTGCAGATGATGATGGTGGATCAATTTGTAGGAGAATTGCCTTCAACTCTGGATTTCTATCTTCAATGTGTTGAATCTCGTTCAACATAAAATAACAAGGAGAAAATTGAATCAATAGCAAGTATATTAATTCAATAAAATAAAAAGTAAATCAAAATAAGAATTATTGAAAGTAATACTCCCCATGATTGAAGATGGCCAAAACTCCGGTATAATTCTTTTTAGCACAGCGAAAAGAGCGTGCTAATAACGTGTTGTGACCTAAAATTAGAGAGGGGGTAAGGCAAAGAGAGAAGAGAAAAAGAGAGAAGAGCATGAAGAATTGTAGTACATATTCACGCCTAGTGCCTTTATTTATAGTAAACCACAAAGAGAGATAAACTTGATCTCCAAGTAAGTATATACCTAACAGAATAGAAACACTAGATTTACAATAGTATTCTAATCCATATCTACCTATGATTTACACAATAACATACCAATATGATTTATAACAAAAACAACCAAAAAATTAGAAAAAATCTTGGGTGGTACGTACCATTCAATGGTACGGCCATTGAATGGTTCTAGATTAATTTGCGGTGAGCCCCAAATGAATCTTAAACCATTCAACAGTACGTACCATTGAAGTTTGACCCAAAAAATTCATGATAAATTATTTTCCTAGTGAGGGTCTCCATTAAAATCTTGCACAGAGCCCCCAAATTTCCAAGACCGGCCCTGTGTGTTGGTCCTTGGAAGAAATAATTTTTGCTGAAAACCATATTAATGTGGGTGGATTTGCTATTCAAATTTTACATAATAACCAAATTATTAATTTATTCTTTTTATTTTTTTTATAAAGATTATTTATAAAAAATATTAAAAAAAAATACTGGGTTTAGGTCATTGATGATTTGATCATCTATCCAGTGGGTGATTGGTAAGTCTTTTTAAACATTGCTGTCATAAGACAAAAGTAGTAATTAGAAAAAAAAAATTAAATGGAAAAAGAAAACCGAACTACCAAAGCAATTATTTTTGGGTCAAGCAAACCAAGCCCACATTTATTTTTGTGTCCATAATTATACATATGAAAAACTGCATCGAATAAAGTTGGTATATATGGCCTTGGATTAGAGCTAGCTAGCTAGCTTTCAGTTTTGGTTAATATCGATTTTGGCATCAGTTTGGTGGTTTCTCCCAGCGATACAAAAGGTCATCCTCAAAAGCGCCTTTCTTGTAGCCATGCACGCCATCTTTATCAGCAATCCAATTGCACTCATTTGAACATCTATGTATATCCCGTTTGGCTTTATAGATGTCGAATACTCCTGACCCACCCTCCCAACTCAATCCACAGAAAAACAGAGTGCTTTCGACAAGATTAAAGCGAAAACTCCACTCGTAATGATTTATATTTGGTACGACATGAGTTCCTAGATCGTTGTCCTTGGATTTACAGTGTACAGTAAGGGCTTCGCCTAAGTTGTTGTAAATGAAGACCGTTACTTTAAACGGTATGACATCTTCTCTCATCACTCTCATGATGCTTGGTTTTGTTGTTGTCGTCACAGTTGGAAGTGCAGCAAGTGCGTTCCATGAAACGATGAACAAGGTAAGCAATACGGCTCGATTGTGAAATGAACCCATGATTGAGTGAGGATTGTATATTTAGTTCTGCTGATTGATGAATTGATAGAGAAGGACCAGATCAAGGTTATATACAATGTTGCTCCTAATACTCAAATAAATGAAGATCAGGTGGGAATAGTTGGAAATGAAATCGCAATAAATTGGGGTTATTTAGTGGGGAAACTTTTTTTTTTCCTTCCATGATAAACAGTGATTATCATTGAATTTGGTATTATTAAAGCAAAGGGTCATGAAATCCCCACTACAAGAAAATTGAACAGTAGTGTAATATAGTGTAATAGTCGCGATTATCCTATGATGGCTATTATTCAAGTGATAGTTTGATGTCACTCAACTACACTTTTTTTAAAGAGATTTCGAGTTCAGATCTCATGTACGATAGCTAGTCAATAATTAAAAAAAAATGAAAGTGAACAATATTTCCAAGAGAAAACTTTTTATTCATATACGAACAAGATTCCCCATACAGTTCTTCTGACAAACTCAATTACCATTGAAAATGTTATTTAAAAGCCTGTAATTTTTTCTCGTCTGTGGTGGTGGTGATTTAGACCACTCAAGAAAAATGTCACTGTCCCCGACATTGTAGTCTCTATAACCGTAAACACCACCCTCTGTCACATTCCAAATGCAATTTGTAGGGCACCTAGTCTTATCCCTGTCACCAACATACATGTCAAACACCCCAAACACGTCCTCCTCGCGACCACCTGGGTATCGTCGGAAATTGATACCACAACTCATAAGGGAGATCCCTCCCCAGCGAAAGCTGTACTCGTACGCAGTGTTACAAGCTATTTCAAAAACTCCAAGATCTTCAAGATTGGTTTTACAATGAATTGTAAAATATTGCAGATTAGTTGGAAGATTGTTGTTGATATGGACGGTGATTATTTGTGCGTTTGATGCCAAGCTTGCTTGCCTTCCTGCGAAGATGGTTGTCAGTTCCCAAATAGCAATGCACAATATAAGCAGAAAGACATGTTTGCTAAGAAGAAGACTGATCATCTTTATAGACTTTTGTTTACTGAGGTTTGATGAATGATCGTCAATGACTGCGCACATTTATATATATAATTGTGATTTTTGTATAAATAAGTAGTTATTTGGTCAATCCGTTTCAATCCATATCACATTTTTTATGCCATATTTTATCTAACTGAAATCTAAATGATCTTTCAGATGTATTTTACAAGGAAAAAAATTTGACTGTATCCTTATAACGGAAATAGAAAATATAGATTAAATACTAAAGTTTGACAAATTTCTTGAAGAAACAGTAATGGCTGTTTATTTTTTTGGAAATACTAGGGACACGAAATATGCGCACCAAATTTGAATCTCGACTGACGCGGAAAACACCACATCATTGTCTCATATGTCTAAAGCCTAGCTCATGTTAGCTTTACGTCTAGGCTGAATTGTTTTGGGAAATAGCAGTAGAGGACTAATAGGCTAATATTATTTACAAAAATATATATACCAATACGCAAATTTAAACTAAAACAAAAAGTCAAAACCACCTAACCTACTTCGAAAAATCTTTAGTGACACGAATCATTGTATGGTACGACAATTCAACGGCATAAACTAATTCATTTATTTTTTACCAGCAATTTTAATTAAAACAAATAATAATATGTAATTCTACGTATTATTAAGGCAATACCCAATCTATTTCGTGCAATTCAGATATAATGGTGTTATATTAGCTGAATAATGAATAACAAAAGAGATGATAATTCTGTGTGCAAGTGTATGACTTAGAAAACAGCAAATGTATGGATGACTATTATTTTATAAAAGTTTAGGACCTACAGTTAGTAATTTGTGCTTTAAGTATATAGTGCTATGATGCAATATACGTCAGGGTGATTCTATTTATATAATATATAACTGATACATTTGTTCATAAATTGTCTAATATCGTGGGACTCGCATAGATAGTATGGCCTACTTTTATTTGTGTGTCCAAATACTTTAATTGTATATCTAAGTATTAAGTAATAATTAACAACAATTAGGACAACTTGTTGGAGTTTGAATACAAATAAACTCATAGGCCTCGTTTGGCACGTCGGACTGTCATGGACTGGACTATATTTTCGGACTGGATTGGATTTTCTCCGACTGACTTAAGCCGGCTAAGTACTGACCTATATTTAGTGCTGCATCGGATTAAGAAGATGGACTATGAAAATAGTGATGATGTATGTTTGGTGATGCATTAGATTAAAAAGTAAAATTTAATAAGAATACATAATAATAATCATTTAAAAGATTTTTTTTTTTGAATTTTTTGAATTTTTGAATTATTTGAAAAATAATTCAAAAGACATTTTAATAAATTAAAATAAGATCAATACTGAAAACAAAAAGGAAAAAGTAAGAGAGAAAAGGGTGGAATTGGTGAAGGTGGGTCACTCTGCAAACATCCCTATCGGAAAAAAAAAACCACCCCTTGAATCCTCATGAAATAAAATGTAAGCAGAACCAATATTTACAGCAAATGATTTTCGATAGATAGATACTGGGTTTGCTTGACGTGGTTTCAATGGTAGGTACGGATTTAAAAAGAAGTAGCGTTGGGAGTCAGATTGGTGGTTGTGGTGGTTGCTCATGGCTGACCCATATTCCACATTGGCGAGGTCGGCTTCTGGTAGATCCATCAATGTGTGAATGAATCAGATGATGGTTTGACGATAAATTTGCAGATCTTGCGAGATTAGAAACAGATTCAATGATGCTCTTTCGCACGTTCAGTTCACGACGGACTCGCCTCGCTTGTGTTACGAGGTTCTTATTTTACGACCCTCTTTCGCACGTCGCTCTATAAGGCGACTTAATGAGGTGTTTTGGAAAGCACGGGTACTGTATAGTTCCATTTAATTGAGTTCCGTGTAACAACAAACGCCGGTTAAGAGTCTTATTTAAGACAATTCCAGTTAAGACTAGGCTGACTAGCCAAAGATGTGTACCAAACAGCACATATAGTACCACATCAACCGAATCACTTTTCTTATTTGGCTTTATAGACTTTTTGTCTTATATTTAATTGAATAAGGATTGGACTGGTGGGATAGGTCTTGAAAATTGGTTGGGACACCCAAATCCGAATATTAATTTTTCTATTTTCGTTACTTTATTTTCACGTACAAAATTCTTTCATTTACATAAAAAGAGAAACACACAAAAATTTGCTAAAGAAAGGGCGAAATTTTGTCTTTAGGGCATTGTCAATACACAAGCTTTCATCTACACAACAAGTTTGTTTATTTGATTCATTCCACTTTATTGTTCCAGCGATTTCATTGTTATCATATATTATTTTTGTTATAGTCGAACAACTGTTGTGATAACAGTTACAATTTGTTATAGTTATATAATTACTGTTATATCTTTGCTTTGGTTGATCTGTTGATAGTCTATTGCATACTAAATAAATTTTCCCTAACGCAATTGATGTAGATACATGACACAGTACCACCCTTGCAGCAATGCGGAGGTGTTTTTTTAGAAGGTAATAAAAATTTATTAAGATCAATTGAAAACGTACATAGAGCAGTCATGCCAAACAATCCGCTTAAATTTTTTGTTTAGAGAAGAACGATGAAAATTTTATTAAGATAATAAGGGCAGATTACAAATGATCAGCAGAAGAAAAACCTCAAAGTAAGATTATAAAATACAGAAATGTAAACACGATCACTCGTGATCCCAATCATACATTTTGTTCCATTTAGATTTATCCCAACTGTTATAGAAACCGTCCTCCTTCACCAACCAGAACACCGTCCTTTTGCCAGAGTAGTCTCCGCCGGCAAGAAACACAGGCCAATACAAATACTGCCTCTCCCACTTTGCCTTACAGGAGTGAGTAAGATCAGTCTCGTTAATGCTCCAATTGTCCACGTCACCCGGTTTCAGATACGCATAGTGCTGAAAGATATAAGTCTCACACCTAATGTCTAATGACTCTGTTTCTGGCAACCCATTGATCAACCTAATTTGCACCTGCCTGGCAAATATTGCTGGGGAACAAATGCAGATCATGAACACCAACACAAGGAAGAGAATCAAGCTACCACGACTCAACATTTTGTCACTACCTCTATGGTTTTTGGTCGATCATCTCCTTTTAAATAAATAAATATATAAGCTAAGTCCCAAGGGTGAGATAAAGACTGGAGAATTTGTTTCCACCACATACTGATATGGTCACGATCTTGGAAACATATTGATATGGTCACGATCTTTTCCAAGCAAGAGTAAATTTTCTGTATTAATTCTCTTCCTAAACTTCCCAAAGTCCTAAATTTGTATAATGAAGCATACATGTACGTATATCATCTCAACCTAATTCCTTTCTAACTTGCCAGTAGCACAATGGTTAGGGAAGTGGGAGGTCTCATGTTCAGTTCACTTAGATGATGAATTTGATACCTAATTATTAAAACCATGCATCCCTTTAGAGTTTATGTCATTATATATATAAATCCCTCCAAATGACCTATGTTATTAAACATACGATTCAGACTAAAACAATGTACATTTTTTTTGTGATAAAAAATAGGGAATACAACACAGGAATTAGCTCAAAATGAAAACAAAACGAGACCGAAGGACTCTAGATCTACAATGAGAGCATATCCAATCCAAGCAAGAGCCTCATCAAACACATAAACTCCAATATCCATACTCGTCTCCAGTTTGCCAAATGATCCGCCACATATTTCTTCTCCCTGTAAATGTGAATCAATTCATACTTTCTCCAATATCTCAGCATTAATTTGCAACTCTATACAATTGTGTCCAGATGATGAAAGTTATCAACTTGGATTTCATTCAACAACATGACAACAACTTTGGAATCCATCTCAATAATAAGATCAGCAACACCATTTTCCAAAACAGGCTGTAAACCAAAATATAAGCTCCATAACTCAACATCACTAACCTGTCCTTGTCCCAAATTAACAGCAAAGCCTCCCAACCAATTGCCACTATGTACTTTGTGTGATGTATATAGAGAGAATTTTTCATGTGCTCGGAACACGAATTTGTAAACGTGTCATAATATAAGTGTAGAGAGAATATATATTTCAATGTCCTTCCACTTGTATTATGACATGTGGTGTTTCGAGTACACTGAAAAATCTCTCGATGTATATAATAACCTTGTTTTAGGGCTCATTATTGCTAAGTTTTTAGCAGTATTGTTGTTAATCAATATTCTTGCTTCCTGATTTTCATGTTTCCGTTTCAGATGGACAGTTTTGAATTCTCCTTTGTATGTTCTTATGCAAGCATTTGTACTAACAAAAGAAAACAAAAATTTGACACTGAATCTAGCAAATATTTGTGGAATATCAGTTTGTACGGTTGTGATTAGTGAGTTGAGATGACAACGATGGTGGTGGTGGTTTGGCTCGATTCGAAGGAAGTGGTGTGGCCACTGTGTGCACTGTGATGTTTTCTCGAGGAAGAAAAGAGAGAAAAAGGGGAAAGAAAGAGAGAGTGATCCAAGAGAGGGAAGAGAGGAGAGTTTCTAAAATTAGCAGGGGACAAGGGGTCCCATGTGGCAGGCAGACCAATGCACCAAAACAGGAAAGAAAGAAAATCTTTTCAAAGCGAAACACCCGTAGGTGTAAAATTACTATTTTACTCCTGAATTTAAACGTACATAATGTTTTCGTTACACGTTGAATTTACATTCCGTTTGCGCTTACGCGTTCGTAACAAGTACTACAAGAATACGGCAAGTAAGAAAATAAAATATAAAATGAGCTCAAACCTCCACTTAGCCTGCTCATGGGCATTTTGGTCAATTCAATAAGTACAATATTATTTTAATGTGAGACTTATGACATGTGGAGACTACATACTACTTAAAATTTTTAAGTTTATCTCTCGAAGTGGATTTCTTAAAGTATAAAGAATGGCATGAAATTCTTATTTAAAGATTTCAAACTAAGAGCATTAAGCTTAAAGTATGTACTTTATACCAATTCTAAATAAATTGCCTCAATGAGTACTTTGCCTAGTGCTATTTGTGGATGTGGCTTGTATTCACCATGAAGTTTAATAGAATGCTTGTATATTTCGAAGTGTATATTCTTTTGGTATTTTCTCTAATGTTTGCAGGAATATAAAAGACTATAGTCATTAAGTCTCAATAACTTCCGTACTTCCCAAAATCAAGTCCAATTATTTCAAACTTATTAATGATGACTAGTCGAACTTAGGCTTACTATCATCAGGGGGAGACAAGCAGAGTTATTCTTCAAGGGGAGTCTTCGACAATATATTATATCAGACATAAGCACGCATTGCTCTTTTCCCTTTGACCAAGTTTTTATCTCACTAGATTTTTCCTGGCAAGGTTTTAGCGAGGCAACATTATGCGTGTCCAACACCGTATCAATGTTTTATAAACGTGGTGCCCGATTTTTCTCCTTCGCTTAGGTTTTGTCCCACTGGGTTTTCCAAGCAAGGTTTTATCGTGGTAACTATCATTGATTGATGGACATCCAAGGGGGAGTGTTGTAAATATCTTTTACTATATGGTTGTCCATATTCTAGGCCAATATACAATATGTTAATAGTGTAGTTCTTCATTGATGTAAATAGTGAAAACCCTATGCCTATATATAGGGATTCTAATGAATAGAATACAATACTCTTGTTTTTCTCCTCTTAATCTCTCTCTTGTCTCTCTTTATTCTCTCTTATGCTCTATTTTATTTTCAACATGATTCTGATTTTTCTTTTGTTGGCATTAATTTATTGGTGGTGATTGCATGCCTATTTCTATTAGATTTTTAATTCAAATATATACTTTTTTTAATTAATAGAATAATAACTTTTTCAACAAACTTTTGCTACGACTGAACACGTTCAGAAATACATATTTTCAACTAAGCTTCACCGTCGAAAATATAAAGTAATTTAATTTCCATATGCATGCATGTATGTTCCTGATTTTTTTAAGAGAGCTTTAATGAAAAGGACTTCTCCAAATTTTTTTTTTAACCAAAAGTGGGAAAATTCTTCAGTGGTACGTACCATTTAATGGTACGGCCATTGAATGGTCCAGATTAATTTGCAGCGGGTCCCAAATGAATCTTAGACCATTCAACAGTACGTACCATTCAATGGTACGTACCACTGAAGTTAAACCCCCAAAAGTGCCCTTATAATTTTATTTAATGAAAATAGCACAAATTACACACTAAATATTAAAACCCACAGGCTGAAAGCAAAGCCCAACACGCAACCCACCTATTTTTTATTTCAGCCCTTGCCCTTAAAGGGCGTTAGCCAAATCCGTCAAACTATTGCAACTATTTTTAGAACTGAACACTTCCACTATTTCTAAAACTGAACACTGTCACTGCCACTATTTCTAGAGCCAAAACTGAAAGTTTCAATTTTGAGGAAGTACTTACATGGAAAGAAAGTTCATGAGGGGAGGATTTCTCTCTTGGGTCGAGCACCAATTCCATCAGATTTGGTTGAAAATTGGCAAAAACCGCCAAAAAAACATCACCTTTGGAGAGCTCGATCTCTCTGAATATTAAGTTTCAACGTGTGGGTCTTGTATTAGAAGAAAGCGTGCGTCAATACGAACTTGTAACCTCTAAACTTGCCTGATTTTATTACCATACGAGAGACTTATAACGAATCTGAGATTGAAAAGAAGAAAATGAAAGGGAAGAACACAAGATAGAAAAAGAAAACAGACTAGACTAAAACTGGTAAAAAGAAAACAGACTGAACTAAATTGGGTGTGGGTTCGGTTTTTTGCCAAAACCGAAACCTAAACCGAAATTACATTTCGGTTTGATTTCGATTTTTGTTTTTTTTGTTAATAAAACCTGAAAATTGGTTTTTTTTTTAATAAATAAATCTGAAAAAAAAAAAGAAGGAAACGTGGGACCAGAAGGTGATTGTGGAGATGGCTGAGATATGTGGGCTGAGAATTTGGGAGAAATCATGGCCTTGGGGTGGCGACCATGATCATAAGTTGGTGAAGGGAGATGAGATTGCTGAGATTCTGGGAAGATTAATGAATTGATGGAGAGTGAAGATGTAAGAGAGAAAGCTGCGAGGATCGGAGAAGCGGTGGCCATGGCCGTCAATTGATAGCTGGATCTTCTACCTCTCCTTCTCTGGATAACTTTTCTACAAAAGCAAGATAGAATGACTAATTATTCAGCAAATTGTTACATATAATCTTAATCGATGGCCCATCTCTAGCTCACTAACAGAGCAAAACTATGCTTATAGAAAGACAAAATTCAAGAAAAAGAAGTGGCAAGTAGCATGTTAACTGTATTACCAAAAATCCCAGAGAGAGGTGATTGAGGTTTTAGCAATCGGAGAGAAATCTCGATGATAGAGAAAGAGAGGTGTGCAGCTAGGGTTAGTGGAGGGAGAGAATTGATGAGTTAAAGAGGGTAGTTGGGTTTTTGGTTGTGGGCTTTTAAGAAATTAGATGAAAAAGACTTTGGGCTTATGCATGGGGCCTTATAGGACTTGTAAAACGACATCGTTTTAAGACAATTTGGTTCGGTTTAATTTGGTTTACCAACCACTAAAATCGAAACCAAATTAATAGCTTTTGGTTTGGTTCGATTTTTTCAGTTTCGGTTCAGTTTTTTTCGGTTTTTGACTTTTTCAAACCCACCCCTAACTAAAACTCTCAGAGGCAAAATCGGAACTTAGTCAATTATTTTGATTGAGCCAATCTAGTCAATTCATTTCTACGCACATGCTTTGAAGTTGGATTTTGTCATAACCATTAAATAAAGTTATTAAAGTGATTTTAGTTAAGATTCAAAGTTTTGAAGCCATTTTCATTAGTGTTTTTTTTTAATACAACAATATATTTACATGGGATTTGGGTTTAGCCACACGATGGGACAACCATATTAATTTGGTTACAAACTCGACATCTACTCCTTTGGTGTGGACGACCTATTGTGTGACTTAATTCAAATTTTTCACTCATTAATAATATATCGTTGTATTAAAAAATGAAAAAAAAACTATATAATTGGGCGTTCATTTTCTATTCACCAAAAAGGGACCCTAGTTTTTAGCGGCGGCGGCTTTGCAATGGTGGTGCATCTAATTTGGTGTTTTGGGGGGGTTGGGTTGCGGTGGGGGAAGTTTCCAGATTTAGGACTTTTTGTTTAGTTACTGTTGTGAGGCGGAAGAGAACTACAATTCTATTTAGCGCATACATACATATATAGTCATAATACATGCATATTGCGATGACAAAACATAAGGGGTAAACGCATTTGGACTTTGAGGTCACATAATATTTTTAACAGTAAGATTGCGTTAATCGAAGTTTTGCGCTTTTAAGGAGAGATCAATGAAGAGATTAGCAAGTGACATTGATCTTAGTTAATTGGGGAGGAAAATTGTTTTTATTAACTTCAGTTGAAAAGAGGAGAAATTGTTTCAGTTGACGTATGCTAGACAATGAAATGACCAACTGACCTATGAAAAAAATATAAAATTATTTAATTACCTACTCCTAATGAAAGAAACTATGCAAATCGTCCAAATTTAGTCGTTGCATCATCTAGCATTGCAAGTGGTCTAGTGTGTGATGGAGGAAAATTTCTTCTCCACTTGATGGTCCTTATTAGGATTTGTATTAATTTAAAGGGATTCTTCTTCACTTGACTAGCCACAATGAGCTATCAAACTGATCATAATCAATATAATTTTCTATCCTTAAGAAAAATGTCAGGAAAATAATGGAGGAAAAAAAACCAAATTAAGTTCAATCTGCAAAACTTTCAGGTAATTAAGATGAACCCAGGCCATATATATTATTTTTAACTTGTCCATGATTATATAACTGCATCAAGTAAAAGATGAAATTAATGACCTTGGGTCAGCATAGCTAGCTTTCAGTTTTCATGAATATATTTGGGCATTACTTTGGTTTCTCCCAGGTATACACTATGTCAGGGTCCATTTGAGTACCTTCTTTTAAGCCATGCATGCCGTCTTTGTAAGCTATCCAATTGCACTGGTACGGACATCTATACTCATCTCGCATGGCTGTGTATATGTCATAAACTCCTGATCCGTCTTGCCAACTCAATCCGCAGAAGAAAAGTGTCGTTTCCCAGAAATTAACGTGGAAACTCCACTCGTAATTATTCTGGTACTGTATGACATGAGTTCCTAGATCATCGTTCTTGGATTTGCAGTGGATAGTGAGGTCTAGCCCTGGACCTAAGTTGTTGTAAATCCAGACCACTGTTTTCTCCAGATGTATGCCGTCATGGGGTTCTCTTACTGTTCCCAAGCTTGGTTTTGTGCTTGTCACAATTGCAGACCCCTCCCATGCAGCAATGAACAAGGCAGTTAGCAACAAGGCTTGACTGCGAAATAGAGCCACGATTGACTGCGTCTGCATTCTTCAGATCGAATTGGTTAACAATGCATGGTTCAAGTGGACTGGATCCTCTTATTTTAGGGAGAGAGAGAGAGAGAGAGAGAGAAAGAGAGACATATAAATTCTAATAAATTCTGGCAAACAAAAACTAAAAAAAGTCTAATAATGAAGACAATGGTAATAAATTGGGATATAAACTATAAAGAAAAAAGATAAGATGCTTTGTATCGAAAGAGCATTATCTGCAACGTCCTGATTTTTGTTTATAACTGCTTCTGTCTCTTTTGGTAGCTTAGTGTGTTTTTCTTTATGTTTTTTTTTAACAAAAGATAATATATCATATATTTGCAAAAAAAATAAAAAGATAAGTTTAGCATTATCTACACAAATTTCTCATATTTGAAGGGAGGCAAATTCTACGTATAGCACAGATCGTCTAACTCTTCGGTTTTCTTTTGTTTTGTTTTAGAATTCTGTGAGTTGTGCATTAAGGGTTACAAACTTTTATTTTTAAACTTTATAGACAGGAGACCTCTTACAACTTGAGGAAATAGATTAGAGATACATGTCAACAGACTAAAAAATTTAGAATATATTACTATGTTTTCATTTAACTAATTTTTGTGTTTGCATTGAAAGAACAATACGAAAGAAAAACTTGTAGAAAAAACCACATTGTCTTAAGAAGCTATTAAGTTTCTCATCATTATATAGCTTTTCATACAATATTATTTAACATTCTAGTCTCCTTGTCTTTCATATGATGCACCATTGCCAATAGAATTAACCTTAATCTTTCAACCGTATCGTACCCATCCCTCAACTTTTGGTCCAGTTAGATTTATCCCAACTATGATAGAAGGCATCATCTTTCAGCAACCAGAAGACTTCTGCGTGCCCCGAGTCTGTACCAGGCTGATAAGCTTCCCAATATCCAAAGCGCCTTCACGCTGCGACGCAACTGCAAGTAACATTCTTGTTTATGCTCCGTTGGTACTGTTCACCCTCTTTGAGCTCCGCTACATGTTGGAATCCAGCACCACCATCATGCCACCACTGGCTCGGTGTTTTTGGGCAAGCCGTTGATAAAATTAACTGGTGAAGATGAGCTTGCTCATTCTTGGCAAATGCTAGAGAACCGATGGAACTGAATGAAAATACACAACAATTAGGAACATCAAGCGCCCACGTATGAACATTTTGTGAGCTCTATATGGTGTATGTGTTTGTTATGTAGTTAGTGTCCTATTTATGTTAAGCGAACGACCAACAGGTCTCAAGTTCTATACAATTAGATGCGATATTGATATTTAATTGGATAACAGAATTTTGTTTTTCCATATATACAGACTCTCCACACTTACTCTTTTATCCTTTTCTCTCATTTTTATGTTTAAATAAATCCTAATATCTTTATGTTTAAATAAATCCTAATAGCATCTCCAAAGGAGATGTCAAATGCAAAACATCAAATTTAAATTTGCTGGCTTATGTAGCAATTTGGCATCATGTAAAACTTCTTACTCCACCCGATATGTCAGAATCAAGTCCAAATAACTACTCAACTTTTAATAGTGATTCCAAATTGGTCCTAATCTTTCAAAACATTTGAAATTACTACCCAACCTTTCTAAAGTTAGATATTTGTTAGGTACCCAAGGTTAACTGATGACGTGGACAAATATTAATAGGCATTTTTGGATTTTCACTTTAATATTTTCATTCATTTTTGACACGTCATGTTTGACGTGGAATATAGGGCCAACTCCAATTGGTTCCTGGCAAATGCATTTTTGGGAAAATTTGGAGTTTACCGTCTCCAACAAGGTGGGCTAAATCATTTCGAGCACTTAAGGGTAGGCTAATTGGAGGAGATTAGTCCTGAGCTGTCTCTAAATTAGCCCTTGAAAGGGCTGATGGGCTAATGGAAAAAGTGGGCCAACCCACCTACTGGACCAGCTAGAGAAGGGGGGTGGGTGATTCCATGTGCTGCGAAGAATGAAAATTTGCTGCTCACATGCGCCTGCACCAATCAACAGCGCTAGCTGACGTCAGTAGCTGCCACGCTAGCTAGCCGCTGGTTCCTTTTAAAAAAAAATTATATATAAAACATACATGAAATATATAATTATTTAAATGTGTCTTTGATTTTAAAAAGAAAGCATACATGAAACTAATACAACACACAATCATACATCAAACTAATACAACACAAACAATACATAGATCAAACTTATAGAACACACAAAATCATACATGAAATCAATACAACACACAATCATACATCAAATTAATACAACACACAATCATACCTCAAACCAATAAGATACACACACTAGTACAAAAAACAGCTTGGGCGACAAAACTTTAGGCGACGAAGGATTTTTCGTCGGGCAAGAGGACTTTGGGAGACGAAATCCCTGTTTCGTCGCCTAAAGTGTCAAAACATTAAGGCGACGAAGGCATTCGTCGCTTAAAATTGTAATGGGTGACGAATAAATACAGTCGTCGCTCAAAAGATGGAAAAAGTGGCGGCAAAGGAGAATTTGGTGCCAAAATTTTGCATGACAAAAAAATTCGTTGCCTAAAATTTCTTGCGTGACGAATGGTTCATTGCTCAAAGTAGTGACTTTAGGCGACGAATATGTTCGTCGCCCAAAACCAAGCAGATTTAATCCCCTTCCTTGGACCCGAGAGGCAATTATTGCAGAAAATTTCTGCAAATTTGCTTCTCAATCTCCCCCTCTCGGATTTCTCCCTCCAAATATCTCTCCCTATCTCACTCATCTCCATCTTTCTCTCCCTATCTCACTCATCTCCCCCTTAATTTCCATCTCACTATCTCTCCCTCTAGATCTCTCTTTCTCTCTCTCTCTCTCTCTCTCTCTCCCCCAAGCTAGCTTCTATTTCCTCCTCCACCACCACCACCACCATCTCCTCCTCCTCCTCCTCCTCCTCCTCTTCCACTGCCACCGGGAATCGCTAATGGTAATTTTTATTTTTTAATATTATTTTATTATTTTTGAATTAAAATTAACATAAATTAATTAATTTTGTATAGGTTTGTTGCATAGGATTTTTGTTGGAGCACCAATTTGAAGGTATTTTCTTGATCATTTTATGTTGTTAACATACGAATTTATTTTATATGGTTTTGTATGCAAATAATTTGTATATGTTGAATGACTTTATGTTGCGTTGTACGTACGAAGTTAATAGTAATTAACTTTGTACGAATTTATTTTGTGTTGTACGTACGAAGTTAATACTTCGTATACATTTTTTTAACAAAAACTTAGTTTCCCGTTTGAGAATTAATTGGATTTCGCGCATGGGTGGGAAAGCGTGACTGTGATCCAATTGATTCTTGAATTGTCCCATTTCTGGACAGTTTGAGAGTGCTCATTTGTGTGTCGTAGTTTGCGGTTCACGGATTAGGTTTCAATCGTGGGTTTTTGGTAACATCTTCTTACGTTCTTCAGTGTATAGTAGGTATTTTATATCTACGTCGTGCACTTGGAAAACTGTAGGGAGATGCTGTCAAAATTTGCCCACGTCGAAATCTAATCTTGGTGGATCCGTAAACTACAAGACACAAATGTGGACTCCCGAATGGGATAGGGCCTTTACCGGAGGCATAAGGTGACGAGACATAGTTGAAGTTGTTCGAATGCTCTCCTCTCTCTCTTTAATGTGGTAACAGGAAAAATGGACAGACAGTGGATACAGAATCCGAACATATGTGCTGATGAATATTTGGAAGGGGTAGATAATTTTATTGACTTTGCAATGAGACACAACCGGGGTTCAACTAATATCAAGTGTCTGGACGTGTAACAATCATATGTGGGAGACATTCGAAAAGGTTCGATATCATTTGGTAAGAAATGGAATGACGCAGACCTATACGAGATGGAATCATCATGGGGAACCATTACATCATGCTTCATCTTTGTACCAATCACGAACAGAGACTGTTGAAGGAAATTTATCTGGTAATGACCAAGTCATGGGTATTGTAAATGACTGTTATCCATACGCCTCGAGCAATGACAATGAGGAAGTGGGGGATGACGTGCCTCCCACCATGGACAAGGAAGAATTCGATAAGTATGAAAGGCTATTGAAAAATGCCAAGCAAGAATTATACCCGGGTTGCGAGGAATTTTCAGCTCTGAAGGCGATTGTGAAGTTGATGCAAGGCAAGATAAAGTTCCGTATGTCAAACCGGTGTTATGATTACTTTATGGGTATTTTGAAGAGGATGCTTCCAAAGGACAATTGTTTGCCTAAAGATCATAAAAGTGCCCAGAAGGGGTTGAACGGTCTAGGGTTAGGGTATGAAAAAATTCATGCATGTGTAAATAATTGTATATTGTTCTATAAGAAAAACAAAGAGTTGGATAAATGCCCTGTTTGTAATGAGCCGAGATTTAAAATGACACCTAAAAATAGAACGACGAAGATTCCACAAAAAGTGTTGCGTTATCTTCCATTAACGCCTAGGTTGCAGCTCTTGTACATGTCGACGCACACTGCAACCAACATGAGATGGCATAAGCAAGAACGGGTTAATGATGATGTTATGAGGCATCCTACAGACGGACAGGCATGGAATGAATTCGATCAGATATACCTTGAATTTGCAGCAGACCCACGCAATGTCAGACTAGGACTTGCTACCGACGGATTTAATTCGTTCGGAGTTCTGAACCAAACCCACAGCACTTGACCGATCTTCGTAGTTCCTTATAATTTGCCGCCTTGGAAGTGCATGAAAAAGAAATTTACGATGATGAGTCTATTAATCACCGAAGATCCAGGAAAGTTCATCAAAGATCCAGGAAAGTCCATCGATGTCTATTTGTGGGCATTGGTTGATGAGTTAAAGAATTTATGGGAAAACAATGTGCGTACATTTGATAAGTCCATTGGGAAGATGTTCACCTTGCGCGCAGCAGTGATGTGGACGATACATGATTTTCCCGCTTATGCAATGATTTCCGGTTGGAGTACGAAGGGTTATATGGCATGCCCAGTTTGCACGGAAAGCGTAACATCTGGTTGGCACGCCGGAAATGTTTGTTATATAGGGCATCGTAGATGGTTGTCGTGGGATCATGAGTGGCGTACGAACGATACATCTTTCGATGACAACACAGAGGCCCGCCTCAGACCCAGAGAATGGTCAGGTGATGACATTCTGGCTAAGTTGAACAGTTTAGAATTTGGTCCATATGGCAAAAGTGTTACTGGGCCCAAGCCAACTACACATCATAACCGGAAGCATAAGAATATTTTTTTTGAACTCCCGTACTGGTCCAAGTTAAAGCTTAGACAGAACCTCGATGTGATGCATATTGAGAAGAATGTGTGTCATACATTGGTGGGGACAATTCTAGACATTGAGGGAAAATCGAAGGACATGATAAAAGCTCGGCTAGATTTGGAACGAATTGGCATAAGGCAACCCTTGTGGATGAAGAAAGTCGGCGGTGTACTCAGAAAGGGTCATCCGTTTTTCACTGTGAAACCGGAGGGGAAGAAACAATTTTTCAAGTTTCTTTCTTCCGTACAATTTCCAGATGGGTATGCTTCGAATATCTCGCGTTGCATGAACGTGGACACAAATTGATTTTCGGGATTAAAGATCCATGATTGTCATGTGCTAATCCAACGCCTTCTCCAGTTAGTATTCGAAGTCTGTTACCTTCTGATGTGGTGAACCTGATAGTGAAGTTGTCTAGATTTTTCGCACAAATGACTACAAGGTCGTTGCGTGTGTCGAATGTTAAAAAGTGCGAAGATGACATTGTACACATCCTTTGCAAGTTCGAGCAGATTTTTCCGCCAACTTTTTTTACTAGTATAATTCACGTGATGATACATTTGGCGGATGAGGCATTGCTGGGTGGACCAATCAACTATCGGTGGATGTATCCACTAGAAAGGTAACGTTGACCCATGGCCTTTGTATGATTCTTCATCATTTTATAGATGTTTAATAATTACAACCATCGCTTTTCAATTTTGCAGGCTTCTTGGGGAGTTTAAAAAATTTGTGTGCAACAGGGCAAAGCCAGAAGGATCCATTGTGGAGGCATGGATCGCATATGATTCGCTTACTTTTTACTCAATGTATCTAATTGATGTTGAGACGACTTTCAATCGTCCTCAACGCAACAACGACGGTGGTGTTAGGAAAGAAAAACTTTATGTTTTCGCACAAATTGCACGGCCGTTTGGCGCGTCACCAAAAGGCGAATCCTTTTCTGAAAAGGACATGGAGGTAGCGCATTGGTTCATACTGAACAATTGTGACGAGATCGCGCCGCTTCTGGATGAGCATGAGCAGTTGATCATGAGTGCATATTCTTCACATTTACATGCCGAGAAACACTGTGCATTGTTTCCTCGTTGGTTGCGCGAACATGTAAGTTTTGTACGCTTTTGTTTCATCACATTTTTGGTTTTTCTTCATTGTCTTTATATGTTCTTGAACTAAAAAGATTACAAATTTGTGTAATGAACTAGGTGTTCAAACTGAAGGAAGAGAATTCGCCGTCATACACTGAAGAATTATATAACTTGGCGGTACGACCGTTTCGAGCTGAATTGTACTCAGGGTGTCATGTCAACGGCATTAAGTTTGTGGATGCTCAGCGTGATGAGAAGTTGTTAACTCAAAATAGTGGGTCTTCGTCCCGGGCGGTGGCGACAGTGTCAATATTGAGTTTATGGCAAACTAACAAGTGTTGTACAAGTGCTTTACAAAGACCGATGTCAAGTGATTTTGTCTAAGTGTCATTGGTTTGATACAAATCCAAACAGGAACGAGAGTATTAAGCGGGACGAAGGGTTAGTATCAATGAACATTAACACACGTTGGTTTGATGAAGACCCTTACATTTTGGCAACTATGGTGAAACAAATCTTCTATCTTGATGACTCGAAGGCTAGGAATGGTTGGAAAGTTGTTCAAAAAATTCATCATAGAAACATATCTGATATTCATGGCGGAGATAATAATGAAGACGACAGCGTCGCTGACCAACAGCTTTCATCTTCGATAGATTTTGGTATGGCAACACCTATGGATACCAATGTAATCGAAGAACCGCTTGAGGTAGCTGGAATGCCTGAAATACCGATTGATTCCATTACAATTGACCTCGGTGATCTGAGACGCTACAATCCACATGACCCCGCACAGACCGAGGATAGTGATGATGAGGAATCATATGCAAGCAGCGAATTTGAACTACCAAGCGAAAATGATGAAAGTGACGACGACGATGTGTATTGTATTTCTGATTCAGACTAAGTTCAGAAGTCGAGATATTGTATTTCAAGAAACATTGAAACATAAATTGAACTTGTAACTTGTAACATTGTCAAATTATTACAAATCTAAATTTTTTGTTTTAGGTTTTGGGCGACGAATGGTTTCGTGGCTCAAAGACACTTGAGGCGACAAATAAGTTGTTCGTTGCCTTAACCAGGTTTTGGGCCACGAATTATTCATTTCATCGCCCAAAAACACTTTAGGTGACGAATAAGGTGTTCGTCACCTTAACCTAAAACATTTACTGTACACCGTTCTTCTTTTGATCTGCTAAAGAATGACTTAGTCATGTCTGAGTGAAGTAGTTTTTGTACAAAATAATCTTGAAGAAGAGGTTTACATATTCAACGGTTTAGATTTAAAGAAATAAGTATCTATGTGTGTTTACAAAATAAGAGTTGTACGAAAAATTAACTTACAGTGGGAAATTCATAATAAGTAATTGAGAATGGGGGAAAATTTGTAAACAATATACAAACGCTCGTAACGAGAAGGCCTACAACTTTCTTTTAGGTGTCATCTCCAAAATTGAACACTAGAAACCATGAAGCCTATATTATTTTTTAACCGTCGATTAACGTTTACATTTACGCTCAGTTATTATATCCATAATTTGTTTTTTTCATGCCGGTTCTTTTTCGAAAACATGATCTTTTACTATATGCAATAAGATGAACAGTTCAGATCGTTTATATTATGTCCCCATCTTTATAGTTTAGTCAAATTTCTATAGGACGTTATAAAGTTTATAGAAACTGTATAACATCATCAAACTTTTCAATAAACTGTCAATATGGGGAGATTCTATGAACGATCGGAACCGTTCATCTTATTGCATTTAGTAAAAGATCATGTTCTCAAAAAAGAATCGGGATGAAAAAAAAACTACGGATATAATAACGGAGTGTAAACGTAAACGTTGATCGATGGTTAAAAAAGAATATAGCCTTCATGGTTTCTAGTGTTCATCTTTTGGAGATGACACCTTAACGAAAGTTGTACACCTTATCGTTACGAGCGTTTGTGTATTTTTTACAGATTTTTCCCACTTCTCAATTACTTATTATGAATTTCCAACTGTAAGTTAATTTTTCGTTCTACTGTTAATTTCTTAGCTTTAGGCGACCAACAATTGGTTCGTCGCCTCAAGTGGTTTTGTGCGACGAATTCGTTTCGTTGCCTAAACCTTAAAATTTGCTCCAGCCGCCCAATATTTTGGGCTCTTTTTCAAATTTTTAATGAAATGTTGGGCGACGAAGATTAGGACTTTGAGCGACGAAACAAGTTCATAGCCCAAAGGCCTCTAGGTTAATTTCAGCCCGTGCCTTTTCTTTTTTCTTTTTTCTTTTTTCTTCCTTCTTCCTCCATCTACAGATACTCCCTCCCTCTGCACACTTCTCTTGAACCAATCAGCTTCTCTCTCTCACTCTCACTCTCAATCTCTCAGCCTCTGTCAATCTCGCAGCTTCCCTTACCCTCTCTCGAGGTAGGTTTCAAACGTTGAATGTTTTGTCTTGATTTTGGACGATTTTTTATGAATTTGATTTGGGATTTGGATTTGAAATTGAAAATTGAATTGAATTGGTTAAGTGATAGATGTGGAATTGGGATTTTTTAGGAATTGGATTTTGGATTTGGGATTTGGATTTCTCTGCTTTAATTGCTAGGTACTGTTTGGATGCTGAGAAAATCGTCGATTTTTGTCTTTCTCTTTTCTTCTTTTAAACATCTGGTTATCATCTTTGGCTGTGCATGTATGTGCTATTGGATGCCATTCCATTCCATTCATTATTAAAGGTAGCAAAAAGTAAAGATTCCTGGGGTATTATGATGTACCACTAGAAAGGAAGCGACCAAGGTTTCTTACTATTTGAAATCATAATTTGACACAACCAATTGTCATAATGTTTTATTTCTCTCTGTGTGACTGGCCCAATCCGTCAATTGAGTGACGTGCAGTTCCTTATTCATTGTTCCTGGCAAGATCCAAAGCCATTTTAGTTCTTAAACCCCAGTCTACTCTTTCTTTGTGGAATTGACAACACTTTCTGGGGTTGAACACATCTTTTCCTAGTGGACTGCGCCTTCGATAAATTGATAGCGTTCCTTCCTTTCTTTGCTGGATCTGGAGCTTTTCTTAAAGCATTCAGTTGTTCATCTGTTTACTCATCTTCATCTCTCCGAGGTTTGAGAGAGAATTCGTAGAGATCAAATCTATTTACCTTCTCCTCTTGGTTGAGTTCACTCCACATAGAGGAAGATTTAGAACAGTGAAAGTATTGTTCACTTCACTAATATGATCTATACCATTGTGTTTATTTGTAAACTTTTGAGTCTCCCCAATGACAATCACTGCACGACCCACTTAGAGAAGTTTTTAGATTGTTTTTATGCAGTGTTTTGTTGATTGTGCTGTGTATTTCTGGTGTTAAGTCTTCATGATTTTGGTTGAAATTTTCGTGTAATGGTGGTGTGTAAGGTTTTCTTAGTTACCATAATCCATTTTTGAATTTTGGAGGATTTAGGAATTCCCAGGAAATTGAGGGTGGATGTAAGCAACACACCGAACTGTCTAATTGATTTCATATTCTTTGTTTTTATGCATGAGAAGTTTGGTTATTATCTAGCTCTCCTATTTTTTACTTTACTCTTTACCAAAAAGAAAATCTTGTTTAACTGTGCTTGCTTGCTTTCATGCAAATCAGTATGCTTCACTTGCGTTAAGTATAATTTAACCTGTGATGTTCCAGTTCTTATGACTGTTTCAAAGTGGGGTTTGCAGAGTTTGATACCGAGTTGACTATGACTTGAATCAAAGTTGGTTATGTCGCGTTTCCAGTGAACTATTTAATTCACAGTTTCTAAAATGAATATCTTTAAAATCCTAGATCCTCTTGGATTACATCATCCACACTTTAGGTGAAGTTTGAAAAACTATTGATCCCTTCTAACACCTACAAAAACAATCAGTAACATTGTCTTGTTCTTAGTTTATATTTTATAGTTATATCTCCAGTTGGGTGTCATTGCAAATTGGAATAATTCTGATTCATATATTTACGGAGGAATAATTTCATCTGTACTCATGCAATTGCATAAGAAGTAGATTTTGTTGGATCAAATGTATAGGAGGTTTATTTATTGAATGGTGTAGTGCTAATAGGGTGTTGAATTTGTGTGTGTGAAGTGTGTGTGTATGCAGTGTGTGTGTGTGTGCAGTATGCAGTGTGTGTGTGAATGTAGTGCAGTATGTGTGCACTATGCAGTGTGTGTGTGCAATATGCAGTATGCTGTGTGTGTGTGAATGTGTTGTGTGCTCTGTTAATGTGTATTATAAGTGCTGCGTGTGTGTGTGTGCAGTATACAGTATTGGCTTATTGAATTGGGTGATAATGTATATGTATGGCGTATGCTTTCTTTGGTATTATTGCTACTACTATAGTGCATATACAAGTTTCGAATATGTGTGGATAAGGTTCTATGTATTGATTCATGTTTAGATATTGGCTGAAATATAATTGTATGGTTGTATGGAGCAACATATACACTTATATTGTTGATTCCTGATTTCCAATTAATTTCATTATATCATTTTGCAGACAAAGTTTCGAATATGCATTTCGTTTCTTTTTAGTGTGTAAAAACATTTTGCAGAGAAATGAACTTTATTTGCTTTAGATTGATTGTATAACATTCTAGGATTGTATGATTATGTTGTCTTTGATAGAAGTTGTATTGTAAGTACATTCAATGTTTATTTACAATTTATTTAAATGCATATGTCCTTTTATTTAACAATTTGAAACTAGCTCAATTTACAGACGTCGGGTTTGATTTCTACACACCACCGCTCTAGTCCTAGTTTAGCTCCATCACAGTCTGCTGCTTAGGATGTCTCCGAGGCGCCTGTCTTGTCCATTGCTTTGGTGACGTTTCCTGTAGTGAGTGCTCGTCGGGCTCACCGGCGACATCATCCAGAGGACTAGGGCCCTCAGGCACTCGGGAGTTCCACAGTCGACGGCGAGGGCTCACACATAGGTAATATACCCTTACCCCCAATCTTTTACATTTTTGTTTGATTGTTTACTACCGTCTTTTTCATTTTTTGATTGCATGTTCCAACATTTGGTATGATTGTCAAATATGTTGGAAATGTTGTGTGGATGTGGATATGTTGGAATTGCCAAATTTATTGTTTGCAACATGATGTTAGATTTATTGTTCGCAAGTTATGGGAAATGTTAGACTTTTAGGGGAGGTTCTGCCTAATTTTCTGCAGATTTTTAAGTAAATGTTTTAACCATGAATTTCTTCTTTGTTTTGGCAAGGAAGAAAAAGACCTAGGGCCCTTGCAGACAGTTGAAGTTTGCGCAGATCATACGGGCAGCTAATGAAAAGATCGCCATCACCTATGCTAAAGAACACCGGGGTTCTTCCACATCTGACCAACACAACACCCTGGTCACAGAGATAAGGGGATACTACGTGCCTATTGCCCTATGAGATGGGACACATGGAGATCAGTCCTAGATCAAACGAAGGCTGTGATGTGGCATGAGCTGTCGGTGAGTGTATTCCATACTTTCTACTACTTTTTATAATTAAGTCCAATATTTTTGTATATTTTAATAATATTGTTTTATATTTGCAGGTCAACTTTAATACTACGGACCTTGATGCAGAACGGAAAACCTACATAGATGGGCTCTTCACAAATCGGTACAAAGAGTGGAAGGGTGACCTCTACAAAGTTTTCAAGTCGTATCCGAACGCAAAGACTGCTTGAAAACCCACTTGTAGCTAACGGGCTTTACATTTTGAGGTGTAGGAACGAGGTTCACTGTCATCGCTTAGCATGATATCAGTACCTACTGGATATGAAAATGCATGGTCCACTGTCATCTCATTCCTATTCCAAAGTGCACCCAAGCTAGCATAATGGACCAAAATTCCATGATTCTCAGGAGGCGAATTGGTCTCTTTAAGGACACTTTCATAATCTAGAATAACATTGTCCGTTGGAAAGAATGAGTTGGCAAAGCGGATCCACACTAGTTGGTGTTGTTTTTTCCTCTTATGGGGTTGTGAATCCTTTGAATCAAGGGGCCTGCCACGCTTTTTGGGCTGGAGCAAATTGGCTAGCCGCCAACTTACTATTGAATTTAACTAGATTTGAGAAGAAGAGATAGATAGAACCTGGAGAATGGCTTGATGGATTGACTCTTTTGTAATCATATGGTTTTTATATAATATTACATTAACTTTATGAGCTCGTTTGATGTTTAGGATTGACTTGATTTGGACAATTCCTTAGATTTAATGAATGTTGAATAGATATATATAGATTGCATATAAACCTACCATTTTGTGGAGATGCCGGCTAATACTGAGGCAAACCTTCCACCAGAAAGCGGTCAATCGCTCAGGGAAGTTATTACGAGCCTACTTCATGCACGTCTATCTTTGGAGCACGTTTGCGGTTAATATGCTTTAGCATGATCTTGTCACTTTTACTTTGGAGTGGTAAAAAAGCATATGGCATTGTTTTTTAACGTAACCTTTGAAGATCTCCGAATTTGTCGTACTTCAATTTCAAGCTTGGTGGTGCGGGATTTAAATACGAGACATAGTGAAAGTTAGATTAAGACAATTCATGGTGTTCTTTAGGAACAACTATGTTCTTATCTCCCCTTAACAACGGGAGAAAACTGTCTCATCAAAGTGTCAATTCGTAAAGCGAGTGAAAAAAATTGCTTGTAAAGGTTCTGAAAGTAACGAATAATCGAAGAGAACCATAATCGACATAGATTCTAATCTTCACTGAGCACCCACTTTTTGTACATAAGGCAGCTCAATTTGTACAGAACTGCTACAACCAAAAATGTGCAAATGTGAGATGTCGAGCTCGTATCCGGTTACCAACTAAGAGCGCAGAATAAGGTTGGGTCATAACAAGGCCTCAAACGAACCAACATCGATGTAACAAAATAGCGTTAAGATTGTGGTTAGTGCGGAAGCTTGAATCCATAGATAAGGAGCCAGCTCAATTTGTCTGAGAGACACTGGCGCAAAAGCAATGCAAATGTGAGATGTCGGGCTCGTATCAGTTACCAACGAGAGCGCAGAATAAGGTTGGAGTCTGCAATACCTCAAACGAACCAACATCGATGTAACAAAATGAACAAGATTGTGGTTAGTGCTATGGAAAACGATCCATAGATAAGGAGTAGAACATTCGGGTTCTATGGCACATGTTTTAGTTTAAATTTTCATGAAAAACTTCATGTTTCATGGCACTTATTCGAAACTACGGGTTTGAATTTATGAACTTTATGGGTACCTGCAAGCAAACGCAATATATAGAACAGAAACATATATATAACATAACAGGTAGGTATGTGGGGCCCACGCTGTGAGGTAAGTCATGGCCCAAAATTAGGGCTGACTGGGTTTTGGGTCTGCAAGGCCCAAATATTGGAGTTGTTGGGCTGCATGCTAGCAGATGGAAGAGGGGCAGGAAGCCCAAGCTTAAAATTGGGCTGGTTTGCTTGGCAGTAAGTTAGGCCCACACTGGGCTGAAAGAAGAAGTAGGCAGAGGTGGCCCAAGCCCAAAATTGGTCTGGGTGTGATGCAGGCCGAGCGCTAGGGAGGCCCAACAGGGTCGAGTGGGACTAGGATCAGCCCAGCGTAGCTGGGTGGGGGTTTTAACCGAAAAAATCCAACGGTGCCGCTGCCATAGGTGTGATCTCAGACCAGATGGTAGGGTTCGAGCCTAAGGGTTGGAGGGAGAACCCAGAATCGTGACAAAAAAGAATGGTTCTCGACGTCGAGGCCACAGTGGGTGGTCATGGGTGACACACCCCACCCTCGATACCCACGTGGATACCGAATGCGGGCGTGGCAGAGCACTCGTAAGTGGCCAAGCCATTAAATGCATGACAACACTTGAAGTGGAAACAAAATTAAAATACTATTAAGTTTGCGGAAATCAATGTCAATATGCATATGGTTGAGGCGTACTAATTTGAAACGGCGGAAACCAAATAATAAAATAAGTTCCTAAATCTACATCCATATGAGGATGGAATATTATTATAAGCGAAAAGAAAAGATAAATCCCTACATAGTCGGGATAGATGATCGAGCTACCACTTGAGATGCCTCGACTTCGCAGGATGCACTATCACTATGTCTGAAGGGGCGCCAAAGCAAAAGTGTGAGTGGACAAAAATCCAAAGTTTTAAACCTTTCTCTTTCGACATATTAACCCCTGTTTGAAATCCGATCATAATCGTGAAAACATACTATCATAGTATAGTTCAAAAGATACTTTATGAGTATAACTGAAAACGTATAACAATATACAATATGTCGTAGATAGCAAAACATATTTCCAATAGTCCTTTACATAAATATATGTCGATAATATCAATATAGGAAAACCAACACGAAATTATATGCCACGATCACCCAATATGCGGGTTAGAGAGTGACCTCTCAATCATAGTACAAGCACTACGTTATCCATTAATTTGTACTCTAGTACCACACATGAAAGCACTTGCGCCTTAGCGCGTCACAGTCCTTACGTGGTGGGGCCTTTTCCCCCAAAAATATAAACATAAGCATGGAACAAGCTTGCACTAAGGTATTCTGCGACAATACCCGCAGGTACGATCGTGTGACCCAAACATGTGAACTTGTCCTACGAGCCGTGAGACGGTACTACAATGTAGTGAAAGCATACCAAGTGTGTTTGAAACGATACATACATACTCATGTGTTTAGATATGAAGCAATATCACTTTCATAATTCCCGAATAATTAATATTGCATAAATAATATCTTTGTAAAATCCTAAATCAAATGCCACTTCATATTTATGCAAAAGAAGTAACAATCACATAAGTGTAAACATTTCATCACAAATATTTATACTTTGGTAAATAATCACAATCACCATTTAAATCCATTTTCCAATAAATAACCATAAATAAAACAAATATAGTTTGCTTAAATAATTACCAACATATATATTTATAAATAAATATATATAAATAAACATACCTTGAAAACCATTTAAAACCATAAAAATCAAATCCATATTCATTTCCAATCATAAAAACCATTTAATAAAGCAAAAGTCCCTCACCCAGGTGATCGAGTGAATCTCCCTCGGTGTTGCCTCATAAAGTGTGGTAGCGAAAGAATTACCTATTTAATATTAGGGGAACCAATTAGAACCTCCCTAATATAAATCAAACTAGGCCCTATAGAAAAAATATTCCAAAAATAATACTATTTTGGGAAGAAAACGAGGGCTCAGCGATTTTGGGGCGAAAACCCTACTGCTTGGCGAGTCCCGCGCGGCAGGAAAGCGGTCGAGACGGGAAAGCGATCGGGGCCCAGCCTTGCAGCGGCGGGGGAGGTGGCCTCGCGCCGACCCGCAGCGCTAGCGTGTCCCCGCGCGCGACGCGGCGCCTGCAGCGCCCTACGCGTCACCCCCATGCGCTGCGACACCGACCGCATGCCCTTGCTTGGCTTGTCCCGGCCCGGCGGGTCAAGTTAGCAAGGAATATACCTTTACAATGAGTCTTCGGCGTTGTGAGGAATCTTCGCTGCGGGTCAGCCAGGAATATTCCTTCTTCTTCCTCCTCTCGCCAGTCTCGTAGTAGTAGCCTTGCATTTTATGATCCTTATTTGCTGGTTTAAAATTTCCCGGAAAAATTTCGAAAATGTCCAAAACTTTAAAATTCATATCTTCTTCGATTTCTTTGGCCAAAATCAGCATTTACATATATCAAATTAGAAGGTATTGAAGTGTAGAATATTTTCATACCAATTTAGGGCGGAAAAATGGCCGGGAATAGCCTGAAATTGGCCGGAAGCTTCCGGGAAACCCTAATTCCGTTCTCCTTCAAAAGCGCACCAAATTAGCGTTCTTTATATCGATTTGAACCTACTCAATCAATAAAACCAATGGCAATGGTTTTGAGGCTTACCTATGTCAGGATTATGCAGAAACTTGAATGGCGGGTTAAATGCGTTCGTTAAACCGGTTTGGACGATTGGGCACCGGTTTGGAAATTACAAATCGCGACCTCGTCGAGAATAGCGGGCGATCGAGATGGTATGGATTTTGAGCAACGGTTTTTGACGGTTTTGTGATTAGATCCAAAAGGTTAGGGTTTCGGTGAGGTTTTGGCAGAGAGAAAAACCTAATTCCCACACAGTGAAAAATTCTTGAAATGTCCTCTGGCACAAAACTTCGTAAAATGTTACGTTTTAACTCCGAATTGAGTTCCGCTTGCGTCCGCAGCGTTCGTATGTTGATGAGTACATCAAGTATATGTAAAGAAATGAATTTTACAAGTCGTCTGAAAAGTCAACAAAAGTCAACAATGACACTAGGGGTATTTTGGTAATTTCACATAAATTTTTAGGACGGGTTGTATGATCTGCCCGCTTAAATAAAATTTCGTGCGAGTACAAACAAAACTACTAGAATAGAAATGCGGATGCTGTGCGCCATATGCTCCATGATCTCCCAAGAAGTAACCTCATACTGCCACCATTGGTTACTCACGAGCCTTACTTTGGAAGGTATCACTTTTTCTCCTCGGAACCTTGTCTTTTCTGTCAAAATCTACTGCAGTTCCTCCTCGTAATTCAAACTCTCATTCGGCTGAGGAAGGTACGTGGTTGGAGTACATGTGACTCGTGCAGTACATACTTCCTCAACATAGAAACATGGAAGACATCATGTGCAGGGATAACTCCACCCAGAAGCAAGGCTAATAGTGCCTGGCTAGCCAGCACGGCATCCTGATCTCATAAGGACCAATGTGCAGGGGACTTAGCTTGCCAGTTCTAGAGACCTTGACACCGCTTCGAGGTGACAATCTCAAACACAAAGTAAGCCAGCTGCATACTCACGATTCTTGAGAGTGTTTCAATACGTAATACTCTTTGTCTTGTCCTGGGCACTTCTTGATTCACTTAATCACTGAATCTTCTCGTAGTATAAATACCAGTGCAGGCCCTCAGTGCTCGCTCACTACCTCGGTCAACCACAGTAGGGTTGTGCGCCTTCCCATACAACGCCTCATACGGTGCCATACCGATGCTAGAGTGGAAACTATTGGCCATATGCGAACTCTATCAACGCCAGTGGTCTTGACTTCCTCGAATTGAAGGGCCAAGGCTGCCGGCTTACATGTCTCCAAAGGTACAGATCAATGCTCTCGGGTTTGACCATGCAATACGTGGGTGGAAAGGCACATGCTTGTGCAAAGTTTTGTTCCCATAGCATCCTGAAATGCCTTCGAGTGGAAGTGAATCTCGGATCTCGATCGAAATGATGAAGCGATGCTATGAAGTTTAACAATCGAGTCTATGAACATCTTATTGCTTATTCAACTTGTAATCTGACGAGGCTGGCAGAAGTGACTGTCTTTGTCAATCGAGTCGACAATCACCCCCAAATACCATCACATTTGCTCGGGGTGGCGGTAACCCAAACACAAAATCCATGGTAACATTCTCCCATTTCAAACCAGATAAAGTCTGCGATAACCCCAGAAAGGTTCTGCCTCTCGCGCCACTTCTTTAACAAGTGAAACTTAGCGACTGCGTAAAAAGCGGCGATATCCTTCTTAAATCCTAACGATGGTAGTAAGATTTTGATGGTGGTACGTCTTGCGTCTTGCCGGATGCATAACCTCAGCGTGTAGCTCATCCGAGTTTTCTCTCAGTAATCCACCATCGGCACAGGCACAAATGCTTGACTATGACATGTTGAGAAATCCATCCTCGACCACATAATCACACCTCAGAAGGCCACCAAGAACTGCTCATTTAGTTTTGTACACACTGGAAATCTTTCCCATGAGCTTCTCAGACTTTGTCCACACAAACGAGTCTAACACGGAAATGAGCCTAAAGTAAAGGCTCCATGATTATCCACATTAAAGATAGCACCGTGCTCCTCGCTCACCCCAACATCGAATATATGTCGCCCAGAATAGATGCCCGACTGCCCATGGGATTTAAACTCAAATTAGCCCCTGACTGATCGCTTTACCGAGGATGATAGTGATGGTACAATTGTAATCGTTGATCAGCTCCATCCATCTCCCTCAAATCTCCCAGTTCAACTCGTTTTCGTAAAAATATATTTGAGACTCTTGTGGTCTAGAATGCAAGAAGATACGACCAAGTCTCCCCCATAAAAGATAATGTCGCCAAATCTTCAGGCGAACCACGTTGACTAACTCAGTCATGATAGGATAATTCATTTCGTACCGTTTAGTTATGCGGAAGCATAGGCAATGACTTTTCCATGTTGCATCGACCTATGACGAACCATGCAGGCGTCCGGTGTAGTATCAAACTCACGGCTAGTGACACTAAGGTAATTGCGTGAGTAAGATGGTGTTTAAGTTCACGGAAACTCAGATTCACGGTTATGTTAAGCAAAAGACTTAACATCCTTCCTAGTGAGCTTAGTAAAGTCTGCTATGAAGAGAAATTCTGCACGAAAGCAGCGGTAATAGCTGCTAAACCCGAAAACTCTCACCTCAGTCACATTAGTCGGTACTCCCAATTCACTACCGCACTCCACCTTCGTGGATCGTGAAAATGTAACAAAAATTACACATGGCCCCGAGAAACTAATACGGTGAGCCAATGACATTTCTTGAACTTGCTTGCTCTAAGCTTGTCTTGTCCTCCCGAGACTCTCACAAACAACCCTGTTGTTCTCGTACTCGGTCTCACTGCGGGAGTAAATCGGAATATGGAAATCGATAGAACGATCTAAGCTGGTCGGATACGATTGGAAAAACTCTGTTCATCAAATCCATAAAAGCGTTTGGGCATTGGTGATCCAAGCATCACTAGGAACTCATTAATGTCCATATCGCGTTCGACGATCTTGGGCACATCATCCTTGCGGATGCATGGCCCATTGATATCCGGATCGAATCAATCTTGGAAGCTTCGTGCACCCTTGACTGATCAAACAAATCATCAATACGAGACGCGGATACTTGGTTCTTCACGGTCACCGGTTGGAGTTGGAAGTTTGTAATCTATGCATAGACGCATACTCCCATCATGTAGCACGTGAGCAACAAAGATTTTGAGGTGAAGTCTTGGGTTGAATAAACCCTTGTTAACTAACTCCTGGAGTTGAGTTTTCAACTCCACTCAATTCGGTGGAGCCATACTATACGGCGCTGGAAATAGGATCAGTGCACAGTATCGAGATCAATCGAACTCGATCTCTGTGGGAGCTAAGCCGAGGCTGAAGTCTCCGGGGAAAAACGATAGGGATATTCGGCTTGACACGAGCATACTCAAACCACGGTGGAGAATCTTCTTTCATCAACACATGAGCCATTACCCTTGGCAACCATACGCAGCAACTTCTTCGCCCTCATTGAAGAAATCAAACGATTCTGCAAAACTCTTCTCTCGCTGAAGACAACCTCGTGCCAAGTGTTTGGAATGTGACCACTTTGATACGACAATCACAATGGCATGATAGCGGATAACCAATCCATGAGAATAAGATCAAAGTCAGCGATATTTAAAGGAATGAAATTAAACATGAGTTATGTTAGACGAAGCGAGCAATCTATATTCCCCTTCCAGACAATGCTTGTATGCATCGTAGGGTGAGCTATAACTAACTCACACTCGGTGACGGTTGGGGATTTACTTTCTTAGCGAACATAGGAGATATGTGAATGGTAGCACACAGGATCAATTACAAACTCACAGCATGAAAACCGAGAAACATTTAACGTGCCCAAATGACTCTTAAACCTACCGAAGCAATCTAAAGGAGAAATCTGACCTCTACATCACTGTTGCATTAGCGATGACTTGCCTGACTAGGCTAAATCGGATAAATACGGGCAGCTCGAGGGGTGGCATAGCTGCGGATAAAGCTCTTTGTAATACCTAGTACAAAATAGCGTACACCAAGTGTTTGTCATAAGAAATTCTACGAAACTATGCTCTGATACCAAAGTGACACACCCCACCCTCGATACCCGTGGATGCAGATGCGGGTCGTCAGCTGGCTGAGCACTCATGGTAGCGAAGCCATTAAATGCATGACAACACTTAGTGAAACAAAATTAAAAATGCCATTAAGTTTGCGGAAATCAATGTCAATATGCATATGGTTGGACGTACTAATTTTGAAACGGCGGAAACCAAATAATAAATAAGTTCTTAGAATCTCTATCCATATGAGGGATGGATAATATAAGCTGAGAAAAAGAAAAGATAAATCCCTACATAGTCGGGATAGATGATCGAGCTGCATGATATGACCATGGATACTATCACTATGTCTGAAGAAACGCAAGCAAAAGTGTGAGTGGAAAAAAATCAAAGTTTCGCAAAACCTTTCTCTTTCCAACATATTAACTTGTTGAAATCCAGTATAGTAAATCGAAAACATACTATCATAGTATAGTTCAAAAGATACTTATGAGTATAGCAAAAAACATATAACAATATATACAATATCCGTAGGGGACAAAACATATTTCCAATAGTCCTTTCATCATATATGTCAATAATATCAATATGGGAAAACCAACACGGGAATTATATCTTGTGATCACCCGTATGGGTTGAGGAACGACCTCTCAATCCTTTGTACAAGCACTTTCGTTATCCATTAATTTGTACTCCTAGTACCACACATGAAAGCACTTGCGCCTTAAGCGCACGTCACAGTCGCTGCATTAGTGGGGCCTTTTCCCCCGATATAAACATAAGCGTAAGACAAGCTTGCCTTAAGGTATTTCACAGGACAATACCCACAGATGCGGTCGCGTGTGGCCCAAACATGTGAGACTTGTCCTCTGGTAGTGAGGCAGTTTTCTGATATAGTGAAAGCATCTAAGTGTGTTTGAAAGCGTGCATACATACTCATGTGTTTAGATATAAGCAATATCCCTTTCCTGTTTAAATAATTAATATTGCATAAATAATATCTTTGCTCAAATCCTAAATCAAATACCACTTCATATTTATGCAAAAGTAACATCATAAGTACGACAATTTCATCACAAATATTTATACTTTGGTAAGAAATAATCATAATCACCATTTAAATCCATTTCAATAAATAACCATAAATAAGAAAACAAATGTGGTTGCTTAAATAATTACCAACATGTATATATATTTATAAATAAATATATATAAATAAACAACCGAAAATACATTTAAAACAAAATCAAATTCATATTCATTTCCAATCCCATAAAAACCATTTAATAAAGCAAAAAGTCCACTCACGGTGATGAGTGAAATCTCCTAGGTGTTGCCCTCCTCGAAGTGGCCAGAAGAATTACCTATTTAATATTGAGACAATTAGAACCTCCTAATATAAATCAAAATAGACCCTAGAAAAATATTCCAAAATAATACTATTTTAGCTAAGCAGACTCGGCTTGATTTAGGGCCGAAAACCTACGCCGCCGTCCCACACACTTGCAGCCTTCATGGAGTGCGCCGCCCCGCGTGCGCCGCCACGCGCCCGGGAAGCGGTGGGACGACGCCGCCCACCCGCGCCGGTGGCCTCACGCCGACCACGCGGCACGCGCCCGGCGCGACGCTGGCGCGATAATCGCCGCGCGCGCGCGTGTCCCGCAGCGGCATGCGCTGTGCCTTTCTTGGCGTCACCGCGCATGCTAAGACCCAGCGCTCTTGTCGACACCGTTAAAGTTAAAGATATACCTTCGTGAGGAATATTCCGTTACGGATTAGCAGAATATTCCTTCTTCTTCACTCTCTGCTTCGGTCCTTGAACGCGCTGGTTCGCGGAATTTACCGGAAAAATTTAGAAAATGTCCAAAACTTTAAAAATTCATATCTTCTTCGTTCTTTGGCAAAATCAGCATGCCCTTATATCAAATTGAAGGTATTGAAGTGTAGAATATTTTCGCACTAGTGGGGCCGGAAAAATGGCCGGAGATAGCCTGAAATTGGCCGAGAAGCTTCGGAAGCCTAATTCCGTTCTCGCTTCAAAGCGCAAATTAAAGCGTTCTTTATATAATTTGAACCTATAATCCAATAAAAACCAATAATAATGGTTTCGAGCTTACTAGCCAAAGGATTGTCTGAGAAAGCGTGAATAAGCGAGTTAATCGTTTTTCGTTCGGCGTCGGTTTGGGCGATTGGGCTCGAGTTTGGAAATTCACAAAATCACGGCCTCGTCCGAGGAATGACGGAGCGATCGAGATGGTATGGATTTTGGGCAACGGTTTGACGGTTTGTGATTCGTCAAAGGTTGAGGTTTTGATGAGGTTTTTGGCTTAGAGAGAAAATGGGAGAGAAAGAGAGGGAGAGAGGTTGTGAGACGTGCAGAATGATGGGGAGGGTTGGCTGCTGTGCAGCCAGCCAAAAACCCTAATTCCCACACACGGAGTGAAAAATTACTAAAATGCCCCTACACTTTAAAACTTCGTAAAATGTTCGTTTTAACTCCGAATTGAGTTCCACTTGCGTCCACGCGTTCGTATCGATGAGTACATCAAGAATATGTAAAGAAATGAATTTTTACAAGTCGTCCCGAAAAGTCAACAATGACACTAGGGGTATTTTGGTAATTTCATATAAATTTTGGGACGGGTTGTAACAATGGGTGCGCTGTAGGTGCACCGTAGCTTTGCTCAGAAGCCAGCAACAATCTATAGACTCAATAAAATCGAGGTGGACGACTGTGAGCATCGAGCTCGTGACAGTGGATTCACCAGGGAACGATTGCAGGTCATGTGGGAATTCGTAATTTCCAAAATCCAGTGAAGGAGGCGATGAGGTGGGCTGCATACCAACCGAGGTTGCTGCCTGGTCTGTGAGAAAGGAAAAGCCAAAACGATGTCGTTCTGGATCTGGGGTTTTGGATAGGAGCTGCTCGGCTTCAATAGCTAGTAGCTGCGCCTTGGCTTAACGGCTTCAAGCAGTGGCGCATACATGATTAGGGTTTGAAAAACCCTAATTTGCTACTTTTTTGTTTTTGTTTTTTTGACACAATCATCAATTCACCATAATAATAAGAAAAATTTTTAGTGGTACGTACTATTCAATGGTACGGTCATTAAATTATCTAAATTAATTTGTCGTGTGTCTCAAATGAATCTTAAACCATTCAACAGTACGTACCATTGAAGTTTGACCCCATAATAATATGTATAACATATATATAAAATTAAACTCGAACAAAATACTAAGCAGAGGATTATAATTCTTTTAAAAGAGTAAAAATTTGGTTCATGCATCATGGTGAAGGCTCATGCAATCAAGGTTGAAAAAATATCGAAATTGAAGATGATTTCTCTTATGCCAGTGTTGAAGATGATTTCGCTCATGCAATCAAAGAGAAAGAGATAGAATATGGCTTAGGGAAATTGTAGATGATTTCTCTTATGCCAGTGTTTTTATTTATAGTAAACCACAAGGAGATCACAAGGAGAAATAAACTTGCTCTCCAAGTAAATAAAAACCTAATAGGATAGAATCACTAGATTACATAGGAATCATAAATCTTATCTACTAGGGATTTATACAATCACATAATATCTAGACTATTGACAACACCAACTAGTATTTAAAACTATTTTATTGAAATTAAATACCAAATCGGTGAAATATTTAATCTTTGATTTAATTAAAGGTTTTTATCACAAGTGATTTCTTAAATTGACCCACCCCATCAAAATGATCCCTAAAATAGAAAATCGATAAAGGTTGTCCTTAATATTGGTACCGCAAATCAGTCTCGTCTTTATGTTAGAATTATGTCAAATCTTCTGTTAGTGTGCTGATGTGGCTCACGAGTTGGACCCACTTCTCTGATAATATAATGCCACGTGGATTGTACAAAAATATTTTTTTTCTGGAAAGAATATAATTTAATTAACTTGAGGCTGTTTGATAAACATTTCATTTTCAGTTTTCAATAAACTGAAAATTTTATTTGGTCACTACTTTCAGTTTACAATTTTCAAAAAAGTGAAAACTAAAAACTATTTTCTCTAGTTTTCAAAAGTTGGTAACTGAAATATTGTTTGGTAACTACTTTCAGTTTTCAAAAAAGTGAAAACTAAAAACCAAAAATCGAAAACAAAAAACTAGAGAAAGTAGTTTTTCGTTTTTGGTTTTAAATTTTTACTTTTTTGAAAAGTAAAAATAGTTACCAAAGAGAATTCAATTTTCAGTTTTTTAAAAAGTGAAAACAAAAACTCAAAACTGAAAACGAAATAGTTATAAAACACCAAACAAAATAAAAATCGATCTCCGCGTTTCATTCTTGATGTTTTTAAGCGACTCGTATATACAGACAGAAAACTAAAACCCGGCCGGGTTCGCAAAAATAGGAAACTCGATCGGAAATCATGGAAACCGTGCAAGCTCTGGTGGCGAATCTGATTCCATAATCACCTACCCCTAACCCCATTAATTGTTGTGCTGGGGGGATTGCAGGCTAGGGTGAGTAAATGTTGGGTTTATGGGTTGTGGCTGGAGTGTGGTTGGGGGAAGGCATTTGGTGATGGTCGAAGCAAATTGGGGTTGGCGGCCGTCGAACAAATAGAGGAGGAAGAGAGGGGCCGTGATGGGGGAGGAAAGGAGAAAGGTGGGGGGGGGGGGGAGATATTGTTTTTTTTTTATTCCGGTTATTCTTTTGGTTTGTTTGTTATTTAGTTTTATTGTATTTAAAAGTTTAAATTATTTTTAAAAAATAATAACTTTGTATAATCCACTATTTTATTGGGTATATGTTATATGGGTCCATATATGTGCCACATCAGCATATAATAAAATTTTTGACAGAATTATAATGGAATGACTACATCGATTTGTGTCATTTATATTCATGAACGACATTGATCGATTTTTAATTTTAGTGACCATCTTGATAGAGTGGGTCAATTTCAAAGACTATTTGTGATAGAAACCTTTTAATTAATTAGTTCAGTCAATCATGTTTAAGGAATGATTGAAACATGTTTTGCGTCATTCCTTTCATTATTATGTTTTAGGCAAGCACAACATACAAAAAGTTGAAAGTCCTCGGTCATTGAGGTATAAAAAATTTGACCGAACTAGCGTCACATTAGATGTTCAATTGTTTAGTTTAAAAATCGGATCTCACGTAACACCATAAAATTACTACACAAACACTATTTGTTGGTAGTTTTTACAGTGACATGCATACAACCTCCTTTCTCTTAACACTAAGACCAAAAGAAACACCCGAAGTAAATTACGTGTTGACAAAATACGACGTCGTTCGATTTTTGAAACGATCATGAGCTATTTTGGGTTGAATACTTCGATACCAGATAATATCATATATATCTGGTATTTGAAGCCTATATTATTATTTATTTTATTTTTTCGGTCGAAGAAGCCTGTATTATTGAGATGACTAGTCGATCGATTTTAAGGTTATTAATATTTCGAACTTATCGCATCCTGTATTCCAAGCATTCATGATTGAGAGAAGGAAAATCACCTCGAATTATGTTATGGGAGTGGAAATACACTGTGAAGGGAACAGTTGAGGGATAAAAAGAAACTTTGGAAAGAAACTTCTAATTTGGATACGCACATATAAAAAGAAAAAGACTTGATATATAGTGCACGACATGAATCGTCTCTTTGAAAGGTACGTAATTGGGATCGACCATGCCAAATGTTGTTTGTAGTCACTTTTTCTTTTGCACTGGATAAGTGAGGCATGCAATTTGGTGGGAAAGATAGACTTACTTTTCTACCACTCAAGCCAGGGCACACTGTTTTGAATCGACACACAGCCATATGATGATGACGCTTCATTAATCGAGCAGTACCATACTATATTGTACATAATTATTTCACGCTTGTATGAAAAGTTCACGTGAAATGAAAATCAACAATCGGAGATAAGTATGCTAATACTTGCAATGATGAGAAACGTTTTTGATTGCATTCAATTGAAAAACTTAAAAGTGTTTTTGGTAATAATTCAGATGAAGAGACATTTGAATTTTTAATAAAAATGACTAACTACATTTTACACCTTCAAAGTTTGAGGTGATTTTTAAATTGGACCATGAGGTTTCAACTTTTTTACATTGTCCTCTAAGGTTTTGAAATTATATCAATTTACACCTTTTGTTTATTTGAATGTCTAATTATCTATTAAGTTGATAAGTTTTTTAGGCTATATGCTACAAATGTGGCTTACATATCAACCTAGTTACGGATTTCATGCTCACTATGTCATCAATTCAATAAAAATTCAAATAATTTATTAGACAAAATGTGTAAATTGATATAATTTCAAAACCTTAGAAAGGCAACGTGAGAAAATTGAAATGTTGTGACCCATTTTGAAAATCATCTCAAACCTTGAGGGTGTAAAATGTAGTTAACCCTACTAAAAACTTCAACATTTTTCTAATAAAAATATGAGTATATGTACTTTTGATGTAGAGAAGCAATCCCAAAATGACCATGAGGTGTTGAAAAAGAAAATATCATGGTAAAGTATGTTGGGGTTGTTTAATTACTAATTTGGTGGCTTGCAACAATATATAGCTGTGCCTGCCTCCAGTGAAGGAGATTAGGGTGCGGCGGCTGCGGGCTGCTCTTCAGGGAAGGCGATTCTAGTTTTCTTTTGTGTTGCTCAGTTGCTTTTGCTGGCCTTAAGTTTGTGTGGGCTTTCTGGGTTGTAGCTCTCATAATATTTCGGTTTTTTTATGTTGTGTTTTCTTTGTTTATGTTAAAATTGTGTGTAATATTCGGATGAATCTAATATAATCCACCTATTCTTCACAATTGTAATGTTTTCTCATTTTTAATAAAATATATCTTTTCGACCAAAAAAAAGCTGGGCCTGCAGTACTCTGCAGAGGTAGACAATCAAATATTATATTAGTACCGTTTTTGGCATAATCTTTGGTTCTGTCTCCGTTGGCTTTTTCTTTTTAATAGATTGGTCATTAGATATTTTGTTGCTTGTACTATTTTAAAGCAGACAGAAAAGAAAATACCAAAGAGGAAGATTGGAGATGCAACGAAAAGTCCAAACTAACATAACTGTTAGGTGGTTTTTTCAATTTCAATTTCGTACGGAAAAGAGTACCATTTTATTACATTACTCTGAGAAAATAAAGACTGGTAATCGAACCAAATTTCCACCACAGTCATTTCTAATTTAAAATAATTCAACTCCTCCCTAGCTAACATACAAGGAAGTGATTTTGCATACACATTCACTGTTCGTGCATACGTTTGTTTATTTATAATATTTGAATTAAATAAATGAAAGAACAATAGATGGATAAAAAAAAAAGTCGTACACGGGATAAAAATCTGTGTCTTAGCAAAGCAACATGAAAATATCGAATAGAAAAAGAGAAAAAAGAAACCCAGAAACAAATACCCTTTATATTATTAAAGTACTAGCTCCATGCAATTTGTTAATTATAAAAATTACTGCTCTCAAATACTAATTATACCTTACAACCATGAAAAATCTTTTTTCCAATTTACTTCATCATTGCTGAAATAAAACCCATCTTCTCTGACTAACCAAGAACACTTCCTAAAAGGACCGCACCTCTGAATATCCCTCGGAGCCTTAAACGCCTCAAAACTCCTCCTTATTCGGTCCCATTTCATGGTACATTTGAAACTGTCAGTAGTGCCCCAAAGATTGGTCCTCAGGCTCCAGCTAAAATCGTCATGCTCCTGAAGCGCACGTCCACCAAGATCACTGTGCTGTGATGCACACCAAATCACCAACGGCAGGGACGAGTTGTTTGTAAAGCCGTTGATGACTCGAACGTTGTATTCGGTGCCATAGAAGTTCTGGGGTTCTAGTATTGACATGCAGATTACGAAGAATGCAAGAGAACAAATAAGCAGAATGCTGGTGAGAATCTTCATGTTTTGAGTGTGAAGGTATGGTGGAAATGACAGAATGAATCTAAAGCCATTCTTTTAAAGGTGGCCTCAAACAAAAAAAAGCCTTTTCACCAGCTTGAAATGGTAACGTCGTAATGGTATGCCAACCTACTATATAGTATATCACCATATATACAGATAGACATGATCTTTTTGCTGCCCTGTATAAGGAATAGGATTCAGTAAATTAAGAGAGTAATAAAATGGGATACGCCATGGAGAGTGAACTTAACGCTTGTCTTCTTCAGTCCAAGAGTGAGAGTCAAACTCTTTTGGTGAATGAATAAAAGTAAATTGTTTTATGGTATCTAGCAACCTCCTATATGATGTTCTTTTTTATTTTTTTTAATTTTGTTTTCTTACAATAAACGGGTGCATGAATATACACTAAATGTAGATATAATTAGCTTACAGTACTGATGCATGGCATGAATATACATAATTTTTTTTAAAACTTTGCATATCTGTTTATTTCTATCACTTGATTCTTATTTGATTTATTAAAAATAAACATAAGATTTACAACGAGCGTGCACAAATCATTTCTTTTTTTATTTAATTATGACGAAAGTGAACATAAAGTATATTCGTAAGATAAGGTAATTATTTAATAAAAAGTTGGTACCAGTTTGATTATATATAACAATGGACTCGGAGAAATTATGTTCTTTAGAAGGAAAATGACTGTAATTTAAGATATGTGATACACACTTTGATGTAAATAGTTGTAGAATATAATGATATATAATCTAAGATACTATGATCACTTGGTTTAATTTTATATATATATTTTTTCGTCTGAAGTTTAATTTTATATACATACATACATATATATATATATATATATATCATGACTTTTCAGGTTTCACAACTCACAAGCGTGCTACCCCACTTAAATGCAACAAGAAGATATAGATTTTTCTCAGCCATAAACTTTCCATCTAAGTAATTTGATGTGAACACTATCTTCACATTAAACAAAATAAATGTGCCTTTTTCTTTCAAACACATGATGGTATATATCCACCACAATTCACAAGACTTTTAAAGTTGTTGAGAGTATATATCATTGTATCGGAGATCTTGTGTTTGATCTCTTCAATCTCAAATATTATTTTTATGAAATTTAATATCCTAGTGAATAGGGTGTTGGATTCTACTTATATGTTCTGAGCTCGAAACTCTCTCCTCCTCTAAATTATTATAATAATTTCGCACTATCTCCCGTTAATAATAGTAAAAAAAAAAAAAAAATTAATATTGCTTTTATGGAATACACTATAATAAGATATTATGATAGTATTTAAACTTAAGAAATCTGACTACAATGGTATATACTATTCAGTGGTACATAGGACTGGCCCTGACCTAGGGCGAGCCATCACTAGTAGAAAAAACAGCTTGGGCGACAAAACTTTAGGCGACGAACTATTTTTCGTCGCCCAAAGGGATTTTGGGCGATGAAATGCCTAAACATAAATTTAGGCGACGAAACTTTAGGCGGCGACCCATTTTGTCGCCTAAACACACTATAGGCGACGAGCCATTTCGTCGCCCAAAGACAACTATAGGCGACAAAACTTTAGGTGACTAAATAATTCGTCGCTTAAAATCGCAATGGCAACGAATAATTATTTGTCGCCCAAACTGTTAATAATAATTTTTCAACCTGGGTTTGGGCGACGAATTCTTGTTCGTCGCCCAAAGTGAGTTTTTCGTCGCCCAAATTGTTAATAATAATTTTTCAACCCGTTAATATTTGGGGCAGAATTTTTAAGGTTTTGGGCGACGAATGAGTTTTCGTCCCCTTAACCTAAGAATTACCCCACACTAAAAAATCCGTAATAAGTAATTGAAAAGGGAGAAAAATTTGTAAAAAATATACAAACGTTTGTAACGAGAAGCCCTACAACTTTCATTTTGGTGTCATCTCCAAAATCGAACACTAAAAACCATGAAGCCTGTATTATTTTTCAACTGTCAATTAACGTTTACGTTTACGCTCGGTTATTATATCCGTAATTTATTTTTTTCATGCCGGTTATTTTTCGAAAACATGATCTTTTACTAAATTCAATAAGATGAACGGTTCAGATCGTTTATATTATGTCTCAATATTTACAGTTTGGTCAAATTTGTATAGGACGTTATAAAGTTTATAGAAACTATATAACATTATCACACTTTTCAATAAACTATGAATATGGGTTCATTCTATGAACGATTGGAATCGTTCATCTTATTGCATTCAGTAAAAGATCATGTTTTCAAAAAAGAATCGGGATGAAAAAAAAAACTACGGATATAGTAAGGGAATGTACACGTAAACGTTGATCGACGGTTAAAAAAAAATATAGCCTTCATGGTTTCTAGTGTTCATCTTTTGGAGATGACACTTTAACGAAAGTTGTACGCCTTGTCGTTACGAGTGTTTGTGTATTTTTTACAGATTTTTCCCACTTCTCAATTACTTATTATGAATTTCCCACTGTAAGTTAATTTTTCGGACTACTGTTAATTTGTAAACACACATACGTATTTATTTCGTTAAATCTGAACCGTTGAATATGTAGACCTTTTCTTTAAGATCATTCTGTACAAAAATTACTTCAATACGAAATGAATAAGTCATTATTTAGGAGATCAAAATAACAACGGTGGGAGATAAATTTCTTGGCTTTAGGCGACCAAGAACTAGTTTGTCGCCTCAAGTAGTTTTGAGCGACGAATTATTCGTCGCCCAAAACCTAAAAAGTTTGAGCGACGAATTATTTTCGTCGCCTAAACCTTCAAATTTGCCAAGCCGCCAAAATTTTGGGCTTCTTTTCAAAATTTTTAATGAACTTGTGGGCGACAAATATTAGGAGTTTGAGCGACGAAACAAGTTCGTCGCCTAAAGGCCTCTAGGTTAAATTCACCCCGTGCCTCTGTGTTAAAAGAACAGAATAGCTTTGACAGCTTAATTTCTTCTCCTCCATCTCAACGAAACGCCCAATCTCGTCTCTACCAACCTTCTCCACCACAGAGCGCCTGCGATGTCGACTGAGACAGAGGACATCGTACGACGTTGCACAAAACCGCCAACTACTCCAGCACAAAGAGCTCGATTCCCGAGTTCGCGTAGGTCAGATTCACTCCAAAACCCTAGTCCCCCTTAGCAGTTAACAAACCAAATTGTCCGAATTAGTAAGCTTTAATGTGCTCGCCCATTTAGGGTCCCTGACCCAGGGCGAGCCATCACTAGTAGAAAAAACAGCTTGGGCGACAAAACTTTAGGCGACGAACTATTTTTCGTCGCCCAAAGGGATTTTGGGCGATGAAATGCCTAAACATAAATTTAGGCGACGAAACTTTAGGCGGCGATCCATTTTGCCGCCTAAACACACTATAGGCGACGAAATTTTAGGCATTGAGCCATTTCGTCGCCCAAAGACAACTATAGGCGACTAAATAATTCGTCGCTTAAAATCGCAATGGCGACGAATAATTATTTGTCGCCCAAACTGTTAATAATAATTTTTCAACCTGGGTTTGGGCGACGAATTCTTGTTCGTCGCCCAAATTGTTAATAATAATTTTTCAACCCGTTAATATTTGGGGCAGAATTTTTAAGGTTTTGGGCGACGAGTGAGTTTTCGTCCCCTTAACCTAAGAATTACCCCACACTAAAAAATCCGTAATAAGTAATTGAAAAGGGAGAAAAATTTGTAAAAAATATACAAACGTTTGTAACGAGAAGCCCTACAACTTTCATTTTGGTGTCATCTCCAAAATCGAACACTAAAAACCATGAAGCCTGTATTATTTTTCAACCGTCAATTAACGTTTTCAACCGTCAATTAACGTTTACGTTTACGCTCGGTTATTATATCCGTAATTTATTTTTTTCATGCCGGTTATTTTTCGAAAACATGATCTTTTACTAAATTCAATAAGATGAACGGTTCAGATCGTTTATATTATGTCTCAATATTTACAGTTTGGTCAAATCTGTATAGGACATTATAAAGTTTGGTCAATATTTGTATAGGACGTTATGTCTCAATAACAACGGTGGGAGATAAATTTCTTAGCTTTAGGCTACCAAGAACTAGTTTGTCGCCTCAAGTACTTTTGAGCGACGAATTATTCGTCGCCCATAACCTAAAAAGTTTGAGCGACGAATTATTTTCGTCGCCTAAACCTTCAAATTTGCCCAGCCGCCAAAATTTTGGGCTTCTTTTCAAAATTTTTAATGAACTTGTCGACAAATATTAGAGTTTGAGCGACGAAACAAGTTCGTCGCCTAAAGGCCTCTAGGTTAAATTCACCCGTGCCTCCGTGTTATGGAAGAACCGAAAAGTTTGAGCACTTTAATTTCTTCTCCATCTCAACGAAACCCCAATCTCGGTCTCTACCAACCTTCTCCACCACAGCGCCTGCGATGTTGGATCGAGATGAGGACATCGTACGACGTTGCACACAAAACCGCCTAACCACTCAAAGACAAAGAGCTCGATTCCCGGAAGTTCGGCGTTGTGTCGCATTCACTCCAAAACCTCTAGTCCCCCCTTAGCTAACAAAACCAAATTGTCCGAATTAGTGTTTTGGGCCGTGCTCTCGCCATTTAGGTTTCGATTTAGATTTTCAATTGAGCGATTAGCTTTTGATTTTGTTTTCTAATTTTTCAAATTTTTTTATTTCTGCTTTTGGGGCCTTTTATTTTGTTATGGCTATAGTGTTTGCTATGGTAAATTGGAGAAATTTAGATGCTTTGGAGAATTTTTTTTTGGGTCACGCAATTGAATTTTGTACGGGGATGGTGTGCAGTGCTAGAGAACTTGGGGCCAAGAAAGAATTTGGAAAACTGGAAGATGATTTGAAGTCTTCAAAGTGCTGGACAGATTATCGGGGAAGCTCTCAGACTCTTTTGATAACGAACGTTGTAAGTAGTTTGCTTGCTCGGTTCATTGTTTAATTTAATTGCTTGGAAACAATTTACATCTTAAGCTAATAACAAAGCCGCATGTAGATGGATGGATGGTTTAAAGCAAAGCTGTTTGTTTTTGGAGTTATATGCTAGCTAGATTTATGTAGTCATTTAACAGTCTCTGCAACTGGCAGTTTTTATTTACAATATTCAATTGAATGTGGGAACTTGGGTACTTGAGCAGTCATTCTTTTCTTCTTTCTCGAATATCTGTATTAGATTCAAAATGATGATGATGACGATGAAAGTTGTTACTTATTTGTGGTTGTATTTCCTTAATTGATACAATAAGTATCGATTTAGTTTCAATAAGTTTTACGATCGATTATTAATTGATTCAATAAAGTATTAATATTTAATCAGTAGCTAGTACTGACCTATTTATGGACTTATGGAATGCAGAACTCTGCTTTGGAGCGGTAATGATGTCAGCAGAAATTGGAAGGGTAACGTACATAAGGCGGTAATGGCTTTAGAGATGGAAAGTTTTGGACCTTCTGCTGGACCATTGCACCACCTAACTTCCAATGACTGGTGAGACTTAAACTCTGCTCCCTCCACTCACACACTGCACAAATCTCCTATAGATTTATGTAGTCATCTAACACACTCTGCAACTGGCAGTTTATTAATAACATTCAATTCAATGTGGGAACATGGTGCTTCAGTACTATTCTTGTCAGGCTGCATAACATGATGCTAGTGGCTAGGTAGGGGGTATTTGATATTTTATTTTACTAACATGATATAATTCTCTTGCTGATCATCATCATGTGATCATATTCAAACAGACATACCGGTTGTTGGATTCCCTCTGCTCCTTGCTTCTTCTATGACACCAACTAGCTATGACTTTCCCTGAAACCAACATCCAGAATATTATTGGTAAAGATAGCAGCTTGCTGCAAAGGATGTATACTAATCCAACAATATTCACGGAATAATGTGATGCTAGCTAGACTATCTAGGATCAAGCTATTCACATGTCCATGTTGTGGTATGTAATATCTTGTACAACAAAATTTAGTTAGTTGCACAAAGTTTGTGCAGGAAACTTGAAATGATAGTGTACTACAAAATCTAGTTAGGTGTAATAAAATTTTTCTTTTTTTTTTTTTTTCATGCTGTTGCTGCTTTGGGCAGCTGGGGATCACTGGGCTGGGGCCGTGTGGTCGTGGAATGCCACAAGTTTTTCTTACTATAGCCTGGTCAAGAACCTGACCAAGACTTTGATGATCCCAAAAGCCATTAACAGTGAAATTACTCATTTTTAAATTTCAATCCAAGGAGCTTTGTACTTCAGGAACCGATGGAACAAAAGGAAGGGGAAACCCAGCTATAATATCCTCACAATCCATCTAAGGCCTCTTGGTATTCACTATGCCTTTAGTATCACACTCATGAATTTGTATTTGTATTTTGTATTTTGTATTTTTAATTTTATTTATAATATAAAACCAAAAGAAAAGAAAAGAAAAGAAAATAAATACAAATGACATAGCCATATGTCAAAGTAATAATCTTTGCTTTTGTTGTCTCCTCAAAATAATGATCTTGCTTTTATTGCCTCAACATTGTGGGAAGGCAAGTAGTGGCCCGAGGTATGTCAAGGTGTCGCCGCTGAAGGCGTATTGAAGACCCGGGTCGGAAGCTCGCGTCTCGAAGAGCTTCTATGGTCTCCAAATCTTACACGCCGCATTCCATTGAATATGCCATCATCCGATTCCCAAATTTCTAACTAGTTATTACTTGCTTAGGATTCTTTTTGATATTTTTATTATTGAATATTTTGTACGTATATTTATTTATATAATATAATTTGTTTTTCTACATTGTTTCTTATATTTGTATTTGCTTTTTAAATACCAATTAATTCTATTAAAAAAATAAAATATATATAAAATATAAAAAAATATAAAAAATATAAATATATATAAAATATAAAAATATAAAATAAAATATTTGGGCGAATGAACACTATTTCGTCGCCTAAAACCTTGGGCGATTTAAGGAAATACATCTGTCGTCCAAATGCTCTCTGCTGATGACTTCCACGACGACTAATGGTCGCCCAAATGATTAGGGCGACGTAATGTGGGACCTTGAGCGACGAAATTTTTTTGTCGCCCAAGTACTTTTTTCTACTAGTGCATGCGACCGGGTCTGAGTGGACTTAAAATTTCGGGAGCACCGAAAATATTATGTTGGTCTATATTCTCTTGTGCGGACCGACTTTTATGACTATCCGTGCGCACTATTAGCGCCTCGTTAAATTTGATATGGACGGCTCACAACAAATAAGCCCAACCGAGCTCATAGAACCATATCATTTATGACCCGTTAATTCACTCCACCTACCATTACACTCTCTCTCTTGCAGACAGATCCGTCGTCATTGACTCCAGCAAGCCGCTGGCTCCCAAAATTTCCTCATACCCTAACCCAAACAACCAAGTTTTTTTTTTCCAGGGCAGACGGAGCTGGAGGCGGCGATGGTGAAGGCGAACAACTGTGCTAAGAGTGAATAAAGGAAGGAGAGCATTGAGCCCTTTGCTGCTCATTCCAATTCATCCTATTCTTTCAATTCCAGGACTATTTGGCAGCAAGGACCTTCATTTCTACTGATCGTTTTTGATTGATGATTACATTGGAATGTAAAGCTTGTTTCCATGATCTCATGGGTGAAAACGGAATGCAATTTGAACTTGTAAAATGGAAACTATGGAAAAATATGATTTTGGAAGATGAGAGAACTAGCAGCTCCCTTGCTGTTTGTTTTCCACTTAAGAAGAAAGAGACTTTCATACTCCCACGATCAAGTAAGCTAATTCTTCCTTTCTTTTTTTTTCTTTTTACATGTGGTGCAACTCGGCTATGCCACCTCACCAATTTCACTAAGAAGAGCTACACATATTCATTTACATTGCAAATGGCCGACACGACACGTGATAGCACCTAATAAGGCCTAGTTTAACAAATACATCATGTGTATTTTTTAATTATTTAACAAATTTGTGGAAATTCTTTGGGTTGATGTAGGCTTATGATCACTTGTTGAGCTTGTGTTTAGGGAATTTGGTTGAGTTTGGAGTTATATTGTTGACTACGGTTGAGTGATTTTGGCTCTAAGATGTTATTTCTAAAGGAAAAATGGCACTGCAAGTAACCGATGTTGTCATAAAGGAAAAAATGACAACATGCACAAGTAGTAGTGTTGTAGCAACGTTTGAAATATTTTTCCGACGTAAAAATAAATTTATTAAGTAGTTTTCAGGAAAATTTACAACTTTGTGATGTTTATGATATTCTTATTTTGGATTTATGGTAATTTATGAAATTTATTGTGTGTTGGTTAGATATCACAATGTAAATTCAAATGTAGAAGAACACTTAAAGAAAGCAATTCATAATCAATCTCAATTTCAATGAAAGAAATTCATATGCAAGTTGTGAGAGATTATGAAATAAACCCTAGCTAATCTCCTCGTTTATGAATTGGATGACAACTTGTGAAATGTTATGACAAAAATCCTAAACTCTAAACCTTAACGTATGGCGCAGACCGCCACATTGCGCAAGAATAAAAAATATAAATTTTGTAAAATTCATATAAAATCATCACAAAATCGAAAATATTTTGAAAGTTGCCACAAACTCCTTAAACCGCTACTGCTCGAAATGAGCATGCAACCCCATTACTAGTTGAAATGAAATAGAAGAAGTTCACAAATGTTAGATTGGCTACTTGGTGTTTGAATTGTTACATGAAACACTTGTACATGTTTCATGATTTGTTGCTTGATTCCATTTTCTTGGCCAATTATCATGTTCATGAAAGGGGTTTGGTATATCAACTTACCACATCAAGATATTGCTTTCCCTGGCCACGTATCACTGACAAAATATTTTTCGACTTGTAAATTAATTATTATGATTTCCTTCATTTTTTGAAGAGACGATGATCTAACAATCATCAATGTAGAGCATGTATCAGTTTCTAGGTTTACATATATTTCTTTGCATTTTTCGAATGTGTAAATTTATATTATTATTTTCCTTAAATTTGAAGTTGAGTGAAAAATCATTGTTCACAGGGTTTTTTGACAAGATAAAATTTCAAACAATGATGTAACAATCTTCAAAGTATAGAGTGATGTGTTCACGAACGTTTGTAAATAATTTGTATTTTTCACACATGTGAATTAATTATTATGAATTTTTAATGCTTTCGTATTTTTTTTATTATTAGGAAAAATCAATTTACATTAAAAAAAAATTCATAATAATTAACTTACAAGTGTGAAAATATATAGTGATGGCATCCTCAACGCTTTTTGAAGATGGTTACATCATTGTTTGGATTTTAGAAACCCTCCAAACCTCATGAATAATGTTTTTCATTTATAAATTAATAAAAATTTATAATACTCACGTACAAGTGTGAAAATGTAAAAAAAATAATAAACACTGCATGACAAGCTCTACAACTTTCGTGAATGCGTTAATCTCTGAATTTGACACCACTATGAACTCCTAAATTTATGACCGTCGACAATGCTATACTTACACTCCATTCTTCTCACAAAGATTTCGTTTTTTTTTTTTTTTTTTTTCGTATTTTCTTATATTTTTTAGTGGATGCAGAAGATGAACGAAGTTTGGATTGTTGATATCACACCTAATTTTACTACAGAAATATAGCCTGGAGTTTATAAATGTTTCTATGAAACTATATAATATCAACTCATATTTCATTTAATCGTAAATATCAAATAACATGCATATCAATGATCCGAACTGCTCATCTTTTTGAAAATCACTAAAAGATCAAGGTGTTGTCAAAATAGAAAATCAAAATAAAATTCGGTGAGAAGAATGAAGCGAAACGTAAAGGACAATCGACGGTTAAAATATAAATCTAAGGTTTAGGATTATGGTGTCAATTTGGAGTTGACCCCTTCACGGTTGTAGAGCTTGCCAATATTTAGCACGATGGCGAAGACCGTGCATGGACTTGACTTATGAAAAGGTGAATACCAAAGATTACCACCCTTGATCGTTGACGGCATAAACCGGCTGACCATTGTCGAGTTTCAGAAAGACCCTCTTCGCGAAAGTTATAGAGTTTGTCATTACGAGCACGACGACCATGACCATGCTAGAGTTGATTTCTGCATAAAAAGTTATGAGCGATCAAACCCTAAACCTGACTCGTTGACTAGTGTTGACCGAAATTGACCGGCATTGACTCTTGTCTATGTATTGTTATGAAAGTCTCCTGTGAGTATCTATGTATTGTTATGAAGGTCTCGTAAATGCTCCAAGTATTTTCATCCTGTAATATCAGCTTCACGTTTCATAAACTATCGATTGATCTAACATAAGCCTTCTCTTCATACCGAGAATAACATCTCATAACCTGTAAGCCCAACACAACCTCTTATTCTTTCATCACTTAGCCTAACATTAACGCTTTCATAAACTCGTCAATTGACCTAACACAATCATTTTTAAAGACTAACAATAACATTTCATAACCTGTCACAACCCCAACACAACCCTTATTTTTCATCACTTAGCCTAATCGTCCCAGATTTAATCCGTCTTCTCAGATCTCATCCAGAATTGCAGAGTCTACATCTCTTTGATAGAGAGAGATGGAGAAGAGAAGAACGAGAGGAGAGAGGGAAGAGAAGAAAATATTGATGGATTTTACCCGTGAACTATTGACAAAAATAAAATCGTGAACTAGAGAATCACCGAGTTTTACAGATAAACTCAGCTGATTACAGCCGTTTGATCTTTGTCTACACGGATGATCTGCACAAGACGTTCGCATAGGAAACTCGCCCTATTCTGAAATAGCATAAAGATAAAGTTCGGCTTGTGTAGGAAAAGTTGCAACTAGCAGCGTTGGTTTCAGGCGTTGGCTTTCCTCAAACTTGTCATGGGTTTGATTCTGCTTCTTGTTTGAAAAGGGCCCATTTTTTTTTTTTGGCCTTTTCTTACAAATTTAATTCTTTTTTTGTCAAGCAAAAAATAGTAGTTTTGGTATGTTCATTCATTTTTTATATATAAGAATTAGAGAATTAAAAATATAAATATTTTTATTTATGAGGCTCATATAAAAGGTATACACACAGATAACATTTAAGTTTTTTTTATCGAAAAATAAAAATAACATTTAAGTTTTATACAAGAACACTTTAGTTAATTAAAAAATATATATATATAATTATATATATACATATATATATATATATATATATCTATATCCATTTATCGTACTTTTGTTGGTTCTTGTGAAATTTATGTAGTACCCTTATCTCGTTACAAAATCGGTGTTTTGTTTTTCAAAGTATTGAGTTTGAAGCGTTTTTCTTCAAAGTATTATCTTGCATAAGATTTTTTTTTTTCCGTATGCACCAATATGAATAATAAAACAACTGAGTTTTTATTTTAATTTTTATGTGGAGTTATACAAGGGCATCAATTTTAGCGTTGGCCCCGGCACCAAAAATCTCAAGACCGGCCCTAGTGGTTTTGGTTTTATACAAAATCTAATCGTTGTAAAAATTCATTGAATCTCTATATGCAAAATTCAACTCTTGATTTTTTGAACCACTTAACAGTATATACTACAAAAGAAAAATTGAAACTTAAGATTCTATTAGTACTTAATAGTAATAAATTAAAAAAAAATATTTCTACTGGACCACACTAGCATTTCCCATTGGAGAGAACTCATGGACATAATTTTTCTTTGTTTGCTTTTAAAACAATGTGCGTGTTAGGAGATAGTCAAATCTTTAACTACATCATGATCTAGATCATATCATAGTGTCTCTCCAAGACTGCAAGATTTATGTTCCAATTGGAGTTTAACAAACCCAATTAATTACTTTTAGCGGATCCAAACTTTTATTTTATGTGACAACCAGGACTGCAACAGGTTATTATTGGGCATTGGAAAAGAACAATTAAATTAAGGCCATGTTGTGCTTTACTAGTGGATAAACATACCTAGTAATCTAGCATATCTTAATTCCCAAGTTGCACCACTAAGCAGTGTTTTGGTATTAAAAGAGCAGCACTTGATAGAATAAGAGAGGGTTCCGATCGTTTTTTTTTTGTCTGTAGATTTTTGTATGGCTTAAAGCCGGGAACTCTAAACAAGACGACAACAAAGCCTAGGATGTAATCTTGTATAGCTTGATCATGGCAAAAGATTTGGATTTTGTTGATCATGGAAAGATTTGGATGTAATCTTTTAAAGTTGAATGCCGATTTCCTTTGTATATTTTTTTCGGTCGAAGACCTCCTTTGCATATGATTCCAACTTTTTCAATAAATCTTCTCTGTCAAGTCGGGTCTTTTTTTGTTGGGTGCAGTAGTTGGGACTCGAATGTGTCATGATGCCTCTTTTTTAAGTTATGTTTGGGTGAGGATTTTAAAGTTATGTGATTGAAAGTCAAATTATAAAAAATAATTATAAACTATCGGATAGGAGAGATTAAAGAATGCACTGTAATAGCATTACAAAGGTGGAATGGAGAATTGGTCTCCTATCCAAAGTTACTATTATTTATTGAAATTAACAAATATAATGAGTATTTTAGCTAATTTCTCAATAGAGAATTGACAAAAATACTCACTATTTGTTAATCTCAATCAAACATATTCTCATATGCCTTTGTAGTACTTATATGATGCATTTTCTACTCTCTCCTATTTAATATTTTGTGATATTTTCCTTTATACTTGTCTTTCAATCCCATAACTTGAAAATTCATCACTCAAACTCAAACATATATAGCCTTAAAATTCTACACTCTTTGGGATGAAATTGCAATAGCCGGCCCATGCAAATGTTACTAGGCTTAATTTAAATAACATAAAAGGCATGACAAAAACAATGGCCTCTACGCATCCATTTTTTTTTCCAAACAATAGTAGAATTTTATTAGATTGAAGTGAAATGTTTACATCTTTGGTAAGAACATTAAACAACTATTCCGCGAAAGTCATGCTCCATCTATGTGTTCCTCTAGTTTTAGACACAAATGAAGCCATCAAGTGTTCCTCTCCGTTACATCGCCGAGGGGCATACGAGAACTCAATTGACTCCATCTGTTTTGTAAGTTGCAAAATGTCGTAGAATGCCATCTATATTTGCATCAGCCTCAATATCACCTCTCAACATACTCACCAACGTGGATGAATCTGTCTCCACAATCACCTTTCTATAATCCTACTGAATGCACACCCCCAGTGCATCACGCAGAGCTTCAGCCTCCATAGCTAAGCTCGAAGCAGCCAGGATCCCTCCTCGCCCATCTCCCAATTGAAACCAGTCAGCATGATTTCTTAACACCCAGCCAACTCCTCCTAAAGATGTTCTAGCAGACCATGCCTTTACGCATCCATTAACTTGACCTGGAAAGTATTTCACAATTAATTTTTAATCTTTAATCTAAAATATTTACGATTTTTTTAAAAAAATATCTGATGTTTCGGAATTCAGAGTTTTCAAAATTTCATCGGTGTAATCTTAAAGTTTTCAGATAATTTGGAATCTGTTGTGAAACTAATTATAAAAAGCTAGATAAGAGAGAGGGGATGGTAGGGAGAGAAGAGCTCAGTGTATGAGAATTGCCTTGTTTCTCCCCTGGCCTTACAAGTAATTCAAACCTATGAGAATTTGATCTCCAAATCCTATTGGGATTCTACTTTAGGTTTACACAATCACACCTAATTAATAATACTATTTACAACACTCCCCCTTGAGTGTGTAAAATTAAGAAGTAGTTGCCTCAGGTCTTCATGATTAGGAGATGGCGGTTGTTGTCGTCAGTTCTCGGCAGTCATAAGTAGTTTCTAACATGAGTCTCAAAGTAGGGGCACATATCAAAAAAGAAAATCTCACAAAAATCTTGCTATGGTAATCCAATAGACTTAAGGAGAAAAAGTGAATTAATGTAGGATGTCGATGTTTCACATCTTAAGGATGCTCATAAACATACACAAGGGTATAACCAACCCAAAGTAGGTGCCTCATAAAAACCTCGTCAGATTAGCTAAAACCCAATGAGAGTATGCTTTAAGATACTCCCCTTGAGTTCGACAAAACTCTCCAAGAGAACTACCAATGATGCAAATTTGAAAGTTTACGCAAACCAATTCCATGAACAAGCTTTTGAAAAGTAGACTTCGGTAGTGACTTCATGAATAAGTCGACAAGATTGTCCTGGGACCGGATCTATTTAACTTCAATCTTTTGATGCTCTTGTCACTGATGAAAAATAAAAACTTCAGAGCAATGTGCTTGGTACAGTCGCCTTTGATGTATCATTTCTTTAACTAGTCGATACATGTAACGTTGTCTTCATGAACTATCGTTGGAACATCAATGATAGAAGAAAACCACATGAGGTTCTAATGTGATCAATCACACCTCTGAACCAAAAGCATTCACGAGACGCTTTGTGTAGGGCCAATGTCACTTTTGCTAGACCAGTGAAAGCATCTGACATGCTTTGGACAACACTGTGAAGATCTAGAATTCTCCGCACTTCAGTTTCTGAGTGAGCGGTTCAGGGATCAAGACGAGACAAAGTGGGTACCGTCCACCCGAATTCGTGCCGTTCATCGTGAACATTGACGCCCTTATCTCTCCCTAACGGAGGGAAGACTGTCTCATCGAAGTGACAATCTGCAAATCAAGCAGTAAAGAGATCGCTTTTCAAGGGCTCTAAGTAGAGAATAATTGAAGAAGAATCATAGCCGACATATATTCTCATCCTTCTTTGTGGGCCTGTTTTGGTACGTTGCGGAGGTGCAATTGGCTTATAAACAGCCACCCAAATATGCGTAAGTATGAGATATTAGGCTCGTACCCAGTTACCAACTGTAATGCGAAATAAGTTGGGTGGAAATGGGCCACAGGCGGACTAATATAGCTGATTGTAAGATTGCATAGCCCCAAACAGAAACAGGTAGTTTGGTGCGCATGATTAAGGACCTTGCGATCATTTGAAGATGCTTAATTAATGCTTCTGCTAGACCATTTTAGGTGTGAACATGGGGAATAAGATGTTCAACTTCAATAGCTTGAGACATAAGATAGTCGTCACAAGTCTTTAACATAAACTCTTCGGCATTATCCAATTTAATCGACTTTATAGGATAATCAGGGTGGTGAGCTTGCAGTTTGATAATATACACTAAGAGTTTCACAAATGCAGTGGTTCTTGTGGACAACAAGCAAACATGTGACCATCTTGTCTATGCATCAACCAACACCATAAAGTATCTAAATGGTCTGTAAGGTGGTTGAATTGGTCCACAAATATCCCCTTGTATTCTTTGCATAAAAGATGAATGATCAATAGTAGGTTTAGCATGGGATGGTTTGAATTTAGTTTCCCCAAAGAGCAACCAAAGCGAGTAAAGACTCGAGAACATAGGGGTAAGGCCGGCCACATGGTGGGACTCTACAGATCGAAAGGTTGTTAGGTACAACCGATTCGGAAGACGTTCCATCTTCTCTAGACTACACTTGCTGTATTCATAGGATGTTAAGCAAATATATTCCACTTCATTCTCTTCAGTGGTTTTCAGTGTGATAGTCGTTATCTCGAACATCGTTAAAGCTCAACAGCGTTCTTTCAGAACGGAGAGAATATAAGGCCTCTTGAATGGTAAATTCAGTACCATTGAACAACTGTAAAAAGACAGTGTCATGTCTCTCAATCAAGTTGGATGGACCTGTGAACGTTGTCAGATGTGCCAACTTAGGTATGAAGTTAGTTTAGTATTTACATTCACGCAATATGGTATGCGTCGTAGCACTATCAACTAGACAACTAACTTCCTCACAAGACATACCTAAGGATAAATTAATTGAATCGGTCACATGTACAAGGAATTTAAACTTTGATATTCAATCAATCACATATTCAAGAAAATATCCATTCTTCAAATATCCAAACTTAAAACCAAACAAAACAATCACCAATTCAAAATCCAGAAACTTAAATTTATTCACAAATTAAATCAAGAACAACTAGGGGATTCATACACTATAGGGCTTTATGTTCTAACTACCCAACTTCAAGCATTTGCCACTAACTCTAGAAGTCAGATGTCTCCAATGTCATATCCTCAAAATTCTCGACTTGGGCATATTTTGTCTCCTGTGCAAAATTAGCCTATCTAGCATTCTTCTTTGTGTGATACTACTCTGCAACCTTCTTAGGGGCACGGCATAGACGGACCCAATGCTCTAACACCCCACAGTCGTAGCACATGTCCAGATCAGAGGAATCTTTGGCAACTTTAGGCTTACTCTTGAAGTTCTGGGCTTTGGGAGCAAGAGAATCGCACCTAGGGCGGTCATTTCCCCTTTGCTTGCCAAAACCTTGTCTCCCCCTATTTGCAGGCTTAGATCTAAAATCTTTGCCGAGCCCCCTATGCCTTTTGTGGCATTTCTAGCTATATGAAGCGATCGTATAAGATTTAGGATCAGCTTTAGTGCCACTAGGTTAGGACTGATAATTCTTCATTAGCAGTTGATTGTTCTTCTCAACAATCAATTAGATAGATATGAGATATGAGGATTTAGTAAAATTATGTGCTCGATATTGTTGCTACAAGACAATATTCATAACATGGAAGGTTGAATAGGTCTTCTCCAAAAGATCTTGTTCAGTCAACTCTTCCTCGCAATATTTCAGTAGTGATCAAATTCTACATACTTCAGAGTTATACTCATTCACAGACTTATAGTCCTTAAACCTCATATTAATCCAATTGTTCCTAGCTTGTGGTAGAGTGATCAACTTCTGCTGACCAAAACGATAGGCTAATGCTTGCCAGAGAGTGTGAGGATCTTCTTCCGACAGATATTCAGTCTGCAATGCATCATGCATATGGCGGCGAATAAAGATCATAGCAGTTGCCTTCTCAGCTTCACTTGTTTGGTTCTTAGCTTTGATGGACGCTTTAATACTCTTGCAGCAAGGTGGAGTTTCATGTCTTGAATTCACTTGAGGTATTTTCTTCCAAATACCTCTAAAGCGGCGAAGTCGATCTTAGCAATGTCCGACATTTTGTAAATAACCAAAACATGAATTAGTGTTTTGGATAAAATTCACAAGCATCGCAGCTAGAATTATGAATTATAGGGACATAGTTTGGTTTAACAGATTTACAACATGGAGATCAAAAGTTCTCAACATAAGTGGTGCGCTTCTTTGGGAAAAACTCCAGGTTTTTCTATGGCACGCTTGAAACACCAAGTTCGAGATTGGAATGAACCTTAGGTTCACTCAACATGTATTTATAACAATCATACGAGAATACACATACACATATACATATTTAATATGAAACACAAACAGGTATAACATTAAAACAATATATGAAAGTAAATAAATTAAACAAATTTCGCAATTCTAGTCTTTTGGACTTGTCTCGAAATATAGACATGTATGGATATTAGGTCCATTCCAAAACCAATAAGGGGAACAGATCTAGACAGGGTTCAGTAAGCCCTTGCCAAAGCATGACGGTCTGTTCGGTGCCTTCCTACTGAAACAGGAAGATCAGGTTTGTACACCACTACCCAAGCAAAGCATGTGATTCTGTAGCCCCTGCCAAAGTAGGGCACTCTTGTTTGGTGGACCATAGTCGAAGCTTGTCAGTGGTCTTTCGGTAGACTTCTGCCGAAGTAGGGTCTATATTTATTTGGTATCTCTCAGCCGAATCACTGAGAGGACCTTTCTCTCACCTAAGTTTCCAGGCCCACCTTTCCAGGCGATGTCAAGGGTTTCTTGGATCGAGCCAGAGGCTCCATACCTCATCATCGACCTCGATAAAATCGAGGGAGGTGTTTTCTAGGCAAGGGATGAGCTATGAGCTCACGGTAGAGTCAAATTCTCCCACAACGGACGAATCTCGACATCGGGGTGGTAGCGAGCAATCCACGACTTGCCCTTTTAGGGTTTGTAGACTCATCTCTATGTTGTCAACGTCCACGACGGACAACGGTGATGATAAGACAGATTTGGGTCGAGTGTTTCTACGAGATTCATGAGAATCTCCTTAATTCCATTCATTGGGGAATCCCCCATCACAACCTTGACTTGCAACAAGTCAGAGATGGGTGCCAACATTGTCAACAACGACAGAATTCGTCGGAGGTGGCTTGGGATCACAACCATCGTGACTACGCAAGGAAGAGAGGTGTGACCAGGTCGAGAGGAAGAAGAAGACATGTCCAAAATGACAAGTCGTTCTCAGATTTGGGCTGGGGACCTGCCCGGCTCGGCTCGGGCACAAGCATGACTCTAGCCGCGAATTATGATTTTAGGGTTTTGGAATCCCATCAATTTCCCTTCTTTTTTGATATTCCCACACATATACATCAATATATAACTTGTGAATAGTATAGAACAATAATCGTAGTATTCATGGCATAAACTAAATTGAAAGCAAATAGATTTGAGTTTAGGTTTACTTGGATGTTGATTGACACACCCCACCCTCGATACCCACGTGAATACCGAGTTTGGGCGTGCTGGCCGACACTCGTAAGTGATGAAGCCATTATATGCATGACAACACTTAGTTTAAGCAAATTAAATTGTCATAAAGTTTGCGGAAATTAATGCCAATATGCACAAGGTTCAGAGTGTACTAATTTGAAGCAACGGAAACAAAATAACAAATCAAGTTCCTAGAATTTCTATCCATAACAGGGATGGATATTATTAGAGAAACTGAATAAAAATGAATCCCTACATGGTCGGGAAGAGAATCAGAGCTGCCACTCGTATGCCTCGACTTCACCAGATGCGCTATCACTAGGTCCTGAAGGGGGCGCAAAAACAAAAGGTGTGAGTGGACGAAAATAAAAAGTTTTTGAAGTACGTTTCTCTTTTCAACATAGTAACCCCCTGTTTTGAAAATTAGTATATTGGTAAAATCATAATACCATAATATATGTCAACTCATACTTTATAAGTATAATTGGAAATATGTCTCAAAATATAGCCAGTAAGGAATCGTTCACATTTCCAAAGATTAACCACAATATAGAACAATAGGTATAATAATAGAAAGCCAACACAGGGTATATGTGCAATCACCCATGTACGTGTTGAGGAACAACCTCTTAATCCCCGTACAAGCATTTTACGTTATCAATCAAATTGTACTCCTAGTACCATACACATGTAAGCACTTGCGCATTAGCGCGTCACACCCGAGTCCTTACGTAGTGGGGCCTTTTCCCCAAAATAAATATAAATGTAAGACAAGCTTGCTCTAAGGTATTTACCGGACAATACCCCTGGAGTACAGTGCGTGTGACCCAAACATGTGAGACTTGTCCTACGACCGTGAGACGGTACTACAACGTAGTGAAAGCAGACCAAATGTGTAAAAGTGAAGAATATCATATACTTCATAATTCCCCAAATATTTCAACCTTGCATAAAAAGTTATATTCATTTGGAACCATATATAAAATACCAAAGTATTTATGCATAAGCGAAATCATAGTATAAACCATTTCATAATATATATCCATAAACATTCATGCCTCAAAATCACTTAAAAATCATAATTATATCAAGCCATAATTATTTCAAAACATAGAAAATCATTTAATAAAATAAAAGTCCACTCACAAGTACTCGGGAGTGAAATTTCCCTCGGTGTTGCCCTCCTCGAAGCGTTGCGTCGAAGAATTACCTATTTAAAATTAGGGGATATATAAAAAGAACCCAAAAATAATACTAATTTAGTGAAAACGGGCTCGAAAAATGATTTCCGGGGCCCATGCACCTGCTGACGTCAGCACCATTAGAATTAACGGCGTCAGTTAGGTTTAACAAAATATACCTTTTCTTGATGGAATATTCTGACGCCGTCAGAAATATTTCATTACCGTGACAAAATATTCTTTCACCTTCAACCTTTTTTCGGTTGCCGGAGCCGGCGTCCTCCGCCGCTTGGTTTGCCGGAATTTCTGGAAAATTCACCGATTTAATCCCAAAACTTCAAAAATTCATAACTCCTTCATTCCTTGGCCAAATTTAACGTGCCATATATCAAAATGAAGGTATTGACGAGTAGAATATTTTCATTCAAGCCATCTCTGGAAAAATGGCCGGAGATGGCCTGAAATTGGCCGGAAAGCTTCAGGAAACCCTAATTCCGTTCTCCTTCAAAACTGCACCAAAATACAAGTTCTTTATGTCGATTTGAACCTACTCAATGTAATAAAACCAATGGAAATGGTTTTGAGGCTTACCTAAGTCGGGATTTTACAGAAACTTGAATGGCAGTTTGCCATTTTTGTTCTGGCGTCGGTTTGGCCGATTGGGCTTGAGTTTGGGGATTCTGCAATCACAGTCTCGTTCAGACTGACGAGACGATTGTAATGGTAATGGTTTTGTGTGGTGGTTCAATGGTTTTGTGACTCGTCCAAAACCTAGGGTTTCGGTTTGTAGTTTTTGTGATGTTGGCCGAGAAGGAAAGAGAGAGAGAGAGAGAGAGAGAGAGAGAGAGAGAGATCGTGGAGGGTGAGTGAAATGGCTGCAGAGCAGCTAGGTCAACCCAAAAACCCTAATTAACATACGGGTGTGAAAATTACTAAAATGCCCTACACTTTAAAGTTCCGTAAAACGTTCGTTTTAACTCCAAATTGAATTCCGCTTGCGTCCACGTGTTCGCATCGACGAGTACTACTTGAATATGTACAAAAAATAATTTTCACAAGTCATCTCAAAAAAGTTAACGCAAGTCAACATTTGACCACTAGGGGTATTTTGGTTATTTTACATAAAAATTTGAGACGGGTTGTAGCATTGATGAATATGATGAAAAGCTTTCGCGGGATCTTCTCCTTCTGGTAGAGACAAGTCGTGCTGATAACGTGTTGCGACACTAATTATAAAAAGCTGGGTGAGAGAGAGAGGATGGCAGAGAGAGAGAAAGGCTCAATGTATGAGAATTGTCTTGTTTCTCCCCTGGCCTTCTACCTTTATTTATACTAATCATGATAAAGTTTTTTGCCTTGCAAGTAATACAAACCTATGAGGATTTGATCTCCAAATCCTATTACGATTCAAATTTAAGTTTACACAATCACACTTAATTTATAATACTATTCACAATAGAATCCTTATATTTTTCAAGTTTTTGGAAAATTTTGAACTTAAGTTTATATGTTATTTCTAAATTTTGTTAGTTTATCATATAATGTATATAAGTGTGTAAAATGTAAGGATATTACACAAGTTTTTATAAAGAACATGAAATTGTATATTATACTAAACGCCAGTTGTATATTATACTAAACGCCAGTTGAAAAACACTGTTCATAAGAGCAGTGTTTTGACTGAATTGCCCCCGTTTTTACTGTTCTCATCCCTTAATTTTTTCCTCATCAACAATAAAATTACGAATTTGCCCCTGTGGGATGAAATCCCTCTCCTCTGCCTTTTCCTTCCTTTCTTCCTTCTTCCTTCTTTTCTCTCCCGACTCTCTCTCTTCGCGTCTCACAGTTACTCCTAAAAATTTCACCCTCCACTGTTACATACTGTCATCAAACATCGCGTATTCGTCAATCTTCAGTAAGAGGGACGAGATTTACGACGTTTTTGCTGACTATTTCAGCAACGGCTGGTCTCCAGACCTATTGCACAAACATCTGCAAACGACTATTTCATAAACACTTCAGGTACCTTCTAAACCTATTGCATGTCAAGATCTGTTTAAAATTTATGATTTCCAATTCAAATTTGGGTTTTAACAAGAAAATGAGAAATCTTCTCTTGCTGTAGAAATTTCAATTGGTATTTATGATATAGACGAAATCTTAAATCCTACTGTTGTGCGTTCATTAAAGAAAACAACTCATTTTTGGTTCATTTAGATTTATGAATTTTTTTTGGGTAAATATTTCTGGGAAATCTCAGATTTCTAGACATGCATGAAGCTTCTGCCGTTTTAATGCGATGATTTTCAATTTGAATGTTGATTTTCGATTTGAATTCTGTAGATGGCTGCATGTTGTTTTCAATTTCAATTTCAACTTTGTACAAATTTTTTTTGTTGATTTTCTTCGATAAAGCTTTGGATGTAGTTTGGAAGTTTTGAAATTCGGAACTTCAGAGAATTTAGTTACTCAAAATTTTCAGTTTTTAATTGAATGAGAGATTTCTGCTCTGAGCTTGGCTTTGGCATATATTCCTCACGTCATTTGCTTATTACTTGGTTTACATATCTACTCTATTTAAATATTGTTGAAATAATTGTAAGCCATATTTAAATTCTGTAAAATAATTCATTTTAGTCTTTCATTTACAGGAGCTCTGCTGGCTATATATGTCTGCATAGTCCTTATAATATCAACCTTGAAATGGACTAATGGATTATTATGTATTTCTCACCTTCAAAATCCAAAATATGTCTCCTTGGTTATGCAAATTATGTGTGAAATTTTTTGTATTAATATTAATAAACGTTTTGTCCAATAAATGATCCTAACCAAAATATGTCTCCTTGGTTATGCGAATTATGTGTGAAATTTTTTGTATTAATATTTAATAAACGTTTTGTCCAATAAATGATCCTAATTTTGTAAGTCTATGAGCTGCCTTCTTACTAAAATTATGACAATTTTTCTATCTCTGTCAATATCTTTTCCCTGTTGTATTGTATAGATTTGGTTTTGTGGAATGCCCCGTGTGTGCAAAGTAGAAATAGAACTTTGAGTAGGCTCTGCGAAGAATATCAATTATTCATTGTTCATTGATTTTTTTGGTCAATTCGTTATTCATTAGTTAATCTTTAGTTAATCTTAGGTGCTTATACCAGGTTGGTTTTTGAACTCCAAGAATAAGCTCTGTTAATTTGTCTTTCTTTCTTTGCAAATTTATTTCGATTTTGTGTTCATTTGAACGAAGCCCTAACGGGTTCGTTTTCCCGTATGCCTTGATTTGGGCTTGCAAACAAATTCAAACTTTGCTCAATAAATTCAATAGAGTTTTGAATCTCTTTGTCTCTTTGTAGGGCTCTCTTTCGTTTTGCCTGCTATCTCTCTCTGTAGACAACATCTACAGGTATGTCTTCTTATTTGTCTTTCGCTGATTTTATTATTTTAGATTCTGATTTTTTATTTTATTAGTCCTTTAATCTATTATTTGATTTTTTTTTTCCTCCAATTTTTGTGATTTATTTTTTCTGGCTTTTCTACAATTCAATGTGTATCTGTGAATGATGTTTTGTCATTAAAATAATAATTGAGTTTTAATTTATATCTTACATGGTAATTGTTAAATGCAGAATACTATTTATAACCCAACGCACAACCCACAACAAAAATCATGTTGATTTTACACAAGAGAAACTCCACTTGCGTAAACAATCAATTTAATTAGAAAATTAGAACTGTTAGTATTAACAGAAACTCAACTTGCATAAACAATCAATTTAATTAGAAAATTAGAACTGTTAGTATTAACAGAAACTCAATTTGCAATCAAACATGCAGAAGTTCATGAAATTGGGATAATTTTGCTTCTGTTTCTTTCGTTTTTGCTGGTAGTTATTGGTATTAGAGCAAAACCTCCTGTCAGTCCTTTTGAAAATGTGGGTTTAAATTCCAGTGTTGGTGGTATACATGTGCATTTACAAATTGAGTTTCTGTTAGTATTAACAGAAACTCGACTTGCATGAAGAATCAATTTAATTAGAAAATTAGAACTGTTAGTATTAATAGAAACTCGATTTGTAATCAAACATGAAGAAGTTCATGAAATTGGGATAATTTTTCTTCTGTTTCTTCCGTTCTTGCTGATAGTTATTGGTATTAGAGCAAAATCCCCTGTCAGTCGTTTTGAAAGTGTGGGTTTAAATTCCAGTGTTGGTGGTATACATGTGCATTTATATTTAAATTATGCAGTCAAAACTGACACTTTGCTTTTTGTTTTTTTTTTTGAGCATATAGTGTCTCAAATTTATTTTGATGAGGATAAACCATACTGCATTTTGGAATTGATCTTGAAATAACAATAAATTCAAAATATGATTGCTTTGATTAGTTCAAGTAGAAAGTCCATTTTCTATTTATCGTAGTACTTATATGTAATTATATGTTGAATAAAGTCTGTAATTTTGACATGTAAGACAACTGATTTTCAATTTTACTTTACTGATAGGTTCTTTAGTACATTTATCGATGGTCCTCGCTTCCTACTCTACCAATTGATTCTCAGTGTGAAGTATTCAGGTAAATTATGTTTTTGGTTTGAATGTTGTGATGTTGGGAATGAAATTTTCTTACTGGAAAATTAAAGTTAGTTTATCTGATTTTCAACCAAATTTATTCCAAGTTGGTGATTTATATATTCCACACATATGAAATCAGTTAAACTGATTTCACAGTTCTCTTGCTCCTCCCTTCCTAATTTGATTATGCCCAATTTCAAATTTAAACCTAAATTTTTTATGAAATTGATTTGGGTTTACTGAGATCACAGTTTCGATTTCTGTGTAAAAGTTTGGAGTTGTTTTCTGTGTTGGTTATGAATTTTAGTTGAGTTGAGCTACGAGGATTGAGGTTTCTAAAATTAGGAAGGGTTGGTGCTATTGTAATGGCACTTGCATTTGGTTTGAACCTACAAAATATTTAGCATTTTTCCGTACTGAAATCCAATGACTTTTGAAAACTTTTCCGCTTACGGCAGGGTTGAAGTTGTGATAATTGTTAGAAATTACAATGATTAAATTTGGAAATTGAAATGAACTATATTACTTATGAAGTTGGGGTTGCTAACACATCCTAGGCCACTATGATTTTAAAAAGAAGAAAGTATTAGCCTGCTATTTCCATTCTTCTATATTTTTCTTTGTTCATATATGTAAAAAGAGACAAGGAATTCGATGCCATTTCAAATGAGTAAAACAAATTAGTTTGTTTCTTAAATGAGGTAGATTAAACAACTTAAATGATTTTAATAGATTATTAAACTATAGCATTAATACTCAATATGCTACATACCCAATAAGAAGGAAGTCCAAACTTTTCAATTTTAACTAAGAACAAAAGTTCAAAAAATATTGAAGTAATTTGACATTGTTGAGAATTTCGTGTCCTTTGTAAATGGTAAAAGGAGTGTACTATTTATGTCTAAGAAGTGACAATGGCATGGATTTTAGCATAAAGAAACAAGTAATTGTGCATGACATATGGGTCTAAGAATATATGAACAATGAACGCTACAAATTATAGGAGTAAAGGTCTTTTAAACTATATTTCATTTGTAATTTCTTGAACATGTCAAATATCAGATAACTAAGTTTGTAGCTGTAAACAAATTTACTAAATGAAACATTTACATTTTCATTGGTGACAATAAAAAAGATGCTAAATTCTGTAACAATGACATGCATGCATATATTAAATCCACAATTCGGGCTCTCTCAGTTACCTTTTATACTCAGATTGTTGATCATACTAAGGATATTAAATTTTAGTTTAGTTTTTTTTTTTAAATTTGTAACTGCATGTTTGTCATCTTTTGTATTAATTTATATATGAGCCATCTTTATTAAATTAGTTGTGTTCCAAATTTCAAAACATTAATAGCTTATGGGTTTTTTTTTTTTTTGAAAAAAAACAGGTCTGGAGGTTTGAAATTATGTCAAGACCAATTAGAACAAGCAAAAGAAGAGGCAGGTTGATGGAAGAGATTATCACTGTTGGTTGTTCAAATAATGTGCAAATGCTTGATTAAGATTTGACTCAAAGCTTGAGTAAAAAACCTAGAAATGTTAAAAATGTTGTGTGTCATAATGTATGTAATACAAATTAGTGAAGACAACAGTATTATTGGTTGTTCAAATAATGTACAAATCCTTAGTGAAGATTTGGCTCAAACCTTGGGTGCTCCAAATTTTCAAAATATTTCAAATGCTGCGTCCAGTAGTAATAGTGGCCAAGTTCAAAGTTTGAATAAAAAGCTCAGAAATGTTCAAAATGTTGCATGTACTAATGTCATGCAAATTTGTGATAGAAATTCGACTCAGCCTTTAGACAAAAGACATGAAATTTACAAAATACTACTTGTAGCAGAAATATTGGCCAGGCTTTTTTCCAACAAAATAGAACAAGTACATTTTTTCCTTTGTTTTTATTTAATATGTTCGTTTTATATAAAAAATTGTATTTAGTTGCTTTATGGTTTATAATTTAGATTTTGTTTTTAGGAAAACTAATAAAAAGGACATAAAAACTTTGTATTTTAACCAAAAACACCTTAATAACTTTTGTTTAATAATTAAGGCAGGCCCAATACCAAATCAGTCCAAATAAGACTGGCCCAACCAAATTAATAAACCTAATTTTCAATTTTGCCCCTGACAATTTTCATCTCTGGGAACCGGGTCCTCCACTATTGACGAGTTTCTGAGACTCGGTTGTGAACACTGATAAGATCCCAATTAATCTCATCTCCAGAATTTCGATGACTTCCATCTAATGCTGCTGGTGGTGGTGATCCTGCTTTGTTATCCACCGTCAAAGGAGGCCCTCATAATCCTTTGTTTCCAGTGAAGGAGGCTTTGGGAAATGTCGTAAACTGAGTACTTGTTGGGATCCTGCCGACAAGTCGATTATTTGAGAGATTCAAGAACGAAAGGAAGGTAAGCTTTGAAAACTCTGGTGGAATTTGCCCGCTTAGTTTGTTCCTTGACAGGTCTAAGGACTCGAGCTTTCGCAAGTTACCTAAGGATGATGGGATTTCACCAGTGAAAGCATTACTTGACAAGTTGAGGACATACAAGGATTCGAGGTCTCCCAATTCCTTAGGAATTGATCCGTTGAGTTTGTTACCAGAGAAGTCAATCAAGGTGAAGAGGGTCAGAATCTTTTCCAGATCCATCTCCAAACCTTTCCCGATAACTGTTATTACAGCATAATAATCAAAGTCAACCACAGCTCTCCCTGGATCATTTGGAAATTCTAGAGCCTTGGCCTTTGATCGGGAATCATCTTTGTTAGCCATCATTGCATGCCACGTTGTCAAAGATCTTCCCGATATTGCACCACTGAAATTGTTGTGAGCTAGGTCTATGATTTGAAGCTTTGGCCAGGTGCCATTGGTCTCTGAACATCCAATCCCTCCGTATAAATTGTTGGATCGCAAAAGCAGAATTCGCAAGGTGGAGATGTTTCCCTTCTTTTTTTTTTTTTCGATTGCTTTTCAAAATCAAACACCCGTCCGAGTCTCAGAAACTCGTCAATGGTGGAGGACCCGGTTCCCAGAGATTCGCCGTCGACCCCAGAATCCCACAATTTCATAATTAGTGACAGTGGTTGTATAATTGTAAATAGTGGCTATACGAAGTTCTAGAAATAGTGGTTGTATACTTGTGAGTTCTAGAAATAGTTGATGTATGAAGTTCTAGAAATAGTTGATGTGTGTAGTTCTAGAAATAGTGTGAAATTCTAGAAATAGTGGCAATGTGCAAATAGTGGCATCGTGTGAATTTCTAAAAATAGTGGTTGTATAATTGTAAATAGTGGTTATGTGAAGTTCTAGAAATAATACTTGTATACTTGTGAGTTCTAGAAATAGTTGATGTATGAAGTTCTAGAAATAGTTAATGTATGAAGTTCTAGAAATAGTGTAAAATTCTAGAAATAGTGGCAATGTGTAGTTTTGTAAATAGTGGCAGTAGTCGTGTGAAGTTCCAAAAATAGTGGTTATATAATTGTAAATAGTGGCTATGTGAAGTTCTAGAAATAGTGCTTGTATACTCGTGAGTTCTAGAAATAGTTGATGTATGAAAATCTAGAAATAGTTAATGTACGAAGCAAACAATCAATTTTAACTAAAACAAAATTGGACATTGGACGGTGGGCTTGATACCCATTCTATATTTTTAAAATATTGGACCAAGTGAGTTTGATACCTATTCTATAATTTTAAAAATTGGGCGGTGGGTTTGATACCCATTCTATATGTGTATTTGTTGAATTCCTTTTAATTTTGAAGCATCCAACCAAATATGTTATAATCGGAGTATTGGGGTGATTATAAGAAATTTTAATTTTAAATTTTTTCCCTTGTGGTCTTTAGTTTTAATGATTTAATGGCATATTTGTAAATAATGAAAGTTTCAATGGCATTTTCGTAATTAAAAAGTGACAGATTTGGGCTAAAAAAGTTTGGATTTTGTCATGGGCAAATTGGGAAAAAAAATTATAGCTTGCATATTGGGCTTTGCTTCCAACATGTGAGCCTTTTTGTTTTTTGTCATGTTGTGGTAAAGTTTGTCTTTTTGATTAAAATTTTTATCCTTTTTATTAAAGAAAGTTATTAAGGTGCTTTTGGTTAAGAAAAAGTTTAAAATTGTCATTTTCATTAAAACTCCCATTTTTTTTTGTAGGTATTTGCCGAAATTATGTGGATTTAGGAGACAGATTATAAATGTGCTCACTGTGATGCAAAATTTTGGTTAAATGAGTCTATAAAAAAAAGAGATCGAAATCGTATGCCAATTTTTACTCTTTGTTGTCAAGAAGGAAAAATCAAATTGTCAATTTCAAAACAAACACCAGCTTTCCTAGAACATTTATTTGATCCAAGTAATGGTCAAAAAAGCTTATTGTTTAGAGAAAATATTAGAACATATAATTCTATGTTTGTGTTCACCTCAATGGGAGCTAAAGTTGATCATTTAATTAACAATGGATCAAGTCCTTACATTTTCAAAATTAGTGGTCAAGTGCATCATTTAATGGGTTCTTTGTTACCACCAGATGGATAATGCCCAAAATTTGCACAGCTTTATATATATGATACTCAAAATGAAGTTATAAATCGTCTTAACGCTGTTAACTGTAATCAAAGGAATGACAATCTTGATCCAAGCATTGTAGAAGGTTTGATAAAAATGTTTGACGAGTATAATGAATTGGTTAAATCTTTTCGATCAATTAGAGATAAATTTCAAGATAGTTCTCTTACTTCGTTAAGAATGACATTATTAAACAGACAACCATATGATAATAAGCAATATGAAGAGCCGACATGTGATGAAACTAGAGGTTTAATAGTTGGTGATATAGGCCATTTTGATTCAAATAAAGACATTATCATAGAGTCAAGGAATGAAGGATTACAACGTGTTTCAAAATTGCATCCAAAATTTATGTCATTACAGTATCCTATTCTTTACCCTTTTGGTGAAGATGGATACAGACCTGATTTAAAATGGAATCCTGATTATAAAGGTCGTGAATCCAAAAGAGGAAGAGTGCCTATGAGAGCTTTTATAGCTTATCAAATTCAAAAAAGAGGAAATCAATTAAGCACTGTATTAAAGAGTGGAAGATTATTTCAACAATTTTTAGTAGACACTTTTGCAACACTTGAAGAAGACCGGTTGGATTATATTAGACATCATCAAAAAAATTTGAGAAGTGAGGTTTTTAAAGGTGTTTATGATGCTTTTTCAAGAGGTGAGAATGATGCTAATAATTTAGGACAGAAAGTTATATCGCTATACCGGAAGTCCTAGATACATGACTAATAAGTATCAAGATGCTATGGCTATTTGTAGACAATATGGTCATCTTGATTTATTCATAACTTTGACTTGCAATGTCAAATGGCCTGAAATTTTAAGAGAATTTAGTAAAAAACCTGGATATAAGCTAGAGGATAGGCCTGATATTGTTTCAAGAATTTTTAAAATGAAACTTGATGATATGATCGTTTATATAAAATCAAGAGAACCATTTGGAGAAGTTGAAGCAGGTCAGCTTTTTCAATTCGATATTTTCGTTTTTATTTCCTTTTTTATGATAATACCATCAATTAAGTTTTTTTTTTTATTTCATTTAAAACATATGTTTATACAATTGAGTTCCAAAAGAGAGGGTTACCACATTCGCACATATTAATATGGTTAAAACATGGTTATAAATGTTTTTCAGCAGCATATATAGATTCTATCATTTCTGCTGAACTGCCAGATAAAACTGTTAATCCAACTCTTTATGAAATTGTTAGCCAATTTATGATCCACGGTCCATGTGGGGAACTCAATAAAAAATCTCCATGTATGTGAAGTGGCAAATGTTCCAAGTTTTTTCCAAAAAAATATAAAAGAGAAATAGTTTTTGAACAAAATGTTTTACCTGTGTATAAACGAGCTAATGATGAAACAAAATTTGTTTTGAAAAATGGTGTTAAAATTGATAATAGTTTTGTCGTGCCTTACAATCCAGAATTATTATTGAGATCCAATGCTCATATAAATGTCGAATCCTATTCTCAATCAATGTTTATAAAATATTTATTCAAATATATAAACAAAGGTTCAGATAGAGCTAGAGTTGTTTTTCAAGAGAATAAAAAAGATGAAATACTAGCTTATCTTAACTGTAGATACATATCTCCGTATGAAGCTGTTTGAATATTGTTTCAATATCCTATTCATTCAAGAGAACCTTCTGTTGAACGATTACCGGTTCATTTACCTTTACAACAAAACATTGTTTTCAATGGTGATCAATCCCTTGAATCGATTGTTAATGAAAGACGTTTTGAAGATGCTATGCTAACGGGTTGGTTTAAAGCAAATGAAATATTTCCTGAAGCGCGTACATTGACTTATCCAGAATTTCCATCTAAATTTGTATGGAATTCTCAAAAAAAAATTTGGAAACCTAGAAAACAAAAGTCGTGTATAGGTAGAGTATCCTATATACATCCTGCTTCAGGCGAATTATATTATTTGAGAATGCTTTTAAATGTACAAAAAGGCATTACAAGTTTCAATGCTATTAAAACTATAGATTGTGTTTTACAACCTTCATATCAAGCTGCATGTAAATGTTTAGGTTTATTAGAAGATGATAAAGAGTGGAATGAAGCTTTGGCAAATGTTGTAAACGTAGCATCGTGCTCTGAAATAAGACACCTACTCGTCACAATTATTTTGTTTTGTAATGTAGCAAATCCTCAATTTATTTTTGATACTCATTGGCCAAATATGTGTGACGACATTTTGTATAAACTTTGAAACACTTTTGATATACCAAATTTAATTATGCCAGAAGTAGAATTGAAAAATGCTCTTTTATTTGAACTTGAACAACTTTTTAATGCATCATCTAGCTCTTTAAAAGATCATCATCTACCTATGCCTAATGAACAAAGCATGTTAGAAATTAAAAACAAACTATTAAGAGAAGAATTAAATTATGATTGTAATATTTTAAAAAAAGAACATTCGGTTTTAGTAACACAGCTTAATGAGAGCCAAAAAAATGTTTATAATTATGTTGTTCAGGCTGTGAATGAAATAAAACCGGGCCTTTTTTTTGTATACGGATTTGGAGGAACTGGAAAAACTTTTTTGTGGCATACCATAATCAGTAAAATTAGATCTAAAGGTAAAATTGTTCTAGCAGTCGCTTCATCTGGAATTGCTTCATTGTTATTACCAAATGGTAGAATAGCTCATTCTAGATTTAAAATTCCTCTTACAATCACTGATTGTTCAACATGTCAAATAAAAAAAGAAACTCATCTTGCTAAATTGATTGAAAAAGCATATTTAATTGTTTGGGATGAAGCTTCAATGAATCATAAACATTGTTCTGAAGCTTTGGATAAATCACTTAGAGATATTTATCACATTTAAGGTCCGCACAAAATAATGCACCATTTGGTGGTAAACCATTTTTGTTAGGTGGAGATTTTAGACAAATTTTACCAGTTATTCCAGGAGGCACAAAAGAAGAAATAATAAATACGTCTCTAAATAGTTCATATTTATAGTCTTCCTTTAAAGTTTTTCATCTAAAAGAAAAGGGTAAACTGCCGTTTGACCCCTTGAATTATCACCCTAGTTGAAATTGACCCCCTGAACTAGTTTTTTGGTAAATTAACCCCTTAAACTTTCCTAAATTAGTAGATTTACCCCCTACCGCTAGATTCCATCCAATTTGCTGTTAATTCGTTAGAATGTCAGCTAGATCTACCAATTAAAATACGACACGTGTTAGTATTTGACAGCACAGTGGATGAAATTTCGTTGAATCTGACGGTGAGGGGTTAATTGGCTGATTTCAAATAGTTCAGAGGGTCAATTTACCAAAAAAATAGTTCAGTGGATCAATTTCAACTGGAGTAATAGTTCAGGGGGTCAAACGTCACTTTACCCAAAAGAAAATATGAGATTGTCAAAAAATGGATTGAATATTGAGGAAAAAAAAAATTAGAAGAATTTGCAAATTGGATATTACAAATTGGTGATGGCCAAATTGGAAATAATATTGATTCAAATGACAAGGATACATTTTGGATTCAAATTCCAGAAGATTTATTAATTCATTCATACACAGATTCAATGCATTCAATTTTTAATGCAACTTATCCAGATTTTAAACAAAATTTTAATGATTCTATTTATCTAAAGGAACGATCCATCATTACACCTAAAAAATCAACAATTACGGATATAAATAATTATATAATAGATTTATTACCTGGTGATAAATATACTTATTTAAGTTCAGACAGTATATGTTCATCGTCTGGAAATATTGAAAATCTTGATATAATGTATCCTCCAGAATTTCTTTACAAACTTGAATTCACTGGCTTACCATTGCATAAATTAATCTTAAAAATAGGAATTCCTATAATGTTGCTCAGAAACTTAAATCAATTTGTAGGACTATGTAATGGAACAAGGTTAGTTATTACTCAATTATTTGATAAAATTATTGAAGCAAAAATACTCACTGGTAACAACATTAATCACAAAGTTTTTATTCCTAGAATAGTTCTCACAGCAATTGAAAACAAATGGCCATTTATTTTTAAAAGACGACAATTCCCAATTAAACCATGTTATGCAATGACGATAAACAAAAGTCAAGGACAATCTTTAAAACAAGTTGGGCTATATCTTCCTGAACCAATTTTTACTCATGGACAATTATATGTCGCAATATCTCGAGTTACATCAAAAGAAGGTATAAAAATTTTGATAGCAAATAATAATGAACAACCTAATACTTGCACTAAAAACATTGTTTACAAAGATGTTCTTCAAAATCTATAATCGAATTACAATTTTGTTTTCGTATTTAAATGAGCATTTTTCACATTTTGTACAAGCAATGTGACAAATAAAATAATAAATTGTTCTTCATCAAATTATAATTTCTTTTTTCATATTAAAATTAGCTTTTTTTTACATCTTTTATACACAATGTGCGAAAGTTCTTCCATACTACGTAGTATGGAATACTACGAATATTGGATGGCGTGAATTATTTTGGATGATATGGGTCCTGTGGGTCCCGTGAATCCAAACCATCCAATGCTCGTAGTATTTGATACTACGTAGTATGGAAGTTGGACCCCACAATGTGATAAATGGATAAACAAATTGTAAACACTGGAGCGACGCTTTTGGCCCTATTTAATTATTTTTATTGCATGTTTGCCACTCTGTCCCTACTTATATATATCCATTCCATTCCATCGCACTCTCCATTCAGTCATTGTCTTCCACACTTCCTCACCGGTCTCAAAACTCTTAAAAATTTCACCCTCCATCGTTACATACTGTCATCAAACTTCGCGTATTCGTCAATCTTCAGTAAGAGGGACGAGATTTACGATGTGTTTTCCGACTATTCTAGCGACTGCTGGTCTCCAGACCTACTGCACAAACATCTGCAAACGACTATTTCATAAACACTTCAGGTACCTTCTACACCTATTGCATGTCAAGATTTGTTTAAAATTTATCATTTCCAATTCAAATTTGGGTTGTAACAAGAAAATGAGAAATCTTCTCTTTGCTGTAGAAATTTCATTTGGTATATATGATATAGACGAAATCTTAAATCCTACTGTTGTGCGTTCAGTAAAGAAAACAACTCAATTTTGGTTCATTTAGATTTATGAATTTTTTTTTTGGGTAAATATTTCTGGGCAATCTCACATTTCTGGACATGCATGAAGCTTCTGCCTTTTTAATGCGATGATTTTCAATTTGAATGTTGATTTTCGATTTATTCCGTAGATGGCTGCATGTTCGTTTTCAATTTCAATTCTTAACTCTGTAAACAAATTTTTTTGTTGATTTCTTCGATAAAGCTTTGATGGTTTGGAAGTTTTGAAATTGAACTTCAGAGAATTTAGTTACTCAAATTTTTTTAGTTTTTAATTGAATGAGAGATTTTGCTCTGAGCTTGGAAATGTTATCAAAATTTATTTGGTAAGGTCTTCACACTACTTCTCAAATAATGTAGAATGTTTGCATTACAAATTACAAAATTTAATTCCCCGTGGCTGAACAAACGAATCATACTATTTTCTGTATAATGCAGAATGATGCCATTCAAGCTACAATTAGAGATAGCGATGCTAATTTCTCTAGTATCCCTGAAGATCAAAATAGGCTGCGTATATGACATCACACACTTTTCACGTACGATGCAAAGATTACACACAACATCGTACCGCATAGCACACAAATAGCTTTCAACAATAAACTGTTTTCACAGAACCGTCAACCATTCACTCAACAATTCCACAACATCAATTTCATCTTCTTGATTATAATCAACCTCGCTCTACGAGTGAACAATGAAGAAGTATTAACAGGTAACAATACATAAACAAATTCTACACATAAACTTACATGTACAAATACCATTTTCACATTTGCAGAATTTAACAAAATTGCTCTATTCACTTGCTAGATATCTTGGGAGTAATTACAAACATAAAACCTTGGAACAGATAACTGTTAGTGAAGAAAGAACAGAAAACAAGTGGTGAGATCCATATCAAAATATCAGGAAGGACAACTAAACAAGAATTTATAATTTCCTAAACTGTTACAACACATGTTAATATTCTTTTTAATTTGCTTTTACATACCTGCTCTTTCAGAAAAGATGAACTTAGAATCTCATTATGAGGAGACACTGCTAGAAATTTTGATTTTGAAGCTTGAAGCATTACCTTCACTCAATCATTACTGTCATCACCAGTTTGAAGATTAGCTTCAAAGGTAATCAACATATGTTCACTCAATTATTGTCCATACTTCTTCAAAACCAAAATCTAACTCATCATTTCCTTAACAAACAGGCCAACTTTTCGCTAGAAGCAGCAATGTAACAATGATCTTTTTGATCCTGCCATTCCCGAGTCAAGCGAATACAAAGCAGTGTACGAACTTCTTCCATTTCCTCTTTTAAACTTATTTTCATTCTTTAGTTTCCTTCAGTTTCTTCAGTTTCTAAATTACTTGCAGTAAAGGTAATTTTACCAATAATATCATATTTTTACTTTTTTTTTCCTATATCACATGTTTACCAATATTACTTAGAATTAGAACACAACTAATATTTGAAATGCAAATCCACAACCTTTTATATTACTTACAATGCAAATAATTCACAAACTCAACCTTCTACTTTCTGCTTTCTTTTCCTTTCCTTTCAATAAAATACTTTCATTTGTACAAAGCCATTATTATGCAATTTCATCTTTTAAATCTCTAAGTCTTTAAATCTCTTAATGCTCTTACTTATTCTTAAAACTTCCACAACTTTAAGGATTATTCACACCCAATGAAGACAATGCCGATTGCCACAAGCGATTCAATGGGACAAGACTCTAATCACAATTTAAAAAAGTAATTGTACAAGATGTACACATCAAGAACCCAAATACGTTCCAAGTAAATACTCATTCCTTCCACTTACTTAAAAAAAAAAACTCTATGTTTCACATAATCACACGCTTATACTAATTATCCTCAATGTAAATATTTCAGACGAATATTCCTATGTAAATAAACGACCTCATCGCACGATTCGATGGGTGGTGGCACATGGCGTGTCCAAAGTGCGGCAAATGCGACAAACCCGACATTGGATCACCTAACCCGCACAACTAAGATCAACAAACTCCTACCCCTTGGTAATATAAATACTACTTATTAAACTCGTCAATATTTGTTCCACAAAATTTACAAACAAATATCCACATTATAATATTTTTCAAAATTTTGAAATCAGGTACAAACTTGGAATGGTAATTGAGACTCTACAAATGAAATAAACGTCCTTTTAATAGGGAAAGATAGGCTAAAAATTGTTTGGACCATCTTGCCAAGAATTGGTTTTCAATGTAGAGGATTGAATAACCAAAGTATATTCCCAAATTCTCCTTCAAACAATGGACAAACAAAAAACTTTCCACCTAAAGTTCGGCAAAAAGAAGAACTTTATGAATAGAAAAGATGTGCTCATACACTCCATTTTCGAAGACGTGGCTGAAATTTCACACTAAGCAAGATCTCTTTTGACAACCTCTACCATCTCCAAAAAGACGTAAATGGTAAAAATTCAAATCCAAAATTAATCATTTACATCTATACTATTCCTTATCAAATATTTACTAAACAATTTATTCTTTCTACTGTTTCACATGAACTTAAGCTGCACAATGTTGCATAACACAACGAAGCAATCATCGAAACAAGTTCATTGGAAAAGTATGTAATCTCACACAAACAAATATATTTACTTCAACATGTGATTTTATTTGATGATCATTTTGTTACTTTTTACATTAAATTATTATTTGACTCTTTTCGTAATGGTGAGAAGTGGAACAATAAGGAGAAACAAGGGTCAAGATCAAGGCCACAACTAATATTTTGTAAAATAGACAAATAATATTTTGCTAACACTTTTATCCTTATTGAATATGAGGATTTGTAAAATAGGGTATGTAATCTTTTGTTAACACTTTTATCCTTATTGAATATAAGGATCTCGTAAATATTTTGTAAAACAGGTATGTAATATTTGCTAAAACTTTTATCCCTATTGAATATAAGGATCTATAAATATTTTGTAAAATATGGTACATAATGACAATACACCTTATTTTGAACACCAACGTACAAAACCTGCGGCAACGCGCTGAAACATTTTCTAGTAGCATATACAATACAAGTTCGAAAATTATATTATATATACTAAACTTTAGTTGGAAAAACACTGTTCATAGCACTGTTTATTTTCCAATTTTGCCCTTGCTTAGTTTCGTTTATTGCAACCTGCCATACTGCCTCCTTTATTGCCTTCTTTTCTTCCTGCTGTGTTCTCACTTCTTCGTTCCTCTCTCTCTTCCCTCCTGTTCTTCCTCTTCCTCTCTTGATGAGAGATCTTCCTCTGGTTCCGAGAAATCGCGTATATGCAAAAGTGAAAAAGGCAGCTGTATTTATATCTTGGTCGTCGCTACTACCTGTAGGAAAAGATCCCTAAAAGGCGCAGAAATCCAAGCCCATGTGTGTGATTTCCGGCGAACTTTTCGACGATTCCGACTTCCTTCTTCTCCACCGGTCTGGAATTGACCTCGACCTTAAGAGATAATAACGCTCTTGGCTTCTCTGAAAAAAGGTGCTTCTTACAAAATTTCAACTCAGTTTTGTATCGACTAGATTTTAAATTTAATCTGTTTATTTATGGCATATTGATTATTGGGGACGAGGAAGGTGATTTCTGGGTTTGTTCCACTAGAGAAGTTTTCACCCTTTTTACTTCTTCACCAAAGAAGTTTATTTATGGGTTTGTTCAATTTTGACCGTTAGAAATTTGCAATCTTGATTTTGGTGTAATTTTGTGGTGTTTTAGGTAAAAACCAACAACAAATCCCAAAAAAAGTATTGTATTAGACCAAACACTGTCGTGTTGCCAAGGTCCACATGTGATATTATAGCTATGCTCTTCACACTGTATTTCATGCTTAATTGCTAATTATTTGTGTAATTACGTGTTATAATGAAAATGTTGTTTTTGTGTCTTTTTTTTATTTGACTTTTGGTAATTTTGTTGTGTTAAGCTATTTTGTAGTGGTTATAAATTTTTGGCTTATGGTTCTGTTTTCCAAATGTAATCTTCTACTTCCGTAAGGTGCTTTTTTATGTGACGAGTTTCATTAATTTGTGATGTATATGAACTCAAGAATTTAGATGCTACACCTAAATTTTGAATGTTTTTGTTCTAATGAAAATCAAATTGTCATATCTAGGTTGTGCTCTTTTATTATGTGAACTAAAAAAATGGGCCTTCGAGATGTAAGACGGTAGTGTTCTCGCATTAAACCTGCATATAAAAAGCGCCCGTCTTACGAAAAGTGAGCATTTTTGACCTAAGTTCATAATGGGGGAGAGAGAGAGAGATCCAAAGAGTTTAGGCATGGTAAGGACATCAGTAGGATGAGATAAATCGTGGGTTAATTATAGAAAAAAATGTGAGAAATGCATTGAACTCTTGAACTTCTAATGGTTTAGTGGGTTGAGTAACAACTCATTGAACTTCTAATGTTTATCAATTTTTATGGATTGGATTATAAGAAACAATGTGAGAAATGCATTGGTTGGTTGTGTCGTGGCCAATGAGTTTTGACTCATGAAAACAAATGGAATTGTAAAAAAGAAAACTCGTGTATTTTTTCCCGCATTTCTTTTGGTTTTTAATGTGATATGTGCCATAATCTCTCGTATCCAAGTCGACTGCTTTCTATCACTTTGTATTTTGTGTTATATATCGTGCGACTGCTTTTCTATCACTTTGGTATTTTGTGTCATATATCATCAATGAGGGATAACAAATTGTGGTTGAGTCTGCTTCTCCAAATCTATTTGCTTTTCTCTCTTTTTATGTCAAATTTGCTTTTCCCTCTCTCACTTTCTCTCTTTCTCTCACATTGCATTAGCGTTTTGAAACCGCATTATCTCGCTTTGGTTATGTTTGTATTTTTTTTTGACAAAGGTCAATAGAGGCCGAGAGTTCTTCTTCACTCCATGGGCTTACATTGAACTTCTTGCCCGCAATAACGTTTTTACAATGTCTAGCTTAAAGTCAAATATTTAGCATGTTCCCCCGTGTCCACACATTATTTCAAATTTTTTTTTTTTTACAAAGTTTGTCTCGTATAATTTCATTCATGTGTTAGTTTTCTATTTTGTTAGACTCTTGGGCTTTCGTTTATCTCTTAAGTTCTCATCGTTGTTATTTTTCTTCTTTTAAAAAAATCAATACGCACACGCCCTCGTTTGTTTTCTTCCTTAATTCGATATAAGTATGTAATGAGGTTCTATTTGTTATCATTTTGCTATGATATTGAATTATGAAATAGTCTCGCCGAAATTGTTGCCTCATTTATGTTACAAGATTTGCCGCAGAAAATTCTTCAAGTTCAAACAATTTGAAAATATGTGAAAATTGAATCAACGATTACAAAATTATCTGAGTAATTTTGAGACACATTGAATTGATAGATATTCAATGGTTTAAAAATATTGTAAATTGCTAGATATCCTAGGCCAGTATCACAAATTGACCCTTGGTTTAATTTAAGATATAAATTTATGGTTTTGAGAGAATAGTAAAACTTACTACTTCTCAAGGCTTGATTCCTTTTTTCTTGCATGCGCTTGAAATAGTCTAAATTATGAATGGAAATGCTTAATTTTTGACAACATTGTTGAGAGTGTCAGGGAAGTTGTTGAAGGCCTCCAAAAGTTAGTGATCATGCGTCACTCTTTAATTTGTTGTATGCCTATGTTTACTCTTCATTTTAATTATTCACTTCAACATCACGTATGGTTAAAAGCTATAGTACTACGTAGATGTTGTATAGTACACTACAAAGACTCATTTACAATCCCCCCCTCCCCCCACGCTTAGAGATGCTGTCCCAAAAATCTTTTGACGCCTGCCACCTCAAAGGCCCACATGGGGGTCTGTAATTCACTCCGAGAGTAGGGAGACAAAGTGGGGGTGCATATTTTAAGCTTTATCACCACATCACCAGTGAGAACTCAACTGATTAGAGAAAGAGGAAGTGGAAGCATAGGAGTTTGTCCACTACTCCTTCTGTTTGCTAAAAATCCTCAAACCCCAAACGCCAAATCTCAATTTTTAGGTTTTTTTTCACATCAATTAATTTTGCCCGTAATGTTAGGGGCCTCGAGACTTTTAAAAATTAGCGTTTTTATTGCACAAGAATTTTCTTTTTTTATTATTTTTTTGCGAAATAAATAAATATGTGTTTTCAATAGGTTATTTCTTTTATGATATTATAATTTTATTATTTCATAATTTAATGACATGTTGCTTTTGGTAGGTTTTTTTGTAAGCTTATTCGCATTTCATATTTTGTTTAGAAAGAATGTTTGGTCTAATTTGGTGATCATACACTAGTAGAAAAATACTTTGGGCGACAAAAAATTTCTAGGTGACGAGGAATTTCGTCTCTAAGAGGATCTCCTTTGGGCGACGTAATCCTCGTTTCGTCGCCTAAAGTGTCAAAACATTTAGGCAACGAAGGCATTCGTCACTTAAATTGAAATGGGCGACGAACAAATTCACTGCCGCGCAAAGATGGAAAGTGGTAAAGAAAAGGAGAATTTGTTTCAAACTTTGCGCGACAAAAATCTGTCACCTAAAATTTCTTGCACGAATGCACGTTCTGCCGCTCAAAGGACTTTAGGCGCAACGAATATGTTCATCGCCCAAAACCAAGCAGATTTAATCCCTTTCCTTGGACCCGAGAGGCAGTTTTTGCAAAAAATTTCTGCAAATTTGCCTCTCAATCTCTCCCTCCCTATCTCACTCATCTCCATCTTTCTCTCCCTATCTCACTTATCTCCCTCTCAATTTCCATCTCACTCTCTCTCCCCCAAGCTAGCTTTTATTTCCTCCACCACCACCACCACCACCACCACCACCACCATCTCCTCCTCCTCTTCCACCACCACCGGTAATCGTCAATGGTAAATTTTATTTTTTAATATTATTTTAATATTTTTGAATTAAAATTAACATTAATTAATTAATTTTGTATAGGTTTGTTGCATAGGATTTTTGTTGGAGCACCAATTTGAAGGTATTTTCTTGATCATTTTTTGTTGTTGACGTACGCATTTATTTTATATGGTTTTGTATGCAAATAATTTATATATGTTGAATGACTTTATATTGCGTTGTATGTTAATACTTCGTATGCATTTTTTTAACAAAAACTTAGTTTTTCGTTTGAGTATTAATTGGATTTTGTGCATGGATGCCAAAGCGTGACTGCGATCCAATTGATTCTTGTATTGTCCCATTTTTGGACAGTTTGGGAGTGCACATTTGTGTGTCGTAGTTTGCGGTTCACGGATTAGGTTTCGATCGTGGGTTTTTGGTAACATCTTCTTACGTTCTTCGAGTGCATAGTAGGTATTTGATATCTACGTCGTGCACTTGAAGAACTGTAGGGAGATGCTGCCAAAATTTGCCCACGTCAAAATCTAATCTTGGTGGATCCGTAAACTACGAGACACAAATGTGGACTCTTGAATGGGATAGAGCCTTTACCGGAGGCATAAGGTGACGATACATAGTTGAAGTTGTTCTAATGCTCCCCTCTCTCTCTCTCTCTCTTTAATGTGGTAACAGGAAAAATGGACAGACAGTGGATACAGAATCCAAATAGATGTGCTGATGAATATTTGGAAGGGGTGAATAATTTTATTGACTTTGCAATGAGACACAATCAGGGTTCAACTAATATCAAGTGTCCGTGTAGGATGTGTAACAATCATATGTGGGAGACATTCGAAAAGGTTCGATATCATTTGGTAAGAAATGGGATGACGCAGACCTATACGAGATGGAATCATCATGGAGAACCATTACATCATGCTTCGTCGTCGTACCAGTCACGAGCGGAGACGGTTGAAGGAAGTTTATCTGGTAATGCCCAAGTCATGGGTATTGTAAATGATTGTTATCCCTACGGCTCGAGCAATGACAATGAGGAAGTGGGGGATGACGTGCCTCCCACCATGGACAAGGAAGAATTCGATAAGTATGAAAGGCTATTGAAAAATGCCAAGTAAGAATTATACCCGGGTTGCGAAGACTTTTCGGTTCTGACGGTGATTGTGGAGTTGATGCAAGGCAAGATGAAGTTCCGTATGTCAAACCGGTGTTATGATTACTTTATGGGTATTTTGAAGAGGATTATTTGCATACAATTGTTTGCCTAAGACCAAATGAATGGGTATTTATAGGGTTTTATGGTGAAATTTCTGAACAAATATGTTTTATTAATTATTTTAGCCGTTTGATTTTAATTTGGGCCGTTGGATGATTTTTTTTACCGTTAGATTTGATCTCATTTGATCACAGCCGTTGGATTACAAGTAAAAGTAAAAAAAAATAAAAAAGGTTTGAAATCTGACCGTTGGATGATCCAACGGTCGACTAATCTCAGCCGTTGATCTCCAACGGTTAGATTATGGTGGCCACCAAAGCTGGCTTGCGCCAGCGTGACGTCACCCCACTTGCGGTCTTGCGCCAGGCGCGTTCCTTGCGTGCGTGCGTGATGTGCTCTCTGCGTGCGTTGCACGCACCTCTTGCCCACTCGCAGGGCGGGTCCCACCTGTTTTGGCCGGGTCAATATCTTGGCCTATTTGTGTCTTTTTTTTTGTTGGGTTGCCTTGGGCCTATTTCTTGGCCATTGTTGGAGAAGCAAATGCAAAGGCTTATGGCCTAAAATTGTTGGCCTTTGGCCACCATTGGAGATGGCCTAAAGATCATAAAAGTGCCAGAAGGTGTTGAACGGTCTGGGCTTAAGGTATGAAAAAATTCATGCATGTGTAAATAATTGTATATTGTTCTATAAGAAAAACAAAGAGTTGGATAAAATCACACCTAAAAATAGTACGACAAAGATTCCACAAAAAGTGTTGCGTTATCTTCCATTAACGCCTAGGTTGCAACGCTTGTACATGTCGACGCACACTGCAACAGACATGAGATGGCATAAGGAAGAGCGGGTTAATGATGATGTTATGAGGCATCCTGCAGACGGACAATTATGGAAAGAATTCGATCGGATGTACCTTGAATTTGCAGCAGACCCATGCAATGTCAGAGTAGGACTTGCTACCAACGGATTTAATCCGTTCAGAGTTCTGAACCAAACCCACAACACTTGGCTGATCGTCGGAGTTCCTTATAATTTGCTGCCTTGGAAGTGCATGAAAAAGGAATTTACGATGATGAGTCGATTAATCACCGAAGATCCACGAGAGTCCATCAAAGATCCAGGAAAGTCCATCGATGTCTATTTGCGGCCGTTGGTTGATGAGTTAAAGAATTTGTGGGAAAACGGTGTGCGTACATTTGATAACTCCACTGGGAAGATGTTCACCTTGCGAGCAGCAGTGATGTGGACAATACATGATTTTCCCGCTTGTGCAATGATTTTCGGTTGGAGTACGAAGGGTTATATGGCATCTACAAGAACCTTGAAAAAGGTGGGTGCTCTTACTGCACTTGATCTTGCCATCACCATTTTCTTCTTCTTTCTTTTCCCCTTATCTTCTTCCTCTTCAGCTCCTCTTCTGAACGGAGGAATGGTCAGAAACTCATAACACTGTCTTTGGTGTTGAGCATTCCAAGGAATATATGTGTTATATACATGAAACATTGAAACATAAATGAAGCATGACAATCGTAACATTGTCAAATTATGAAGAAGAGACATTGAAACATAAATTAATTACTTCATTTACCAAAAAAACAAAAAAAAATTTTGTAAGCAGATGCAAACAATTACAAATATATCTTAGGCGACAAACTGTGCTTCATCGCGCAAAGGTGCTTTAGGCGACGAATTGTACTTCGTTGCCCAACATTTGTTATTTTCGTTGCCCAAAGTCAATTGTTCGTCACCCGAACTTTTAAAAATAATTTTTAAACTTGGGCAATTTTTTTTAGGTTTTGGGCGACGAATGATTTCGTCGCGCAAAGACACTTAAGGCGACGAATAATTTGTTCGTCGCCTTAACTTAAGAAATTTACTCTACACCGTTCTTCTTTTGATCTGCTAAAGAATGGCTTATTTATGTCTGAATGAAGTAATTTTTGTACAAAATGATTTTGAAGAAGAGGTTTACATATTCAACGGTTCAAATTTAAAGAAATAAGTATCTATGTGTGTTTACAAATGGGCATAAGTACGAAAAATTAACTTACAGTGAAAAATTTATAATAAGTAATTGAGAAGGGGAAAAAATTTGTAAATAATATACAACCGCTCGTAACGAGAAGGCCTACAACTTTCGTTTATGTGTCATCTCCAAAATCGAACACTAGAAACCATGAAGCCTATATTATTTTTTGAACCGTTGATTAACATTTACGTTTATGCTCGGTTATTATATTCGTAATTTGTTTTTTTCATGCCGGTTCTTTTTCGAAAACATGATCTTTTACTAAATGCAATAAGATGAATGGTTTGGATCGTTTATATTATGTCCCCATCTTTATAGTTTAGTCAAATTTGTATAGGACGTTATAAAGTTTATAGAAACTATATAACATCATCACACTTTTCAATAAACTGTCAATATGTGGACATTCTATGAACGATCAGAACCATTCATCTTATTGCATTCAATAAAAGATCATGTTTTTAAAAAAGAATCGGGATGAAAAAAAACTACAGATATAATAACGGAGTGTAAATGTAAACGTTGATCGACGGTTAAAAAAGAATATAGCCTTCAAGGTTTCTAGTGTTCAACTTTTGGAGATGACACCTTAACGAAAGTTGTACACCTTGTCGTTACGAGCGTTTGTGTATCTTTTACAGATTTTTCCCACTTCTCTATTACTTATTATGAATTTCCCACTGTAAGTACATTTTTCGTACTACTGTTAATTTGTAAACACACATACATATTTATTTCTTTAAATCTGAACCGTTGAATATATAGACCATTTCTTCAAGATCATTATGTACAAAAATTACTTCAATACGAAATGAATAAGTCATTATTTAGGAGATCAGAATAACAACGGTGGGTGATAAATTTCTTAGCTTTAGGCGGCCAACAACTGGTTCGTCGCCTTAAGTGGTTTTGCGCGACGAATTATTTGTCGCTCAAAACCTACAAATTTTGCGCGACAAATCCGTCTTGTGGCCTAAACCTTAAAATTTGCTCCAGCCTCCCAAAATTTTGGGCTCGTTTATTTTTAATGAAATGTTGGGCGACGAAGATTAGGACTTTGACCGATGAAACGAGTTCGTCGCCCAAAGGCCTCTTGGTTAATTTTAGCCCGTGCCTTTTGTTTTTTCTTTCTTCTTTCTTCTTCCTCCATCTGCAGATTGATACTCCCTCTGCACACTTCTCTCGAATTTTACCCTCTCTCTCAGCTTCTCTGTCTCACTCTCACTCTGAATCTCTTAGCCTCGGTCAATCTCGCAGCTTCCCTTACCCTCTCTTGAGGTAGGTTTCAAACTTTGAATGTTTTGTCTTGATTTTGTACGATTTTTTAGGAATTTGATTTGGATTTGGATTTGACGAAATTTAATTGCTTTGATCATTAGTGCAGTATGTGTGCAGTATGCTGTGTGTGTGTGTGTGCAATATGCAGTATGCTGTGTGTGTGTGTGAATGTGCTGTGTGCTGTGTGTTCGGTGAATGTGTATTGTAAGTGTTGCGTGTGTGTGTGTATGCAGTATGCAGTGTGTGTGTGAATGTAGTGCAATATGTGTGCAGTATATAGTGTGTGTGTGTGTAGTATGCAGTGTGTGTGTGTGTGTGCAATATGCAGTGTGTGTGTGCAGTATGCAATATTGGCTTATTGAATTGGGTGATAATGTATATGTATGGCGTATGCTTTCTTTCTTTGGTATTATTGCTACTACTATAGTGCATATGCAAGTTTCGAATATGTGTGGATAAGGTTCTATGTATTGATTCATGTGTGGATATTGGCTTAAATATAAATGTATGGTTGTATGGAGCAACATGTACACTTATATTGTGGATTCCTGATTTCCAATTTATTTGATTATATCATTTTGCAGAGAAAGTTTCGAATATGCATTTCGTTTCTTTTTAGTGTATAAAAACATTTTGCAGAGAAATGAACTTTATTTGCTTTAGATTGATTGTATAACATTCTAGGATTGTATGATTCTGTTGTCTTTGATAGAAGTTGTAATGTAAGTACATTCAATGTTTATTTACAATTTATTTAATATTTATGTCATTTTATTTAACAATTTGTAACTGACTCAATTTACAGATTTCGGGTTTGATTTCTAAACGTCGCCGCTCTAGCCCTAGTTCAGCTCAATCACGATCGGCAGCTCCGGATGTCTTTGAGGCGCCTGTCTCATCCACTGCTTCGGTGACACATCCCCCAGTGAGTGCTCGTCGGGCTCACCGGCGACATCGTCCCGAGGACCAGGCCCCTCAGGCACCCGGGAGTTCCACAGTCGACGGCGAGGGGTCGCAGACAAGTAATATACCCTTACCCCCAATCTTTTACATTTTTATTCGATTGTTTATTACCGTCTTCAAATTTCTTCATTGCATGCTCCAACATTTGGTACGATTGTGAAATTTGTTGGAAATGTTGAATGTGGATGTGGATATGTTGGAATTGTCAAATTTATTGTTTGCAACATGATGTTAGATTAATTGTTTGCAGGTTATGGGAAATGTTAGACTTTTAGGGGTGGGTCTGCCGAATTTTCTGTAGAGTTTTAAGTAAACGTTTTAACCATGGGTATTCTTCTTTGTTTTGGCAGGGAAGAAAAAGACCTAGGGCCCTTGCAGACAGTTGAAGTCTGCGCAGATCACACGGGCGACTAATGAAAAGATCGCCATCACCTATGTTGAAGAACACCGGGGCTCTTCTACATCTAACCATCACAACACCCTGGTGTATGAGATAGGGGCGATACTACGTGCCCATTGCCCTATTAGATGGGACACATGGAGATCAGTCCCAGATCAAACGAAGGCTGCGATGTGGCATGAGCTGTCGGTGAGTGTATTCCATACTTTCTACTACTTTTTTTAATTAAGTCCAATATTTTGTATATTTGCAGGTCAACTTTAATACTACAGACCTGGATGCCGAACGGACAACCTACATAGATGAGCTCTTCACAAATCGGTACAAAGAGTGGAAGAGCGACCTCCACAAAGTTTTCAAGTCGTATCCGGACGCGGAGACTGCTTTAGCCCGAGGATGCCCTAAGGAGCTGCTGGAGCGGCCTCAGGATTGGGAGTGGTTATGTAACCACTTTCGAGACCCTAATTTTTTGGTAAGTTTACAAATGTATTTTATAATTTTACTCAACAATTAATATATGCACTAACAAATTTTGGGTTCAACAGAAATATTCTCGAGCCAATTCGATAAATAGGTCGAAAAATAAACTTCTGCACCACTCCGGTTTGAAACCCTTTTCCTATAGAGTGGCGAAGCGACGAGAGGTAAAACTACTTTACATTTTTTAATCTTAATATAATTTAATATTTATGAATTTAAATTTTAACCTTCTTTTATTATTTTTTTTAGGAAGGTGCAAAGTTTCCGGAGATTGACATGTTCGAGGAAGTTTATGTCCGCCCCGGTGATGAGACGGCTCAGCAGCTCCATGTAAGTTTCTCTAATTACCTGTTACTTTTGTTCCTTTTATAATTATTATAAACAATAATATTTATTTTCTTATTACAGGCCACTATGGTAGAGAAGAGCAATGCTCTTCTCAAAGAAGTGGCATCGCAGCTTCCCCCCGAGAACCCTATCGAGGACGTCACTCCAACTCAGGATGCTGGTCTTCATATACTAACGGAGACGCTAGAGAGCTCACAGTAGTTTAATTTTGATGAAGATGAAGATGGTGAAGCTTGAGGTCTGAATCAAGTTCGAAGAAGGCCTCAGGTCGAAGACAGACTGTGTGGGTGTGTAAGGCAATTTTCTAACTTTGGGTTTTCTGCACTTTGAGCTCCAGACCCTTGGTCGTAGGCCTGGTAGGGTTTATCGGGGGATGGGGAAAGTGCGACTCCGTGAGATGGGTGCCTCATCTTCTAACAATTCGGGAGAGGTCATCTTGTTGCAAGCAGAAGTTCAAGACCTAAAGCATAAGCTCGCGTCTCAAGAAAGCCAGCTAGCGTCTCAAGAAAGCCGGATGACCCAAATCTTACACGCCCTCCAGTTGTCTGGCATTACATTGAATATGCCATCATCCGATTCCCAGCCCCCTCACTAGTCACTTCGTTTTAGGATTCCAATTTATTTTATATTGAATATTTTGTACGTACATTTCTTTATATAATCTAATTTGTTTTTCTACATTGTTTATTATATTTTATTTTCTTTTAAATACCAATTAATTAATTAAAATATTAAATATTAAAATTTAAAAATAAAAAACAAAATTTTTTTTAAAAAATTTTAAAATTTTAAAGAAAATTAAAATATTAAATATTTTGCGCGACGAAACAACCACCGTCGCCTTAACCTTTGCGTGACGATATATTTCGTCGCTTCAAGTGTAACCATAACTTAGGGCGATGAAAGCTTTTCGTTGCCTAAAGGTTTGCCCGACAAAATGTATTCGTCGCCTAAACTCTATTGCCACGCATATTTTTGTCGCCAAAAATTGTCGCGCGAATGTGCATTGGGCGACGAATGTATTTCCTTCGTTGCCCAAATGCTTGCTCCACAGACTTTGAGCGACGAATTAATGGTCGCTCAAATGTTTAGGCAAGGAAAAGGGACCTTGAGCGACAAAATTTGTTTTGTCGCCCAAGTACCTTTTTCTACTAGTGATATATGCTATGATTACACCATAGTCCAACTGATGACTTATTTATTTGGTACCAAAAGCAAATAAATTACCCAGGGGATTATAATATTCAATAGGGGATGGAAATTGGAAGGGAGCAAATAATTATAACCGCAGTACTCCATAACAAAAATAAAAGAAAATGTTTATACAACTCATTTCATTTTCAAATGGCATCAATTAAGAGGCTTGAGTAATATATATATATTCAGTTTAAATATTCAATATTTACATTGCCAAACATTTTGAACCCCGCGCCCTTGGACACCTATTTTGTTCCTTATTGTAAATAGGGTTGTAAATAAATTTCCACATGTATGTAAATAGATTTCCACATGTATATGTAAATAGTTTTGCCTATCGTATATATATTTAGAACTTTCTAAATTTTATACGGTTTTAAAACCCGCAACATCGCAAGGGATCCATTGCTAGTTAAAACTAAATGAATCAAACATATATATCCAAACAAATAATGAACATGATAAAAATATAAAATGGATACAAGACACATACAAGTAGAAAATAACTAAAAGATTTTTTCCTAAAATTTCCAAACTTAATCTAATCCTAAAATTTTAGGATCAGATTAAGGGAAATTTTAGGAAAAAATTGAATCAGAAATTTGGAATCTCTAGATATAGTTAATTTCCTTCTAATTTTTTTTGAAGTGTTTGTTAGAAATGATTTTACTTATGAGTGATTTTGGTAAAATTTCTCTAAATGACTTAGTGATTTTCTTGTTTTTACAGAAAGATCACTTCCAAAGAAAAACACCTGTCATATGCATGCTTCACCACAAAAGCGCATAAAGTGATTTATTCTTATTTTCCTCCATATACTCTTGGAATAAATATTGGACTAAATTCAATGCGTACAAAAATTAAAAGGATAAAATCATAATAGAAAAAGATATAAAAGTCTTAATCGAAAATTAGGCTAATCAATAATGAGAATCTTGTATTAAAAAAATAATGAGAATCTATTTATACCTTAATTTTATATAGGAAGATGGTAACATTGTTTAGCTTTAATTAGGAAAATCGTAACTTTTTAAAAAACCTGTGTCGTTTTCTCGGCATCAAAAGCATGATCAAAACCAGATTGTAGCTAGCATTTTTAGATTTTGTCGAAGAACTAGGAAAATGAATTTTCCATTCATGCTTGAATAAGCGTTATCTAATATGCAGGCACTCACACAGTAAATTGTGCAATATAAATAAACCTCATATTCCCCTCTTGAACATTGTCCTGACTTAATAAAACCAGGGAAGCAAAAAAATACTTGTTCCTGCATGAAAAAATGAGTCCTCCTTTCAGAAATGTTGTTATGTTGCTGCTAGTGATTGTTTTAATGACAAGAACTGAGGGTGGTCTTCACATTCCGAAGCGTAAACACGTCAGAATCACCAACTTGTTGGAAAGCAAAGTGGATTTGACGGTCCACTGTAAATCCGGCGATGATGACCTAGGCGAGCAAAAAATTCCTCCAACGAAAAACTATGAGTTTAGTTTTAAAACAAATTTTGGGGGAACCACCTTATTCTTTTGCAGCTTCCAATGGTCGAATGAGTTTCACTGGTTCGATGTTTACAGGTCCGACGGGGACGATTGCAAATATTGCTATTGGGATATATTTCAAGAGGGGCCTTGCTTGTATGGTGCTTGCTATAAGTGGAAGAAAAGTCTTGAGGGAATATGATATCAATATTATTAGAAAGTCGAAATTTCAATAATTTTTTAGGGTCAATGACATTTGCATCTTGTAATTTCGTTGGAATTTTAATAATATGCTCCTTGTTACATCCCGTCCCTAATTATAGTGTATTTTATTCCCCGACGTTGTAAAATTATGAAAATGCCCCTGGTGGGCCAAGTGAGTTCTACGTGGACATTCGTTGTTATTTTCATAACCTCGTACTTTTCTTGTACTTTTTGACTTGTACACTTCATTACGAACCCGCAGGTGCAAACGGGACATTTTTCGGACTTGTAAGGGACAAGTTATGAATAAGGGCAAATTGGTAATTTCCAATTTGCAGTATATTGATTCTGTGGATTCCTTCCCGCTGTTTCATTTTGAATCAGGGTGCCCTGCACCTTTGATAATTTCAGTCTGTATGTTGCATGCCTTGTCTGCATGCAATGGTGGTGCACTTTTGGTGCCCTTAAAATTAACATCACTGTGTGGATTTCACCACACATCAAACCTACTTGTCTCCCTTGCCTGCCACTACCTCATTCAATTGGTGTCTCTGTGTTTTGCACACAGAAACTGCATGCAAACACACTCACTCATACTTGTTTAGCCAAGTACACCACCACCCCAAATTCTCTTCAATTCAATCTCTACAGACATTAACTCATCTTCACCGTCTCGTGACCAAGCCAGCAAACCCTGAGCCCAAAAGCCAGCCAACCTGTGAGCCTAGGAACCGAAACCCAGAACCCAGAATTTCTCCAGTGAGTTCGAAGTTTTTCCCCGGCGAAAACTTCACCATTTTTGGACCTCGATCAAGGCCAGAATCATCATCAAACGTCTTCTGGGAGACCTGGGATCACAACCCAGACCCTGCATGTGAGCTTAACCTCGAGAACGACAAAGTTGAACTTTGGCCGGTTCTTTCTAGCCAAATTCCGGCCACCTTTTGAGGTGCCAATAGGTAAAATCAAACTCTCCTCCTTCCTAGCTTGAATTTGATACCTTTTGGGTGAAAAATGGTGTTGAATGAAGCTTCTGTGAATTTTCCAGAAATTCCGGCGAAAAACTCAGTTTCCGGCGAACCTCCGGCCGGCAGACGGCGCCTGGCAATCGGAAAGTGCAGTGGTGACCGGTGAGCTGACGTCAGCAAACCCGGTTCTGAGGTCAACCAACCGGTTCATGACGTCAGCAGGTCCGGTCCAAACCGGTCGGACCGGGGGAATATTCGGAGGTATATTCCGTTTCAAACTTAACGCCGTCAAGGAATATTCCCTAACGGCGACAGAATATTCCGTAACGCCGTTAGAGAATATTCCGTCCGGTTAACAGAATATTCCGTTAAAGTTAACGGCACACCGTTAACTTTAACGGCGCGTGGGAGCGCGTGACCGCATGTGGCGGGCGGAAGGACGCGCGTGCGAGCGCGTGAGCGAGCGTGCAGGGCGCGTGAGGGCGCGTGGGCACACGTGGCGGCTCGTGCAACCTTGTGGCGACGAGTGAGGCACACGTGGCGCCACTTTTCCGACAGTTTTAAGTCCCGAATTGAGCAAACAAAGGGGGATTTCGAGTCTTTTCTTTATTATAATTTGGAATTGACTTGTATAATGATTAGTATAGTGATTTCCCATATAGGAGAGATCTATCCCAAGGAGCTTCGTGGCCAAGCTAGGTACGACGGCTACGATCCAACGACATACCAGTGAGTGGGCCATTTTCTCTACAAAATATTATTATTATGTGTTTTAATGGTATTTATGACTTAGTATAGCATGCCATGATTTGATGAACTTAGAAATGATTTGGTTAAATATTTTTATTTGAGTTTTAGAAACTTATTATTGGCATGACTATACGCTTGTGATTTTATTTACTTATCATGCATACTTGCACGGTGTTAGTACTGTCCGGGCCAGGACTAGCTTCACATGTATGTTCACACGCACCGACACGCTCACTTTGAATCCATCGTAAGTGCTAGCTTGTTCTAGTTGCATTGGCAGCTAGAACTCGTTGTGATGCTCTTAGCACCAGCTTCGCGTGTATGTAGTACTAGAGTGTAGTTTATAAACACCCAGCCTGTTCATGTAGGTACTTTCTACATGACTTGTGTGCTAGTATTTATGTGATAAGTAATTATATTTATACTCTGTTGTTGATTATTTGACTACCCATATCCTTTTTGGGCGTTGTCCCCAATACTTGTTCTATCTATATACTTATTATTGTTAATGAAGTATTTTGGAAAATTACGGGTTTTACAGCGAGGGGTTATACTTTCCCAAAACATTGGAAAAGTTTTAATAAACTTTATTTTGGCCCACTCACCCTTCTGTTTTCCGCCCCTCCAGGACATAGGAATTAATTTTTGGGCAGACGAGAACCAGTGGCAGCTGCTGACATTACTCTCTCTCTCAGTTAAAGTATGGTTTAGTTTATCTGTATGTGTTCATATCCATCCTTCGAGATGAGAATATTACTTCCCTATACTGCATTCCTAGCTCTGATGTTAGTTGTAATAATGGGTTAAACCTTCACACTGCGCATACTCTTTTACTCTGATTTTGTTATTTACCTCTATCTTTTCATTCTCAAATATCGTTTCCCACGTCATGACTTCGTCACTCCTCCGGAGTGACGGTCAGCACGCCTCGATATTCGGTGTCCACCTGCATATTCAGGTCGGGGTGTGTCACTCCTTATCTTTTATAAAGTTTGAGGATAATTCTAGACACACCAAATTTGTGTACTAAATGATGTGGCACTATGTGCACCAAATTTGTACACTAAATGATGTGACACCAATCATATTTGTACTCTAATTCAGGTTGGAGTTTGATTAATAATTGTAATAAAAATTTATATGGTTTATGTTAAGGACAATCCTCAAGATTCTAGAAATTGATCCTTGACTTTGTGTGTATAATTGTATTAATTTATTAACCTTTCTAATGTACAATTAGAATAGAAATTAGCCTTGTATAAAGCTAATATTCAGGATCTAAATTGATCTCTCTCTGTATAAAACAAACCATCTACTCAATGAAGAATTACATTAGAAAAGCCAAATCGGTTTACATGGTACCAAGAGCTCTAGGTTTTTTTTCTGAGACCGACCACCAAATCCTAGCCGTCACATCTTTCACCACCAGCATCCATGGGAAAGAATGACGAGAAGCACTCAGAGGCATCCGAGCTTTGGTGAGTACTACACCAAACTGAAAGGTTTATGGGATTCACGAGATGCGTTGTGTCCTCTCCCACCTTGTCATAGTGATACCGCCACAAAGATACACCAATATCAACAACAACAAACCATAAAGTTTCTCATGGGCCTTAACGGAGTTTACACAGGAGCTCGTGGGTAGATTCTACTTATGAAGCCTTTGCCTCCAGTGAACAAGGTGTACTCTCTCATCATTCAAGATGAGAAACAGTGAGCTCTTTCCTCTCAGACCACATAAAAGACCCCAGAATCTGCTGCATTTGCTGTCAAGGATGGGTCAAGTCATTCTGGCAAGAACAACAAGCCAAAGAACCCACATCTCCATTGTAAACGCTGCGACGTCACTGGCCACACTTCTGACACTTGTCGAGCACACCTCAAGTGTGATTACTGTTGTTGGAAGGGTCACACCATCAATGTTTGCAGAAAATTGAAGAAGGTAACATCTCACGGGGACAAAGGAAATTACCAGGATAGGAAGAATGCAAGCTCTTCATTCAGGGCTCATCATGTTGAATCCAAACTAGGAAATTCTGATGCGCCACCACCACCATACAAGCTTACAGCCGAGCAATACCATGATCTTCTCGCCATCCTTGATCGCAACAAACTTGGCTCCATGGCAAACCAAGTGAGTTCGTCATCAACAATGAGCGATCTCTCAGGTAACGTGATGTGTGCGAATGTTCTTAGTTCAGAAACTTGGATATTTGACACAGGAGCAACCGATCTTATAGTTTGCTCTCCAAGACTTATGACGACCAGTCCACCAGTTGTTGATCGCCACGTGCACTTACCCAATCATACACTTGCTCGTGTGACACATATTGGCACCATCCGATTTTCTGATGAACTAGTGCTTCATAATGTTCTTTGTGTGCCATCATTCAGACTGAATTTGATCTCAGTGGCCAAACTTACTAAGACTTCCCTTTGTCATGCTATATTTACTGATAAGTTTTGTTTGGTTCAGGACCGACGTTCGGGGAAGACGATTGGGATGGGAGCTGAATGAGAAGAAGGCCTCTACTACTTAAATGTTGCAAAGAAGGCTGGGTGTTACTCCGTTTCAGGCGTTGTTCCAACCTCCTCTCACATTTGGCATCAACGCCTTGGCCACCTATCCAATAAAAGCATGCGTGCCATTTCTTTATCTACCACAAATATACATTTTTGTTCAATTGATGATTGCTCCATTTGTCCTCTTGCTAAACAAACTCGTAGTTCGTTTCCTTTAATTTCTATAAATACAAAAGCACCATTTGAATTGATTCACATTGATATTTGGGGGGCTATCATGTACCAACACTAAATGGGGCACGTTATTTTCTCACAATCATTGACGATTTCTCCCGTTGCACATGGGTTTACCTTTTACAATATAAATATGATGCATGTGAATTTCTCACTACCTTTATTAATCTAGTTGAGACGCAATTTGCTTCCCGAATAAAAATCATTCGTAGTGACAATGGACCAGAATTTGCCATGACTCAAATGTTCTCAGACAAGGGAATTGTGCATCAAACTAGTTGTGTCTCACAACAAAATGGAGTAGCCGAACGCAAACACCCCCATCTTCTTAATGTGGCGCGTGCCTTGCTTTTTCAAGCAAGTCTTCCAAAACACTTTTGGGGGGATGCCATTCTTACCGCAACATACCTCATCAATCGTACACCCACACCATTACTTAATGGAAAAACACCATATGATCTTCTTTTCCACAAAAACCCTACATATGAACATTTATGCGTGTTTGGCTGTCTCTGTTTTGCATCCACACATCACGACCGTCCCACTAAGTTTGATGCTCGATCTATTCGCTGCATATTTCTTGGCTATCCCTATGGAACCAAAGGTTATCGTGTCTATAACCTTGACAAAGGCAAAACTTTCATATCCCGTGATGTTATTTTTCATGAACATGTGTTTCCCTACTCCACTTCCGCTGCCATTCCAACACCTACACCTACACCTATACCTACACTCCATCAAACACAACCCACTACTTGTGATGATCTGCTACCATCCCAACCTCCCACAGTTACACCACAAACATCTCTACCATCACCACCAACCCCTCCCACACCAACACCACACATATCCACTGACGTTGCGTAACCTCCCTCACCAGCTCTTATTTCACCACCTTCTTCGCATCCACTAGAACCTCAGTTGCGACGACTTACCAAAGCACCCAGCTACCTTCAACAATATCATATTGAGGCCAAGTTACCTTCTCGGTTCCTCCCTTCGTCAACCTCGACGTTGCCTAATACTGGAGGTACTTCTCATCCTTTATCTCATGCCATTACATATGATCGTTTATCATCAGCACATAGAGCTTTTGCCACTTCTATTTCAGTTGCCACGGAACCCAAGACCTTTGCTCAGGCCATTCGTGATCCCAAATGGCGTCACGCCATGAAGCAAGAGTTGAGTGCTCTTCAGTCCAACGACACCTGGTCCCTTCAGCCACTACCTTCTGGCAACAAGCCGGTTGGATGTAAATGGGTCTACAAAATCAAGTTTAATCCTGATGGCTCGGTCGAGCGTTACAAATCCCGTTTAGTTGCTAAGGGCTATATTCAAATTGAAGGTTAAGACTACCGCGAAACCTTTGCTCTGGTAGCCAAGATGGTCACCGTTCGTCTCCTTCTTGCCTTGGCTGCCACTTGCAATTGGCATCTCCATCAGCTTGACGTCAACAATGCTTTTCTTAATGGCGACCTTGAGGAGGAGGTCTATATGTCTTTGCCTCCTGGTTTCGGACGAAAGGGGGAGACCAGGGTATGCAGGCTACACAAATCCTTATATGGACTTAAGCAAGCCTCTCGTCAGTGGTTTATTAAGCTGTCCATGGCACTAAAACGTGCTGGCTTTCATCAATCCAAGTCAGATTATTCCCTATTTGTCCGTAACCGAGGTAGCATTTTCACTGCTTTACTTGTTTATGTGGATGATGTTATTTTGGCAGGGAACAATGTACATGACATTGAGGAGACCAAAGCTCACCTCATGCAACAATTCAAGCTAAAAGATCTTGGGAAGTTGAAGTACTTTTTGGGCATAGAAATTGCTCGCTCTAGTAAAGGAATTGTCCTTTCACAACGTAAGTATGCACTTGAGATATTAGATGATGCGGCGTATCTTGGAGTCAAACCTTCCAATTCTCCCATGGAACAAAACTTGTCCCTCAACAAGAATGAAGGTGAATGCATCAGTAATCCTTCCTCTTATCGAAGACTTGTTGGGAGATTGATCTACCTCACTGTTACACGTCCCGATTTGGTATATGCCGTGCGCGTTCTTAGTCAATACATGGACAAGCCTCAAACTCCACATCTTGAGGCTGCCCATAGAGTATTACGTTATGTCAAGAACACTCCAGGACAAGGTATTTTCTTATCCGCCAGCAGTTCAATACAGTTAAATGCATTTTGTGACGCGGATTGGGCTAGATGTCGAGACACACGTCGATCAACAACAGGATATTGCATATTCCTTGGGCACTCGTTAATCTCTTGGAAGACCAAGAAGCAAAACACAGTTTCACAGTCTAGCGCGGAAGCAGAATATCGCTCTATGGCATCAACTTGTTGTGAAGTTACTTGGCTACGATACATCTTGCACGACCTGGGCATTAAACACTTACAACCAGTCAAGATGTATTGCGACAATCAAGCAGCCCTTCATATTGCTTCAAACTCGGTGTTCCATGAAAGAACCAAGCACATAGAAATCGATTGTCATATTGTGAGGGAAAAGGTTCAAGCCGGACTAATAAAAACATTCCATATCTCTACATCGAAGCAGCCAACAGACATCTTCACTAAATCTCTGGGCTTCCTGCAATTCACAAGTCTACTTGGCAAGTTGGGAATAACTAACATCTATTCCAACTTGAGGGGGAGTGTTAAGGACAATCCTCAAGATTCTAGAAATTGATCCTTGACTTTGTGTGTATAATTGTATTAATTTATTTACCTTTTTGATGTACAATTAGAATAGAAATTAGCCTTGTATAAAGCTAATATTCAGGATCTAAATTTCTGTATAAAACAAACCATCTACTCAATGAAGAATTACATTAGAAAAGCCAAATCGGTTTTACAGTTTAGAATATGTCACATCATTCGGTGCACAAATTTGGTGCACAAATTTAGTGTATGTAGCACCACTACAATTAATAATCAAATTCCAACTTGAATTAAAGCACAAATTTGATTGGTACCACATCTCATTTGGAGCACAAACTTGGTGCATAAACTTGTGTGACTAGCATTATTCAAAGTTTTAATGTACATTCAAAATTCTAGTCAAGTTTAGCCATAGACTTCTAATACAATAATCCTCACAATCCATAGATTTCTTTTGTTGAAATGTTCTAATTTCTATTCGGTTCTTATTCATAATATTAATCTGTAGGAGAAAATCAAGGATGATGGAGGTGATTAAGGCATGAGCGATGAAACTGATGAAGTAATCGGGTTTAATTTATATTAACCTATCAAATTTCTCAAAAATCACGACGACTGGTGGAGCTGATTAAGGCATAATTGAAAAGCATTCTTTTGATATAAAACCATACATAAAGAATGCAATATTGCACGTAGAGGATCAAAACATTTGGAGCACCAGAACAATGAAGGGATCAACAGTATCATGGCAGTTGTACTGTTTTCTGCTCTTACTAGTCGGCCAAGCTGCCTGCATTGATCTCCTCCCCGGAGCCAAACACTTTGTGCGTATCGTTAACCAGCTCAACAACAAACAACTCGAATATCACTGTTTTTCCGAAAGGAATGATCTTGGTCTTCGTACTCTTGCTCCGAATGAGAAGTGGGAGTTTGAATTTCGCAGTGACTGGCTGTCTTCACAATTTTACTGTGACTTTTGGTACTTGAATCACAATGCTCATTTTCAGGCGTTTGATTTCGATAATGATTTTATAAAAAATTGTGGTGGAGTCCATTGCATATGGAGCGCGGCGGAGGATGGAATATCATTGTATAACATCAATGACAATCTATGGTATATAGTGGTAGACTGGAAAGAAAATCACCCACACCCTTAAAGGTGATGGGATTCCAAGCCATATATTTGCTAGCTTTCGGTTTTTTATTTTATTTTGTTTTTCGTTTACAGTATATTTGTAGCCCTCTTCCACAAAATTATAAAGTCAAATGTGTGGCTTTCGGCTCATATTGTACCCAGATTAATATATATGATAAAAGGAAATGTTTTTGTTTTCCTTGTCTATTGTTTATTAGTTTATTCTGTCTTCTTTTTCATTCATATCTTTCATTTTTTTTGTTTTCTTGGATTCATGACATCATGATCAGCATAAAAAGGAAGTGAGGGAATTCAATATGTGGAACAACATATTCAGTTTTTCTGTTTTATTGCAAAGAGTAGCACGCAAATATGTCTAGGCAAAGTTCTAAAAAGCACTAGGCGCTAGTCGAGCGGCAGGTTAGGGCCTACCACCTAGGGGCCTAGGCGAGGAACCTAGGGGGGTTTTTAATTTTGATTAAATTTATTGTATATAATATGTATATAAATAAGCATTGAATAATTCTTATATTATTATTTTTTTATAAAGAAGAATACAATATCTATATGTGTGAGAGTTTTAGGTGAATATTTTGGTTGGATACAAAATATGGTGGGGGTGTTAAAGAGAAAAAGAAGGATAATAAAACATTTACCAAAACAAAAGGATAATAGTAACAAAAGATCAGCAAATGGAGTTTATTGAGTTCTCTTATGTGCCTCGGCCATGCAATAGGGCGGCTCATTTCAGTGGCTTTGTTTCTGAGTAGGAATGGGGACAACTACAGATGGAGTTTGCTTTTTTCTGAATTCATGTTCAATAGTTTAGCCGAAGATGTAAATATTTCTATTCGACTTTAACTTAATGAAATTATATCGTTTTGACAAAAAATAAAAATAAAAGATCAGTAAAAGAGGAAAATGGGGTTAAGAGAAAAAAAAAAGATAGTAAAAGCGAAATGTCAGCATGTTGGGGTCAGTTTAATGAGAAAATAAATGGGAGCTGTTATCCCCCTCTCAACCCTATTTTCCCATCCACTTTTTAATAAAAAATTCAATAACATATTTGACCTTATGTAATATGACTTCTAAAGCCCTAACAAAATCAACCCTAATCTATTTTTACAGCCAAAAGAAAAAAATTAAATTAAAGAACACTTGGGGAAAATTAGAAGAAGACAACAGACAATGCACTAGCATTCTTCAAAATGTAAGAAGACAAAACTGAAAAATTAGAAGAAAAAGAAGAGCCCAGGCACGTGTTTCACAAAACACACTTTTTTGAATCGTTTCCGATCAAATTTTCTGAAAATTCTTCTATACTACGTAGTATGGAATAATACGAACATTGGATGGCGTGGATTGTTTTGGATGATATGGGTCCCGTGGGTCCCGTGAATCCAAACCATCCAATGCTCATAGTGTTTGATACTACGTAGTATGGAAGTTGGACCCCACCCCAAATTTTCATATATTTGTCTTCGAACTTCTATTGTTTTGAATCCAAACGACGTCATTGAGGTTTCCGTGGGGAAAGTGTTTCGGAGCTTCGTCGATATCAGCGACCAATTTGAAGAAGTATTAGTGGCGAATGCAAGGAAGTATCAGCGGCGAATTATTTTTTCGTAGTCTCCAAAAAATTCCAAAGCCATGTCGGAGATCGAGATTGTTGCAGATAATAGCGACAGCTCCAAGGCCATTGAGGTGAACCTACTCGGGAATTACGAGGTCGAGAGCCTATTGGGGTGCAAGGCTTTCGCAAAGGCATACCATGCGTGGAACGTGGCATCAAGGCCGTCATCAAGCAGAAGATGCTCAAGTGCGGGTTTACGGCGGCCGATGAAAGAGGTTGCCGTCGAGTTGTGTTGGTTGGTGTTGGAGTCGGGTGGGTAGTAGGATGGAGTTGTTTTTTCAATTTTTATTTCAATTTTAGGATGATGTGAATATCTCAATCCATATCTACCTAGGATTTACACAATCACATTTATCACATGTCAATATTATCTACAACACTCCCCCCTTGAGTGTGCAAATACTCAAGTAGATATCGCATCAGATCTTCAAGATGATGTAGAGATAGTTGATGAAGTTGTCTTGTAGACACGATAGAGAAAACTCGAGTCTCATATAGGGAGTTGCACATAAGAGTACGTCTCACAAAAACCTGGCTATAGTAAAACCAAAGGTGAGACAAAACCCATAGTCTAAGGAGAAAAAGTGAGTTAATGCAATGTCGATACTTAACATTTACTGGATATCAGTAAGATGCACAAAAGGGTATGACCAGCCCAGAATGGGTGCCTCGTAAAAACCTTGTCAGGCAACAAAAACCCAATGGGAAAAAATGATCCTGATCGTAAGAAAAAAGAGTACATTAAGGTCAAGTGAGTATACCAAATCCTTGAACAAGCGTTGCAAATAAGAAAATTTGCACATACCAAATCCTTGAACAAGCTTCTTCGACAGTGACTTTGTGAAGAGGTCGGCAAGGTTGTTTTTAAATTGGATCTGCTTGACTTCAACGAAAGATGAAGAATTACAGGTGCTTCAAATGTGCTCCCATGTACACGGGTGGCTTCGTGTATGGCAATGAGCTCGAAGACGTCACAACTAAGGTCTATTTGGTTGACCTCCAAGATATTGCGGTGTTCCTAACGGTAAAGACATAATCAGTTTGGAAACATGCCTTGAGCGGATCAGACAGATAGTTTGTGTTAGCGTATCCCATAAGGTAGGCATCATTCCAATAACCAAGGGATTGTGGTTAATTATGAGATGCGTAGGGATAGAATAAGCCAAACTCCATAGTAATGGAAAAACGTCTTTAACACCTATTTGGTGATAGCGTGTAGGCGTAGTGTTGTATCTTATCAAACGATCAACAACGAAGGAGATGTCATGCCTAATGCAATGAGCTAAGTACAATAAAGCGCTAATTGAACTTAGATATAGAACTTCAGGTTCCACAACCTTTTCAAGAGTCCCATTTGCATCTAGCGTATGAATGGTCATGGGTGTGCTCGAAGGCAACAACTTCTAGGTGTAGTTCGACTGGTAGACTAGAATATCATTTGAACTTTGCTCGAAACTTTAGGTGCGAGGCAGTTTTCTCAAACTCTTCCAGAGTCTAAGTGAGATTTATGTCATCGACATAAACTGCAACTCTAGCAAATTCGGTTTTGTACACGCAGGGGCATAATTTATTCACATATCCCTAACTGATCAAATATTCACTTAGATGGGCATACCACATTTGCCCGGATTGTTCTGATCCGTAAAGTGAACGCCTTAATTCAATAGAGAGGGTGTTCTTTGGTCTAGAACTATTTGAATCACTCTATGAAAGTCCTTTAGAAATGTCCATGTAGATTTCCGTATCATGATCCCTATAGATACGTCACAACCACATTCATAAGTTGCATATTCAGTTTTTCAAAAACTACCAAACTAATAAGGTAGTTGAACGTTATGACATCCATTACGGGAGAAATAAGTCTCCTCGTAATCAATCCCAGGGCGTGAGGTTATGGGTTCATAACCCTTTTGTGTGCATTCAATTTTATGCCATATTGCCATATAGAAACGAAAAAAATCATAAAAATCATTGAAGGAGTTCAAACCCAGGCCTTTTACAGAGAGGGAATGCCTGACCAACTACACTGGATTATATTTTTTAATTCTTATGCGCTGAAACAAATTTAAAACTGTTGTGACCTAAACTTAGAAAGAGGATGTAGCAAAGAGAGAAGAGAGAAAGAGAAAAGGGCTTGAGGAACTGTAGTACATATTCCTCATGCCTAGTGCCTTTATTTATAGTAAACCACAAGGAGAGATAAACTTGAAGGTAACACCTTCTGGTGTAGTTTGACTGGTGGACCAGAATATCATTCGAACTTTGCTCGAAACTTCAGGTTAAGACGGAAACGAGTTGTCCTAAGATCTTTCATCTCAAATTCCGACTTCAGGTGTGAGGCAGTTTTCTCAAGCTCTTAAAGAGTCTAAGTGAGATTCATGTCATGGACATAGACTGCAACTCTAACAAATTTGGTTTTGTACACATAGGGGCATAGTTTTTTCATATATCCCTAACTGATCAAATATTCACTTAGACGGGTATACCACATCCGCCTGGATTGTTCCAATTCGTAAAGTGAACGCCTCAATTCAATTGAGAGGGTGTTCTGTGATCTTGAACTATTTGAATCAGTCTATGAAAGACATTTACATGTAGATTTATGTATCATGATCCCTATAAATACATTACAACCACGTTCATAAGCTGCATATTCAGTTTTTTCAAAAACTGCCAAATTGATAAGGTAGCGGAACGTTATGACATCCATTAATGGAGAATAAGTCCCCTCGTAATCAATCCCAGGGCGTTGAGAGAAGCCTTGTGCCACAAGGCGTGCCTCATATTGCACTATTTCATTCTTCTCATTACGCTTCCTTACGAAAACTCACTTGTAGCCAACGGGCTTCACATGTAGAGGTGTAGGATCTACAGGCCCAAACACTTAATGTTTCACAAATGAATCAAGTTCGACCTGGATTGCTTGTTTCCAGCTTGACCAATCAGTTCTACGTCGGCATTCATTAACGGAACGCAATTTGATATCATTGCTTTTCACTATTTTGGGTAGCTACCATATACGTGAATATCATCGATGATAATCTCATTCCAATTTGATATCATTGCTTTTCACTACAGGTCTCGGGATAATCCGGATTAATTTCATGAGGTGGAATGGTTGAGATAGCGAACGAGGAAGGGATTCGTTTATGCCATGTTTCTCCACTTCTAAGGAGGTGAATCCTTCGAACTGAGTGATCTGTCATGTTGTAGGCCGAGAACATATTGATTGGCTAGCCGCCGGTGTACCAAACCGTCCAACAGGGGCGGCCAATCGTCCTTCAAGGGTGGCACACCCTTCGGGGATGTTAACTCGATGTCCGTTATGTACGTCTATCCTTGCAGGCATGTTTGCAGCTGGTATGTGTGATCTCGTCACTTTTACTAGATCAAAGAGAGCGTCTTGAGCAACACTCTGGAATCTAGAATACGGGGATCGAGATGAGACATAGTAGGGACGTTCACGATAATGGCGGGAAGACTGTCTCATCGAAATGACAATCCGCAAACTAGCGGTAAAGAGATAGCGTGCAAGGGCTCTAAGGAGCTAATTCAGAGGAGAATCATAATCGACAAAGATTCACATATGGCATAAGGTGCATACCCAAAACGCACAAATACGAGACATCAGATTTGTACCTAGTAACCAACTGTAACACTAAAAAGTATTGGGTAGCAATGGGCCTCAGGCAGACCAACATGGCTGCATTCTGGGGCTAGACTTGTATATAAGGGGGAGGCCTCATTTGGCCAAACCATCTCTCAATTGTAAAGTTCTCTAGTGAGAAATACAACAATCTTTCTCTCAAATCTCTCTGAGTGTTCTTACTTGTTCTTTGCTAGTTCTTGTGCTCTTGTGTAGTTCGATCCGATTGAGAAGGAGGAAGGCTGACTTAGCTTGTTCGAAGGCGAAGAACGAGTCTAACGCCGCACGAGCAGGAGGCTTCGAGAGTCATCTCGTGATAGCTGGTATCAGAGCAGATCATTCCAATCTGCAAGAAAAGACAAGATGGTTGGAGAGAGCGTGAACACAGAGAGACAATCCAAGAAGGGTGGAAGGGAGCACTCAAAGGATATGCTCTCATCACTGGAGTCTCGCGTCGCCAGGTTGGAGCACACCGTGGTCGAGTTTGACAAGAGACTCGATGAGGACGTTCCGTCGAAGAGGGCCATAGAAGGTTTGGAGGATGACCTCAATGGGCAACTTCAGGGAGCACTCAACTCTGTGATGGAGGACCTTCATGGGGAGCTCAAAACCCAATTGGAGTGGTTTGCAGTGGAGATCACACAACTGCGTGAGGAGATGAGAGAGGTCAAAGGCGATTGGACCTTGTGTCGAGAAGCGGTGCTCAACAGGTCTAGTGAGCCAAAGCTTCCAAGGGTGGTGGAGGCTTTCAAACCCAAATCCTATAATGGAAAGCGGAAAGCAAAGGAGCTTGACACCTTTCTATGGGATATGGAGAGGTACTTCAAGAACCTGAGGATGGATGATGATGAGTCTAAGATCTCTACGGTTTCGTTGTTCTTCACCGACAATGCTCTCATGTGGTGGCGTCGAAGATGCATGGAGATAGAAGCAGGTATGTTCTCACTTGAGAGTTGGGTGGATTTCAAAGCTGACTTAAGGTTGCATTTCTTCCCCGAGAATGCGAAGTTTGAAGCTAAAGAGAAGATGAGGTGGCTAAAGCATATTGGCAGTGTGAAAGACTATGTCAACACATTTGTCAACCTGTTGTTTGAGGTGCCCGAGATGACGAAGGAGGAAAAATTGATGTATTTCTAAAGTGGCCTCCAAACATGGGCTAGAGTGGAGCTTCAAAGGCGGCATGTTCAGAACTTGTCAACAGCGATTGCAACAGCCGAGTCTTTGGTGAAGTTGAAGAAGGCTAACCAAGGCGACTCTAAAAGCAAGTGGAAGAAGTTCAGTGGAGAAAAAGGTGAGGGAGACAACAACAAGCCAAAGGAGGAAGACAAGCCTAGTGGCAGTGGTGATTCCAGCAAGTCGTCCCACAAGGAGAAGAAGTATGACAAACATGAGAAGAAAAACAACAAGGACAACAAGGTTGGGCCTTGATACTTGTGTGATGGTCCGCACTTGATGCTTGATTACCCACAGAAGAAGGCACTTAGCGCCATGACCAAGCAGAGTGAAGAGGAGAAGGCCAAAGAGGAGGCGAGAATGGGTTCTCTACAGATTCTCAATTCTTTGCAAGCCAAAGTCACTCAGCCCAAAGGTTCGTCAGGTGGGACGATCTTTATCGAAGCGGTGGTGAATGGGAAGAAAGCTCAGCCGTTAGTGGACACGGAAGCATCCCACAACTTCATAACCGTGAAGGAAGCAAAGAGACTTGGGGTGCGAGTCTCCAGAGAAGATGGCAAGATGAAGGCAGTGAACTCGCCTGTTAGCATGATCACGGGAGTGGCTCGTGGTGTGAAGCTACATCTTGGCACGTGGAGTGGAGAAGTGGACTTCACTATCACACCGATGGATGACTACGACATGGTGTTGGGCATGGAGTTCATGGATAAGGTAAGAGCTTTCCCCATTCCTCATTGTAACATTATGTGCATTGTTCAGGATGGAATGATGTCGTGCATGGTACCACTGAAGAGGTCCTCCAAGCCGAAGGAGCAGTGTCTGTCAGCCATGCAACTCAAGAAGTCGTGGAGGAAGGGTGAGGTGACCTTCCTCACGACAATAAAGGAGGAACCAGTGCTGCCACTACCAGATCTGAGCAAGCCATTCGAAGTACACACTGGCGCATCAGACTTTGCGATTGGTGGTATACTGATGCAGGAGGGGCATTCAGTGGCGTTCGAGAGTCAGAAGCTAAATGACACTGAGTGGCGATACTCTACTCATGAGAAGGAGATGACAGTCGTGGTGCATTGCCCGCGAGTATGGAGGCATTACTTGCTTGGTTCTCACTTCGTAGTCAAGACAGACAACGTTGCCACAAACTACTTTCAAACGCAGCAGAAGTTGACACCAAAGCAAGCAAGGTGGCAAGACTTCCTGGCAGAGTTTGACTACAAGTTGGAGTACAAGCAAGGAAAGGAGAATGTTGTGGCGGATGCATTGAGTCGGAGGGCCGAGCTCGCAGCCATCACACAACCCGCAAGTTCTCTCTTGGACCGTATACGAGAGGGCTTGCAACACGATCCTCAAGCCCAGAACCTGGTGGAGCTTGTCAAGAAGGGGAAGACAAGGCGATTCTAGCTAGAAGAGGAGCTTCTATATTACAAAGGGAAGTGGATCTTTGTGCCGAGGTGGGGCAACTTGAGGTGCGAGATCTTAAAGGAGTACCACGACACAATGTGGGCAGGACATCCAGGCACTCATCGTACACTAGCCTTAGTGGGAGCATCATACTACCGGCCTCAGATGCGAGACGATGTCAACTCGTATGTGAAGACTTGTCTTGTGTGCCAACAAGACAAGACGGAGCAGAGGCATCTTGGAGGATTGTTAGAGCCGTTACCCGTGCCCTCGAGACCATGGGAGAGTTTATCCATGAACTTCACCACATGTTTGTCGAAGTCTGAGGGTTGTAGTTCGATCTTGGTAATGGTCGACCGGTTCACAAAGTATGCTACTTTCATCCCCGCTCCAGTGACGTGCAGTGCAAAGGAGTTTTGGTGAAGTATTGGGGAGTTCTGCGGAGTATTGTTAGTGATCGCGATGCTCGTTCACGGGCAAGTTTTGGAAGGAACTCTTCAAGCTACTTGGCTTGCAGTTGAACTTCTCCACCAGTTTTCATCCACAAACGGATAGGCAGACGGAGCGAGTGAACTCTCTGTTGGAGTGTTACTTGCGGCACTATGTGAGTGCCAATCAAAAGGATTGGGCCAAGTTGCTGGATGTGGCTCAGTTCTCATACAACTTGCAGCAGTCAAAGTCTACAGAGGCGAGTCATTTTTAGTTGGCGACCGAACAACAGCCTTTGACACCGAACTTAGTGGAGAGTGGCTACACGGGGAGTAGCCCTGCTGCATACAAAACAATTAAGGAGTGGCAGGTGACTAATGATCTGGCTCGTGCTCAGTTGGAGAAGGCAGCGAAGAAGATAAAGAAGTGGGCGGATTGAAATAGGCGAGATATGGAATTCCAGGCCGTTGACATGGTACTTGTGAAGCTCAACCCCTCACAACACAAGTCTACACGAGGATTACATAAGGCGTTGTTGAGAAAGTATGAGGGTCCCTTTCCCATACTCAAGAAGGTTGGCCGAGCAGAGTACCTTGTGGAATTGCCACCCACGCTAAGGTTTCATCCGGTGTTTCATGTGAGAAACCTTAAGCCCTACAATGCCGACCCCAACGAGCCAGAACGAGGAGAGTCTAAAAGAGCTCCTACACTAACGGTGACTTCATTTGACAAAGTGGCAGAGAGCATGGAGGCAAAGCGTGAGGTGAAGCGCGAGGTGAGTCGCCCCGGAGTGCCGAAGTACGTGGAGTACTTTGTCAAATGGAAAAACTTGCCAATGTCCGATAGCACATGGAAGAAAAAGGAGTCATTGTGGCAGTTCAAGGACAAGATCGTGGAGTTTGAGAAGGGCAAGTCGACGAGGGCATCGAAGAGTCAGGTGGCGAAGAATGACACGGGCCGCACCTTTTGTGGCTAATCTTGGAGCATGGAGGAGGCCCAATCCCACTTGGCCCAGCCCAAAGCCCATGAAAGTGGAGGGGACACATTCTAGATAATTCCTGGGTGTCTAGGTTCCTTGTATATTCTAGATCCTTCTCTTGTATCATGGTAGACCGTTAGATTGGTTTAATCCTAGCCATCCATTCTGGGGCTAGACTTGTATATAAGGGGGAGGGCTCATTTGGCCAAACCATCTCTCAATTGTAAAGTTCTCTAGTGAGCAATACAACAATCTTTCTCTCAAATCTCTCTGAGTGTTCTTACTTGTTCTTTGCTAGTTCTTGTGCTTTTGTGTAGTTCGATCCGATCGAGAAGGAGGAAAGCTGACTTAGCTTGTTCGAAGGCAAAGAACGAGTCTAAGGCCGCAAGGGCAGGAGGCTTCGAGAGTCATCCCGTGACACTAGGCACTAGGCTGCTGGCCACAGCCAGGGCCGCCCTTGAGATTTCGGGTGCCCTGTGCGAAAATTTAATCGAGACCTGTACTAAGAAAAAAAATCATTATAAATTAAACTTATAGATTGTTTTTTCAAATTTATATAAATTTAATTCTTGCGGAAACAAATATATTAAATACAATCAATTGAGTTGGAAATAAATTTTGACTTCTCTAAAAAGGTCTTGGGTTCAAATAGCTTTGATGTTGTTTTGGATTCTTTTTTCTTTCTTAAAATTTTGCAAAAAAAAAAAGAAATGCAAACCATCAGGGTTTGAACCCACAATCTTGAGTGAAATTTGCATTGCGAAAATCACCTCTGTTAAGCATAAATTTAATTAATTTACTGCACAAAAATATATATAGCAGTACTTATATATATTACATACACATTAAAAAATCAGGGGCCCTTCAAAATCGGGGGCCCTATGCGGGTGCACCACTTGCACTCCCACAAGGCCGACCCTGGCCGCAGCCACTATTAATCTCTAGGCGTTTAAAAAATAAGAAAGGGCACCTAGACATGCCTTGGTCGCAACTCTCACTTAGATAGAAAATACTAAACTTCCATCTTGCATTTTATTTTTTCAATAAATTGTAAGGGACTTGTTGGATACTTGGATGAACACTCATTATGCTTGTTTCTCATATTTTAATATATTATAATACTTTATAATTTACTAGCCTCTCTGCTATGCGCCTCTAAAGTTGCATTAGTTGTTTATCATTGTTATTCTTTTTTGAAATTAAAGAAAATAAAACAATGAAATTGACTCCCTCCCCTCAAAACGAACAATAGAAAAATGACACATCAAATTTAAAAGTCACTGAAATAGAATTAAGTTACATTGTTGCATCTTAGACCAAATCACATGTATGCCTTAACTCTCTCTCCTTTAAAGCAGCTCCTCATCCTATTTTGTTTTAGTCCCATTCGCAACACATAGAGCATAACCTTGCATGAAACAACTAAAATAGAAATTTTATTTGAACTCATATAGCCTCTTTCTACACCCAACTTAAACTTTAAATGTGAATTGTCTTTATTACCCTATTGCATAATTATCATCAAGTACAAAATAAAATTAACAATAAAATTAAGATTTATAAATAAACTCACACCCAATAATCAAACCCTAACCATCACGTAATCTTTCTTCTATGTTTGATTTTGGCAAAAACTCTACAACGCTCATGGATGAAATGTAATTGGAGAGAGAGAGAGAGAGAGAAGAGTTAGATGGCAACGGGCAAGCCTGATTCTAGCAAAATTAATAGCACGTGTGTATGGAAGTTGTATTGAGAAGTTAAAGGCAAAAGGAGAAGAGTTAGATGGCAGCGAGCAAGCCTGGCGTTGTGTGATTGCAGCTTGCAGAGGGGAAAAAATAACATATATATGGATATATAGATATTTAGACAGAGAGACTACAATATGTAAGTGATAAATGATCACTCACATATTGTGGTAAACATCATTTATTTGACTGTTCTCTTTACGTCTTAAATGAGTTGCAGAACATTGATTTTGAGTTTTTATTTTCGGGTTAATTATACTAATACCTCCTGAAGTTTATCGAGTTTTCACAAAACTCCCTCACATTTGAGACATTACACTAACACCCCCTCATGTTTTAATTCACTTTCATATAATCCTTGAGTGAAAAATCTGATAAAAAATAGACAACTTTACCCTTATTAATTACTTGAAACTAATAAAGAAAAGTTTTATAATTATATATAAAAAAAATGATAAAACATTAAGCACCAAAAAAAAAAAGAATGGATAAATTACAGTTTGCCCCCTCAACTTTTAGTCTTTTTTTAATATCATACAACGGGTTTCAATTTTTTCAAATTCATACAACGACTCACAATTTCGTACCAATTTCATACATCCGTCTCAATTTTTGTTACTTTCTCCATTATGTACTCATGTAAAACGTTGCAAGCCCCACAAAATATGTGCCACATGGATCAAAAACAAACAAAACAATTTTTAGTTATAAAATGGGGTCCGCCCTTTCTTTCTTCTCTAGCAACCTTAGCCTCAAACCCTTCGACAAGTCCCGCCGACGTCGATTCCGGCAAAGACGACCTCAAAAAGCTCGAGCACATGTACCTCAGTCTCCAGTCCTCCCAAAAGCAAAGCAAGACGCACCACAACGCCATGGCTGAGCCACCAGAGGCCCAGAGCTACATCGCACTGAGATTTGAACATGCTGCTGCTGATTTCGATCTAATGAACCAGCTGCTGTTCTGCACCACTAACCACCAGCCACGACGTGACGATCGTTTGACACAACCGTTCGTCTTAATCCAAACCCGTTGACTACCGCTTGCACCCATAACCACCGTCTCCTGCTTGATCCTTTCCCACCGTTTCAAATCACGGCCCAGATCCGCTTGGACTGTTCGAGGTAAAATTATTCTGGGTTGGTAGTGATTTGGATGAGAATTATAATCTGAGTGATGAGTCTGGGAGAAAACTTGAAGTTGAACATGGATTTGCAGGGAGTTTGAGGGAGATTGTGTTAAATGTTTATGGCATGGGAATGTGAATAGAGTTGATAATTTGAAAAATGTGATTGATTTCAATGCTGATTTTCATTTGAATGATGGATCTGACTTTAAAATGTTTGCATTTGAATACAAATGGTTGTTCGTTAAATAAATTCACATGGCGCTTAGTTGTAGGTCTGGAAATTTATATGAACACGAATTGGGAGCTTGCGAGCGTGCCACTACTAGGTACCGCTAGTAGACGGTGTGTGTGTGATTGAGATTGCGCTATTTAACTTCTAACCAAAAGATTGTGCCTTTAAGTGTCAGAGGCTCAACTTATGTTCTTTATTTGCCTTGCCTGTTAAGGACTTTAATTGTTATGTAGATATATATATAACAAAACCAAGATGGTTGGAATATGGATTGAATATAAACTGGTTATATTCAATTGGAATGCTTCAATAGTAAAGACAATAAGCAGTAAATAAAGAAAATATAGCTTGCACCAAAGTACACATATATAAACTGAATTGAAAGTTTACAAATAAGTAAATACAGTAAGTAAATAAAGTTGTAAACATCAACCAAAATATGGTCGGATTGCATATAAGGCCATCGGATTGGCTTTTATGCTCATCGGATTGGAGACAACGCCATCGGATTGGTTTTTATGCTCATCGGATTGGAGACAAGGCCATCGGATTGGCTTCTCTACTAGTTTGTCTCTTTGAGAAAAAGAGAGTAGCCTAAAGGAGATTCTTTCTCAGGCTTAAATCGATACCACAGAGAGAAGTGGTAGAGCTTAATTCACTACTCCTCAGAGGAGTTGAGTAGTATGATCCTAGGATTCTAGTCTTTGATTCTCAAAGTCACGAACTACACAGGTAGTGTGAATGAGATGACAACAGATAGATATAAAATCTTTATCTGAGAGGGCTTGAGGGGTTTCCTCAGAGGTTTGCTTTCTTTAGAACATGTATGTTATGATTTTTGGTTGTTTGAGTGTGTTTAGCTCTTTGCCCTCGCAACTCTTATATAGGCAATTTGTGAAAGCAAAGCCACTTGATGCATTCCACTGCCAAGGCTCCACTTGCATAAAGAGATAACATTAATTCACTATCCACTTGCACAAAGAGATAACATTAATTAAATATCTTGGTGTAAGTTTGGCCTAATTTCACAATAACCCCCACATAATGCCATAATTTGGCCTTAGACCCAAATAAGTGGAAACGTGACAAATTTGAGTGTAAACAAAGGTCCAAAAAAAATGGTGACTTTGTTAAGAATTTGAATGGGGATAGTTTGGGCGGTTCACATGGAGCCCATAACAAGAGTTGCGATTTGGATCTAGTTCGTGAATTTGGGAGGGAGAGAAAGAGAGAGAGCGAAGAGGAGGGGGGGGAGGAAAGAGGAGGAGTGACTGCCGGTGGGATTGAGTGGTTTGCAGGGTGGCCGTCGGAGTTGGGCGTGGAAAGTCGCATCAACGTCACTAAAAATGTGGATCCCATATTTCTCACGTCATCACTTAATGATTCAATTAACAAGTTATGTAACAGATGTATAAAATTGCAACTAAATTATAAATTTGTGTATGACATTGCAATGTTTCAAACATGAGGTATGAATCTGCAATGAGACTCAAACATGAGGGTGCAAAATGTAATTAATCCAAAAAAAAGGACAAGAAGAAAACCATCGTATCTTCTTTCTTTTCCTATAATTTTTCCAACTCCTCTTATGCGACTCGCCAACTCCTCCCCCAGCTTCATTGTATTCTACACCTCTTAATATATAATATTTTAATTTGCTATTCTTTTTCTATATATTTATAAAGATTTTCTTATTCAACAAAAAATGGAGCTTTTCTTTAATTATAAGGGTAAATTAGTACATTTATAAGCAGATTTTTTACTCAAAGGGTTATATGAAAGGAAATTAAAACCTGAGGGGGTGTTAATGTAATGTCTCAAACCTGAGGGAGGTTTTGTGAAAACTTGATAAACCTCAGGGGGTGTTAGTGGAATTAACCATTTTATTTTCTAAATGGTGTAAAGATAAATTTACATATTGAATTGGGTTTGTGAGGGTAGTTTAGGTAGTAAATTTGTGTTTAAAGAGATTGATAGTTTAATTAAAAATAATATGGGTGTACAAAGAGATTATATGAGTTCAAATAAAATTTTTCCTATTAAAATCATACCACAATTTCATACCCATTTTCTTCGATTTTGTTTGGTTTTATCGATCCGTAGTTTAACCGATGAAGAAGGGCTTACCAACTATCAATTGCTTTTTTAATTATATGTTCTTGCACTGACCGTATACTCTAGCTCTTCCAAAGTACTCTTCGATTCCAACGACATACGAGAAAAAGTTGGTGGTTTTTGCACTTGCAGTCAGCAGTGGAAAATTAGGTTATGGCCGTCCTACCATGCAAGATCCGATTAGATTTATAGATGGACTAATGCATGATTTTAACATTTGAATTTACAATTTAGGAATTATTAGTGCCTCTGCAGTGCATCAACTAATTTTGTTTTCCCTTTTGAGTCCATCTACAATGAAAAACATCCAAAGCTCTATAGTAAGAAAAACAAAACCTGTTTTGTAACTCACTTGATAAGTGGATCACAATAGTAAGAAAAACAAAACCTGTTTTGTTCAATGTGCTACCATTGGGCATTAGTGCTTAATCTCGCCAGATGGAGCAATACAAAACCATTGGTGAGGGAATGAGGCTGTCAAAAAATAATAGAAATAACTTAATCCAAATAAATCAGGCTGTCAAAAAACTTATAGTCACAGACCAACGGAATATGAAGACAAACCACAATTAACAAACCTTGAAAAACAAAACAAATCACAGAAACTCAACAGTCAACAATTTAGTTGAGAAAAAAAAAACACAATTAATTGAGAAAATGAAGACCCAGATAAAAAAAGATTGAACCTGTGAATGAAACCCAAAACATAAAATTTTCACTCAAAATTAAATAATAAATAATCCTGCATGAAAACAAAAAGAAAAGTGAATTTGGTGAATGATGGAGAGAAAGCAATGTGAAGGAAAAAAAAATCAGACAGTGGGAGAGAAAATGAAAAATCTGAGATTGAATGTAATTACTTGCTATAAGAATTAGTCCATGTAGAGGAAGAGTCTTTGTCGATTTGTCTCTCTGTTTCTTCATCGCCCTCATTCTCTTCTCCTTGATTTCCGCAGGACTACAAAGAAACTGTCAATGTGTAGTTAATGACTGTGTGAAAAATATATAGAGATTATAAATTTTTTTTTTGTTAAATCTGGTAATTAACTAAATGATTGTGGGAGAGATTTTTGAAATACGTTTAGAGTTTTTTCTCCTCTATTTTCCTTCCTTTTTATCTGCCTCTTTTTTTACCATCTTGTCCCCATTATTTGAATTTGTTTTTTTTTTCAATAACCTGTAATCAAAGGGATATTTTAGGCATTTCGAAATATTTTAGGCATTCTGTCATTCTATTTTGCAATTTATATATCACAATAAAATTATGTATTATTTTAAAGTATAAGTACACATTTATTTATATCTTATATAATAAATTTAATTAGAATTAAAAAAACCACCTAGACGCCTAGTCACTAGGCCCCTGTCCACTACCCGACTAGCGCCTAGCACCTTTTAGAACTTTGATTTTTATAGAAAAATTCAAATATAGTCAAAATCCCACTTGAATAGACCAAATTGCTCTCAAATTTTACACCTAATTACACCTAAAAGCCAAAACTCTTTTAAATCTTATGCGTAATTGAAGCCATCATTGAACAAGGCAAATATAAAAGTCAACGAATAAATAAAAGGATTAAGGCCCGTTTGATATTGTTTTTTTTCACTAAAAACTATTTTACTTTAAAGTTAAGCAAATAAAAAGTGTTTGGTAAAAATAAAATATAATGCTTATTTTAAAAATTATGGCATTTAAACAACAACTTTTAAAAGCAGCATCGAGGTTGCTTTTAAAAACTGCTTTTATAAGCATTTTTTTTTAAAAGCACAACAACCCCAAACTGGCCCTAAGTACATTAAATCCCCCAACCTTTCAATGTCATTCCAAGTTAGTTTTAACATTTTCAAACATTCCAAATAAGTACCTAACTTATTGGAAAAGTCACATTCCTTAAGTCCCAGTTAATTTTTTCCGTTAAATTGTACATGTGCACTACCAAAATAGTGAGCATTAGGGACGAAATATTAGGGGCGGAATATTGGAATTGCCCATATTATTTGTGATTAGGGACGGATTTAATAAGCGATGTAATTAATGTATAACAAGGGTGGATTGACTTACCCTAATTAATTTAAGGGAATTAGAGGCGGAATTACCTGCCTTAAATGTATATTTTATTTGTTTTATATTCACCCTTTTTTAACTATAAACCCTAGCTACAATCTCTCTCCTTCTTTGTTATATTTGATTTTCATTGCACAGCCGCACCGCTTCTCTCATCTTCTCCCTCACTTCTTTTCTTTCATTTCTTCCTCCATGCTTTCTTCATCCTTCCATTCCATCTTAGAGGCTCAAGCAGGTAAGACTATTAATTCTTATTTTATTTTATTTTTTCTCTTCATTATGGTTGACTCGCTTAGATTTAGGTTTTATGTGCCTTGAAGATGTGTGTGCGCTCTTCAATCTCAATGGATCAAAGCGTGCAATCTCTTGAAGAATCAAGGTTTGATTTTTATTTTTGTTTTAAAATTTAGTTGTATATCTAGTGGGATTTTGGGTTTGTATTTTGTTTTGAGAAATCTTTTCCTATTTTCATATATAAAAAATTATGAAATCTCAAACGTGTTCTTGGGAATTCGTTATATTTCCCTTATCTATTTCATGTTTAACTCATCTAACTTGTTTTTAATTGATTCTTGCAGGACCCTATATATCTAATGATGTGAGAAAAGAATCACTTACACGAGGAATTAGAGATAATAGTTGAAGTGCATTTGATCTAATCAAGAAATTGGCTTGTACAAATCTACCTCCAGGGCTAAATTATCATAACTGCCAAGAAGAAACCATTCATCTTCTTTCGATTATTTGACCACACCTTCACCCAGAAAGATGATTCTGGAACCTAAAAATTAATAATTAAATTAATTTGAGATCAATTTTTAGTCATATAACTGAAAAATTAAATATTAAATGCAATTCAATTTTAAATCTACACAAAAGCATTAACAAGAAATGCATAATTAATAATTTTTATTACGTAAAACAAGGAAGGGGCGGAAGTAACTGCCCCTAATTAGTATTAAGGGCGGAACACAATTAAGAATTAATTAATTATCAATCAATAAACTGACGTGGCTTGAGTAATATTAGGGGCGGTTTAAGGGATTTTCCGCCCCTAATAAGTATTTGTGACGCGATTTAAAGGGGCGAAAACATGATCTGCCCCACATGCTTTTAGAGGCACTTGTAGCTAATTTTCCACCACTAATTGAAGTTTTAGGGGATAATCTAATTGCCGCTATTGCTTCCAATCGTGGTAGTGGTGGCAACGATGGGCCCCACTAATAAGCTTATGTGGAGTACAAAATTATAAAATAAAATAAGATAAAAACTGAAGATTAAAATAACCAGAATAAACAAATAATGTGAAAAACAAAATGAAGATCGTAAAAAATCATGCCACCTCCCAAGCTCAACCTGTCACCACCGACAACCCCAACCCAACCCTAAATATTCAGAACACATCAACTGGGTTTTTTCATGGTCAAGAATGATTAGAATATCAGTTGCCTCTAAACCTAAAATCCAAACATAAATTATATAATGAAGAACCTATCAAAAGGGTATTGAATTGGAGCAAAAGTTGACTCCAAATTACTTACATCAGGAAGGTGACCTTCTAATAAAGAATTCATATAGGTTGTCGAGGAGCTTGAGTTTATGCTCAAGCGAGTTCCTCATCTACCGATTCTCAGCTAATAGAACCTCCAGTTCTTCATCGGACATTAAGCACTTGGTTCCCTCCCTCGTGCTCATCTTCATTGCGGTTGCATTGAAGGTGGTGGTGGCTGCATTCCATGGTAGTTCATACCATGTCAGCAACCTCCAGGACCTTCTTTTCGGTGTTGGCAGCAACTTGAGTTGTAGGGTGAAGTCGGTGGTGGTACGTTGGATTTAGAAGTGATGGGGTGGTGGTGACCGTTAGTGGGTGGAGGGCGTCGGTGGCAAGAAGAGGTTTGCAGGGTTATTCAGTGGGTTTTTTCTTTCATTCAAATTTAAAAAAAAAAAAAAAAATCCCTTGATTGAAAATTTTATTATTTATCTAATTATTTATCAACTTGGAATGATACTAAAAGATTAGGGAGTTTTATGTACTTAATCCTAAATTAAATTATTAGAATTGATGGGAGCCATGGAAACAACTATTAAATCAAGAGGATCCAAAAGGTGGCACTCCAAATCAAGACTAAACCCTTCCGACGTCCTTTTCTTGTGAGAAAACAAAAATGGCAATTTGCTGTTGGGTAGAGTCCTTCCTCCATCTCCCTTGTTTTTTTTTCTTCTTTTGTTTGCTATCTTTTTTAAATCCATGGCATTAAAATTGCTTGTCTGGGCATGCCTTTCATGCTCAATATCCACCTCTTAATTAAATGGCTAATTTCGATAACCCAACATAGGTGCAGGATGCCATATGAGAACGTGTAATGACACTTTTCCATGAAAGTTTCTGCAAAATACCAATTAAGTCTTACACAAGAACATACACAAGTAGTAGTTCTGTGTAATTTTTTTCATGGTCTTGGTTGTAAGTTTGTAAATTAAGAAATGAATTTGAGAATATAATTGGCTCAATTTCCCTCTTTCTCTATTTTCGAATTGGGATTTGAAAATAATCAAACCCTAAATTGAAAAGGAACAAAAAAATCTCATCTCTTTGGTGTTTGGTTTTTAATTAGGAGGGTATTTTAGTATATTCATGTGAGGTTTTGGGTAGATTTGAAAGTTTTTATAAAAATTGACATTTATGAGTTTAAGAGTTAAATTTTGGCTATAAACGATAAATTATCGTATAAAATCAATAAAATATTAACTTCACAAAACATTACTTGAAATTTTGATAATTGAATTGTGAGAAAAAATGAAATTTAGATAATGTGCAACAAATTCAAAGAACTGTATTTACAAAATGGACGAAAATATCATCAATTTGACAAAACTAACGGTAGGGGTATATTGGCATGAATTGAAAGTTTAGTCCGGCTAAGAATATTCCGATGGCTGAGTGAAATCTATGTCGAAATAAAGTATAATCCCTCAATATATATTATATAGCTGTACGCTAACATCTTTTTATGAGAACAGCAATCATAGGGGAAGGAAATCAAAGTTGATGGAGATGATTAAGGGATGTCTGACTGAGATGATGAATTTGATGGAGTAAATTAAGGCATGACTGGATAGCTAATTACACTGCGAGGTAATTAATTAAGCCATGATCCCTCACAAACTCAGGCTATTGAGGTGATTAATAACGACATGATATGTGGAGAGTCATGGAGATGATCAAGCTTTTGCAGACAATTGAGGCAACACTAGAACACTGTTAACATATTTTAGCTCATTATGTTAACATAATACCCTATAAACAAAAATTACGATTGATAGAAGCGATTAAGGCATGACGGAAGGTGATTGAGAAAACTGAATTATCATTGAAAAGAACTTGTTTGCTATAAAAGCATGCACACAGCAAGCATGCAACGAACACAGTACTGGATCAAAATTATACTGCGAGTGCTATTACAAAAATGAACGGATCAACAGCAACATGTAGGCATCTGTACTTTTTTCTGCTCTTCGTTGCCCTAGCATTTATCGGCCAAATTAACGGCTTTAATCCCCATCCGCTTCCCGGAAGAAAGCACTTTGTCCGTATTGTTAACGGTCTAAACAATAGGGAACTTGTTGTTAAGTGCGGATCAACGATTCCTGATGAACTTGGTGAGTATCATCTTTTTACCAATCAAGAGTACGAATTTGGATTTCGTATGAACGTGCACCGCACAAGATTTTACCGCTGCGATCTGTTGTACTCCAATTACCGTGCTATTATTGAAGCATTTACTTCGTATAAAGCTTTTTTGAAGAAATGTGGTGGAGTCCATTGCATATGGAGAGCGAAAGAGGATGGAGTATCCTTGTATGACATCCAGCATAATCAATGGAATCTAATGTCGCAATGGCAGGAAAATAAACCATAAAAAAAAACATGTAGATGATGTCTCCAACCCATATACTAGCTTTCATTTGGTTTTAGTTTATGTTCTGTTTTTGTTTCCTTGATACCTCTATTATTTTTTGTTCTAGTCTTCTTTCTCGTTGAGAAACGAAATCAATAGTAAGAAAAAAGATTTATGTTAAAAATAGAAGAATTATGTTAAAAATAGAAGAATAATAAAAATAGAGTGTTGCTAAGGCCACCCTGGTGTCTTATTTTGCCACCCATCTTTTAATGAAAATTTCAATGACATATTTAACCTTCTATAAAATGACTTTTAAACCCTATTAAAACGCATAAAAAGCCATAAGAACAAAATAAATAAATAAAACGAAGAGTCAAGAACAGCAGAACCTCTAATTCTCTTTCTTCCCCATTTCTCTCTCTTTCAACCCCCTTCCCTCTTTTCCTTTCCTTCTAAATCAGCTTTATCTCTATGACTTATAGTTGGAGCAGATTTGCAACAGAGATGGTGAGGAGCTTCAATTCTCGACAAGAATTTTCAAAAGTTGAAATGTTATAGTTCTTGATATTTGCGGCCTATATATTTGGATCTGGTACGGGGAGAGAGGAAGATAGAAGATGAGAAAGGGAGAAAAATTTTGGCCAGCAGCAAGGAGAACAAGAGTTGCTGCCGGCGGATGCGGTGATGAGTTTGGTTGTTGTCGGCTAATTAGTTCTAACGCTACGACAGTTGAATTTGTGTTTTTTTCTCCATCTTCAATTTTTGTTTTAAATTTTAAAAACTAACACAATTAAGGATATTTTAAAAATAACAGTGGGTGGGAATAGATGAGTTTTTTCACTTTTTACGATGAGTGGTGATATAAGATGGGTGAAAAAATAAGACAATGGGGTGAGTATAGTAGCACTCTAAAAATAAGTTATGGGCATCCAATTTTATTCGATTGAGCAATACCCAAAAATAGAAGAATAATGTTAAAAACAGAATAATAATACCAAAAAATATGAACCCAGCCGAAGGTGAATTTGGGTAAAGTATGGGCAACAAATTTTATTCGATTGAGTAATTTGAGTTCATCTCCATACTAATGTATCTTATAAGATTTATCATAAATTCGGAAGTTGCATTTGTTTCTTTCATCCAACATTTTTATATTTGAAAGTTGAAACAAACATCATCAAATATTTAAGAAGTTGAAAACACCAACTTACAATTTCAAGAACATACAATCCCGTATTTAGCCATCATACGAAGCCAACATTCCATCAAAGTAACAAACATCTAATGATACAAATATGGAGGATGAACATAGCACCGAATCACAACGAACCAATAAGTAAAAACAAGTTTTAACCAGAACTTTAGTTGTAGCCGGTCATGACCATGAAACTGCCGATTTCGCTTGGTGGGCCTTAAATTCCTGACTTGCCAATTTATCAAAAAAGCTACTTGGTGTTGTGGCCTATTTTATTGAAGGGTGCGGCAAAGAGAAAAGTAGAGAGAAAAAGAGAAGGGTTTGATGAATTGTAGTACATATTTCTTATGCCTAGTGCCTTTATTTATAATGAAACAAGTACAATCATAATAGGAATGTAATTTTAGGAGATTCAGAATATCCCAATCCATATCTACCTAGGATTTACACAATCACATTTATCACATGTTAATATTATTCAAAACACTCCCCCTTGAGTGTGCAAATACTCAAGTAGATATCGCATAAGATCTTTAAGATGATGTAAAGATAGTTGATGAAATTGTCTCGTAGGCACGATAGAGAACACTCGAGTCTCATATAGGGAACTTGCATATAAAAAAAATAAAAAATCTTACAAAACCTGGCTATGGTAAAACCCGAGGCGGGACAAAACCCATAGTCTAAGGAGAAAAGTGAGTTAATGCAATGTTGATACTTAACATCTTCAAGACGTAAGTAGTAAGAAAACACACGAGCGTATGACCAGCTCAGAATGGGTGCCTCATTAAAACCTAGTCAAGTAACAAAAACCCAATGGGAAAAATGATCCCGATCATAGGGAAAAAGAGTACATTAAGGTCAAGTGAGTATACTTAAGAATACTCCCCTTGAGTTCAACGAAACTCCCCCTGAGAATTACAAGCGTTGCAAATGAGAAAATGTGCATACCAAATCCTTGAGCAAGCTTCTTCGGTAGTGACTTCGTGAAGAGGTCGGCAAGGTTGTCTTCGGATCGGATCTACTTGACTTCAATCTTCTGATGCTCATGGTGATGTGATGTAGACACAATATGCTTGGTGTTGACTTCTTGGATGTATCCTGTTATAGGTTGGTCGATACATGCGGCGTTGTCTTCATAGATCGTCGTTGGGACTTAACAAAGGATGAAGAATTACAGGTGCTTCGAATATGCTCTCATGTACAGGGGTGGCTTCGTGTATGGCAATGAGCTCGAAGATGTCGCAACTAAGGTCTATTTGGTTGACCTCCAAGATATTGCGGTGTTCCTAACGGTAAAGACCTAATCCGTTTGGAAACGTGCCTTGTGCGAAACAGACGGATAGTCTGTGTCAGCGTATCCCACAAGGTAGACATCAATCTGATAATCAAGGGGTTGTGGTTAATTCTGAGATGCATAGGGATAGAATAAGCCCAAATTCGTTGTAACGGAAAAACGTCTTTAACACTTATTTGGTAGTAGCGTGTAGGCGCAATGTTGTTTCTTACCAAAAGATCAAGAATGAAGGAGATGTAGAACTTCAGGTACAATAAAGCGCTAATTGAACTTAGATGTAGAACTTCAGGTTCCACAACCTTTTCCAGAATCTCATTTGCATTTAGCGTATGAATGGTCATGGGTGTACTCAAAGGCAACACTTTCTGGGTGTAGTTCGATTGGTGGACCAGAATACCATCTGAACTATGCTCAAAAATTCAGGTCGAGATGGAAACAAGTTTTCCCAAGATCTTTCATCTCAAATTTCGACTTTAGGTGTGAGACAGTTTTCTCAATCTCTTCCAGAGTTTAAGTGAGATTTATGTCATTGACATAGACTGCAACTCTAGCAAATTCGGTTTTGTACACGCAAGGGCATAGTTTATTTACATATCCCTAATTGATCAAATATTCACTTAGACAGGTATACCACATCCGCTCGGATTGTTCCAATCCGTAAAGTGAAAGCCTCAATTCAATAGAGAAGGTGTTTTGTGGTCTAGAACTATTTGAATAAGTCTATGAAAGTCCTTCAGAAACTTCGATGTAGATTTCCGTATCATGATCCCTATAGATACGTTACAACCACGTTCATAAGCTGCATATTCAGTTTTTCAGAAACTACCAAACTGATAAGGTAGCGGAACGTTATAACGTCCATTACGGGAGAATAAGTCTCCTCGTAATCAATCCTAGGGCGTTGAGAGAAACCTTGCGCCACAAGGGGTGCCTCGTATCGCACTACTTCATTCTTCTCATTACGCTTCCTTACGAAAACCCACTTATAGCCAACAGGCTTCACATGTAGAGGTGTAGGATCTACAAGCCCAAAACACTTTACGTTTTGCAAGTGAATCAAGTTCGACTTGGATTGCTTGTTTCCAGTTTGACCAATCGGTTCTACGTCGACATTCATCAACGGAACGCAGTTCGATATCGTCGCTTTTCACTATTTCGGGTAGCTACCATATACGTGAATATCATTGATGATAATCTCATTCCAATTCCATAACTCATCCATGCATGCATAATGGACCAAGACTATAGGCCTCGGATAATCCGGATTAATTTCATGAGGTGGAATGGTTGAGATAGCGAACGAGGAAGGGATTCATTTTGTGCTATGTTTCTCCACTTCTAGAGAGGTGAATTCTTCGAACCGAGTAATCTGTCACGCTTCAGGTCGAGAACAAATTGAGTAGCTAGCCACCGGCGTACCTGACCGTCCAACAGGAGCGGCCAACCATCCTTCAGGGGTGGCACACCCTTCGGGGATGTTGACTTGACGTCCGTTACGTATGTCTATCCTTGCAGGCATGTTTGCAGCTGGTATATATGATCTCGTCACTTTAGCTAGATCAGAGAAAGCATCTAGAGCAACACTCTGGAATCTATAATATGGGGATCGAGATGAGACATAGTGTGGATGTCCACGATAATTCGCGCCTTTCTTCAAGAACGTTGACGTTCTTATCTCCCCCTAACAGCGAGAAGACTGTCTCATCGAAGTGACAATCCGCAAACTGGTGGTACACAGATCGCGTGCAAGGGCTCTAAAAAGCTAATTGGAAGGAAAATCACAATCGCCAAAGATTCACATCCTTCTTTGAAGACCCATATTGGTACATTGCAGCGACGCAATATGGCATAAGGTGCATACCCAAAACGCGCAAATACGAAACATCAGGTTCATACCCAGTAACCATTTGTAACACTAAAAAGTATTGGGTAGCAATGGGCCTCAGGCAAACCAACATGGCTGCATACAAGATTGCATAGCCCTAGGCGGAAACCAAAAGCTTGGTGCATTCACCAAGGTCCTGGCGATCAATTGATAATGTGCTTTATGATCGCTTCTGCAAGGCTGTTTGGGGGTTGAACATGCAAAATTCAATGTTCAATTTCAAACCCAAAAGGCATGCAATACTTATCGAAAACTCTTCGATATAAACTCTCTGGCATTATCCAGTCTTCTAGACTTTATGGGATAATTAGGGTGGTGAGCCCTTAAGTAAGAATTGGCCAGGAGTTTAGCAGCAATGTGTGTGGACAAACATGTGACCATTGTGTCAATATATCAACCAAAAACCATATTTACATGGTCTACATTTTTGGTTGGATGAGTCCAGATTATTCCCTTTGATCCACTGTGAAACGAAGGTTATGTAGTAACTTTGCTAGGGAGGATTAGGTAAGGTGATGTGTTATGTAACATGTTGCATCGTGTTTCGACCTGAATATCCTAATTGGTTGTGCCAAAGCAAGTAAACTGCTCGAATCACCCAGCTCCAGGGCGGCCTATATGTGGCATGTCCCAGTTGGGAGGCAGCCCGTTGACCCCAAAACATAGCTTCAAGTTTCATATTTTAGAGGTGATGAAAAGATATTTCACTCTATTTTCTACAGTGGTTTTCAAGATCATTGTTCTCTCAAATATCCTTAAAACTCAATGACGTTCTTCAAGAACGGAGAATATAAGGCCCCTTAATGGTAATTTAGTATCATTAATACAACCAAGAACAGTGCCAATGCCCTTAATCAAGTTAGGTAGACCTAAATTTGTTGCTAGAAGGGTGATTTAGGTATGAAGTTAGTGTGCATAATAGCACATTCATCCAGACAACTAACTTCCCCACATTTATACCTTATCACATGTTAATTGAATTCGGTCACATGTATAAGAAACATGATTCAAGTAACTCATATTCGAGGACAATATCCATAATAACATCTATAACTAAAACAAACACCAAACTTGAATCCAAGAACATAGGAAATTGTTCACAAAGTAAACCAAATTAGATAGGGGGTCAGCCAACATGGCTTTCCACGTCAAAATTTTTCTTTTCCATATGTGTTAGGTGAAGCAAAATTAGTCTCACATGTTGACTACGGGAATGGTACTCCTCAACAACATTAGTAGGGGCACAAATAAGTGCATAACTAATGATCTATTCCATCAAAACGAAAGTAGATTTTACACGGTTGAGGTTCGAGAATACTGTCCCTTATTATTGAAGTTTTGGGTCTTAGGTGCCAAAGGATCACGTGTTTAGTTGTGATGCCACCTCCTTGGTAGACCCTGATTCTACCATTATTCAGTACTCTCTAGCTGAAGAAGGATGAGTAGCTTCGGTAGGTGTCTGCCGAAGTAGAGCCTTGTGTTTGGTACACCTTTGCTGAAGCAAAACGTGACCTTCGGTACATCCTTGTCGAAACAAGGCATGCCATTCGGTAGACTCCAGCCGAAGCTAGGTCTATACCGTTCTGTAGGCTCCAGCCAAAGCTGGGTTTATACCGTTCGGTACCTCCCAGCCGAATCACTGGGGTGCCACTTTCACTGTTGTGCTTTTTAGTGAGCAATGTGGTAGTGATCAGATCTGAGAACTTAGTGAACGTCCGCTCCCTACAGTGCTTTTTCAGGAGCATTTTAGAGGTATGGAAGGATGAGAAAATATTCTCCAGTCAAAATTCAATCGGATTCTATAAACTTCAAAATTGTACCTATTCACAAATGGGTTCAATCATGTCTTGCTTCGAGCAAGATCATCTTTTCATGATTGGAACGGTCCGTAGAGCAAGTCAATCGAGGTACTTCCATTTACAATGCTTCAGGCATAAGTCTTCGGATGAAGATCATGACGGAGGCTTATTTAGCTCTATCCACGTCATTGTTGGCTTCAATATTTCTTAGCTTCTCAGTAGTCAAGTGGAGCTTCACAACTTGTGCCCACATAAAGTAGTCTCTGCCAAAAACTTCCATGTTAGTGAAGTCGAACTTGTTACGGTTCGAAAATCCACTGTATGGAGGGAACCAGATTGTGGTTAGTGCTTATGGGAAATAAATTCTCCATAACCATGAAAGTTAGAACATTCGGGCTCTAAGACATAGTTTGGTTTAGTGGATCAATCATGGAGAACTTCGGGTCTCTACATGAGTGGTGAGTTTTAGGAAACATAAAAATGTTTCTATGGCACTTTTTCGAAACTACGGGTTCGAATTAAAAACATGAACTTCAAGTTCATGAGTACTTGCAAACAAACGCAATACATAGAACAATAGTAATATATATAATACAATCAAGTAGATGATCGTAGGTCTACGGGGCCCACGGGGTGTGAAAGTCAGCCCAAATAATTTGGGTGGACTAAATTTGAAGCAACAGGCCCAAACAACAAGAAAAACAGGGCTACATGCCATCAATAGGGTGCGGGTTACGAGCCCTTAAAGCCCAAAAATTAATAAAATAAATAAATGGGCTGGGTCCGGCCAAGATAGAGCTGGTTCAGGTGATAGGGCCAGTTTAGGTGTGCAAGCCGGTCTGCAGAACCATGCGAGGCTTGCGTGGGTTGAGCCTAAAGGGCTGGTTTGCTGTAGTGGGCCAAGCCTCAAATGGTAAAGGCCCAAAGGCCTGGAGGCTACAGAAGATGGGCTAGGCCCACGTGACAGCAGCCCAAAGAGTCATGGATTGCTGGGGCGGCTTCAAGCCGGCTTGGCGTGACTCAATGCAGCTGCGGGCTGCGGCTCGGCTCGACTCATACGACTTCAAGCCACGGCTCGCACACTGCTCTAGGGTTTTTCCTTTTTTTTTTGTTTTTCAAAAATACAAAGAAAAAAAAATTCATAAAAAAACACTAATTTTTCCTTTATTCACACAATCATCAATTCACTTAATATATATGGCAGATATATTAAATTTAATGCGAACACAATATTTGCAGAACATTAATAATTCGTTAAATGCAAAAAATTGGGTTAATGCATCATGGTGAAGGTTCATGCAATCAAGGCTGAAAAAATATCGACATTGAGACCGTGTTTTATAAGTACTTGGATTGTTGATGATGATGGTGGAACAATTTGTTTACAGAATTGCTTTCAGCTCCAGATTTCCATCTTCAATGCGCTGAATCTCGTTCAATATAAAATAACATGGAGAGAATTGAATCAATAGTAAGTATATTAATTCAATAAAATAAAAGGTAAATCAAAATAAGAATTATTGAAAATAATACTCCCCATGATTGGAGATGGCCAAAACTCAGGTATAATTCTCTTTAGCACAGCGAAAAGAGCGTGCTGATAACGTGTTATGGCCTATTTTATTGAAGAGTGTGGCAAAGAGAAAAGTAGGGAGAAAGAGAGAAGGGCTTGAGGAATTGTAGTACATATTCCTCATGCCTAGTGCCTTTATTTATAGTGAAACAAGTAATCATAATAGGAATGTAATTTTAGGAGATTTAGAATATTCCAATCCATATCTACCTAGGATTTACACAATCACATTTATCACGTGTTAATATTATTCACAACACTTGGATCATGAAATGTTTGTTGGAGAAAATTCAGTAGGCAATAGACAAATATCATTGAAATCGAAATTGATATAATAATATTTATATTACTATAACAAACTGTAGAATGTTATAACAACAAACAATTGGCTATAACATATACAATATGTTATAACAAAGAAATTGCTAGAACTCCAAAGTAAAAAGAATCGAAATAAACTAACTTGATGTGCAGATAAAGGTTTGCGTAGTCACAATGTCCTAAAAACATAATTTCAACCCCTTTTCAGTGCTTGAAGTTTAATAAACGTCTATTTCCTAGGATTCAACTGTCTATAAATCAAAGATCGAGCACCAGATCCTTGATCTCTAGCGAACTTTTGTGAGCTTCTCTCTTTATGCAAATGGAAAGTTTTTTATGTGAAAATTAAAGTAATTTTTCTGTAGCCTTGCATGGTGAATATATAGAGTTATTGACACCCTTTCAGAAAGCAGATAACTATTGAGAACAGTTATGTTTGTTACCAATTCAAATTCAAACATTGTGTTTCAAAATGAAAGGATGAGACCTTTCATTTTAATACCAAATGTTTCTGCTATCCCAAAACATAAAACAGAAATAATAATTATCTAATTTGGGTGTCTTAATTAATTTCCAAGAGCCCCAATGCCCAAGGTCCAATATTTGACTATATATATATGCCCAAAGTCCATCCCACCACTCTACTCTTCATTTAATTAACTACAAGGCAAAAAGCATGTTAAGCCTAATACAAAATCAGTTTGAGCAATGTGGGATTGTGGCATGATTTTGTTTGTATTCAAACTCCAGCAATGTTAAGCATCAAATAATATTAAATTAACATGGGTTTTGGTTTGAATTAGATGGTTAATTATAGTCTTTTTGTATACAAAATTAGGGCTGGGTATAGTTCAGATTGGATCGGTTTCATCCCATAAACATAATCAAACTAGCGGCTCATTTGGCAAATACTTTTACATGACTAAAAGCGTTTTTAGAGAAAATATTTTTGGAACAAATCCTTATTAAAAATGCAACTTAATTAATCTTGAAAAAACACTTGCAGTGCTTCCTGCAAGAAGCACATGGTTGGTGCTTCTTGCTAGAAGCACTTCAAGTGCTTTTAGAACCCAAAAATATTTTCTCTAAAAGCACTTTCAATCAGTTAAAAGGACTTACCAAACGATCCCTAATTACAATTTAACGGCTTGATTCAATTGGTTTGGACAAAAATTCTTAAGAAAATCAAACAAAACCAAACCAATGTTAAAGGGTTTAGTTCGGTTTAGTCGGGTGGTGTGGACCAAAATCGAATTATTTTTTCTTTTTCATTTTTTTTACTTTTTTGCCCAATCATAATACCAAAAATTCAATAACTGACTACATATTTTTCTTCAAGTACACAAAGTCATCCTAAAATTCAACACACTATCAACTTTCAAAACTTAGAGCGTCTTCAATGGAAATATGCAAATTTGATAGTAAAAATCACATTTATATCACATTTTACATTTCTAGAGATGTAAATGTGAGTTCTACTCCAATAGAAAAGATGAAAATTTTTAATCCTATTAGACCCACCTCCAAAAGATGTAAAAAGACATAAATGTACATCTCTGACAAAAATGAGTATTTTACATCTAGCCCATTGAAGAACATTTCGACCAAAATGACCATTCCGAAATATTTTGCATCGCCCATCCAATAACTAATATAATTACAAGTCAAAGATCTACAAGGTTCCATCAACCTTCAAATTCAACATCTTTACCTAGTTATTACCCAATAAAAGAACAATACGTGTAAAATAAAATTATTTATGTTGTGGCCTATTTTATTGGGGGGGGTGCGGCAAAGAGGAAATAGAGAGAAAGAGTGAAGGGCTTGAGGAATTGTGGTGTATATTCCTCGTGCCAAGTGCCTTTATTTATAGTGAAACAAGTACAATTATAATAGAAATGTAATCTTTAAGATATTCAGAATATCCCAATCCATATCTACCTAGGATTTACACAATCACATTTAACACAGGTTAATATTATCCACAACACTCCCCTTTGAGTGTGCAAATACTCAAGTAGATATCGCATCAGATCTTCAAGATGATGTAGAGATAGTTGATGAAGTTGTCTCGTAGGCATGATAGAGAACACGCTAGTCTCAAGTACGGAACTTGCATATAAAAAGAAGTAAAAATTCTCACAAAACCTGGCTATGGTAAAACCCAAGGCATGACAAAACCCATAGTCTAGGAGAAAAGTGAGTTAATGTAATGTAAATACTAAACATCTGCCGGATGTCAGTAGGATGCACACAAGGGTATGACCAGCCCAGAATGGGTGCCTCATTAAAACCTAGTCGTAACAAAACCTACTGGGAAAAAAAATGATCCCGATCGTAGAAAGAGTACATTAAGGTTAAGCGATTATACTTCGTGATACTCCCCCGAGTTTGACAATATTCCAATGAGAAACTAACAATGTTGCAAATCGATAAATTTACGATACCACTCCTTTGAACAAGCTTCTCAAAAGTAGACTTCAGTTGACTTGCGAAGAGGGTCTACAAGTTGTCCTGGGGGACCCCATTTGCTCGATTTCAATGTTCCTGGCTGCCTGGTCACGATGTGAGAAGAAGAACTTACGCAATATGCTTAAAAGGTTCCCTTGATATATCCTTTTCTGATCCGGTCAATACATGCGGCATTACCTTCAAAGATCACAGGGACGCCAACGATCAAGAAAGCTCGGCACTGTTCTCAATATGCCTCCAACAACAGCTCTCACCAAAAACACTCACGAGTAGCTCATGAAGGGCTAAGAATCTCAAACATGATTCAAGAGGTAGCAACTAAGGTCCTGCTTGGTTGACCTCCAAGATATTGCAAGTGTGTCTCCAACCCGTAAAGACATAACCTGTTTGAGAACGTGCCTTGTGCGGGTCGACAAGTAACTCACAAGATAACTAACAAGGCAAGCATCATTCAAGACAAGGGGGTGTATCTATTCTCGAGATGGCTAGGATAGAATAAAACCTAAACTAGAAAATTCTTAAGGTAACGAAGGATGTCTTTAACACCATTCCAAGAAACCGTTGTGGGCGACATATCTTGCAAGAAGATTGAACAGAGAAGGAGATGTCCTGGCCTAAAGGTAATCGAGCTAAGTACAATAAAGCGCCAATTGCACTCGTATATGGAACTTCAGCTCCAAAACCTCTTCCCTCATCGTCTTGCACGGAAGGGTCCCGCTTTCGCATTCAGCGATCGGACGACCATGGGGGAGTACTCAAGGTTTCGCTTTATCCTCATTAAAATGACGTAACACCTTCGGGGTGTAGTTCGATTGGTGGACCAAGATCCTGCACCGAACTATGCTCAAGCCTGTGCCCAGGCAATATCGAAGTTTTCCTTAAGATCTTCATCTCAATTTCCGACTCGAGGTGCGACGCAGCCTTCTCAAGCCTTCTGTGAGTCCTAATGAGATTCATGTCGTCGACATAAATCGCAATTATCGTAACTGGAATGTGACTTCTTAATAAACATGCAGTATGGGCATAATTCATTATTCACATATCCTCACTAATCAAATACTCACTCGTACCTGCTATACTGACATCCGTCCTAGATTGCTTTAATCCCGTAGAGTGAACGCTCAATCTAATTGGAGAGGGTGTTCCGTGGTCTAGAACTATTATTTGATCCACCAATGTAAGTCCTTCAGAACTTTCATATAGATTTTCGTATCAAGATCCCCATAGAGACACGCCAAGGTTACCACATCCATAGCCGCAGTGATATCTCAGCGCTTTTTCGAAACTACCAAACCGATAAGGTAGCGAACGTTATGGACATCCATTACGGAGAATAAGTCTCCTAATCAATCCTGCATGCTGAGAGAAACTCATGCCTGTTGCTGGGCGTGCTTTGTATCGCACTCATTTCATTCTTTCTCTCATTACGCTCTCATTTAAAACCCACTTGCAGCTAAATTCGCCCACATGTGGTGGTGTAGGAACCATACAGCCCAAACACCTTAATGCTTCGCAAGCGAATCAAGTTCGACCGGGATTGCTTGTTTCCGCTTGACTAACCCGCTCTACGTCGACATTCATCAACTGAACGTGGTTCAATATCATCGGGCCAAAGATGATATCAAGAGGCCATCGCATATGCAAATGTATCACGACTATCATCTCATTCCTATTCCAAAGCAGACCCTGCTTAAAGAGAATGGACCTAACCACGATTTTCTCGGAGGCTACTGGTCTCTTCAAGGACACTACCATAATCTAGAATAACCTCATGCGTTGAAAGGATGAGTTGGTTATTATATGATTCGAACTAGTTTACCTAGTTGGGCCGTGGGGTTCCTCTTCCTGGGTCATGGAACTTTGAACCAATGTGTCCGCCACGCTCAGGGTGGTGAGTATGATTGGCTAGCCGCCAGGTATCAACGCGATACAGTGTACGGCCAAACGCCCTTCGCGGGCTTTCGCCCTTCAAGGGCGCATGGGTCGACGACGCTTGGCAGCATCTATCTTGTGCACATTCGCAATGTATATGTGATCTCGTCACTCTTGCTAGATCAAGAAAAAGCATCCCAAGATGCTTTGAGCAATGGGTCAGAGATCTAGGGATTTTTGCACCCCGCTTCAGATCGAAAGCAGTTGCTGGGATTTAAATGAGACATAGTGGGGCATAGACCACGATAATTCGCTGCGCCAGAACAACTATGTTCTTATCTCCCCTAACGCATTTCGGGAAGACTGCCTCATTAGTGACTATCCGCAAATTCAGCGTAAAGAGATCGCCACAAAGGTTCTAAGTAACGAATGATCGGGCGGGGAGTCATAACCGACATAGATTCCCAATCTTCGGGCCGAGGACCCATTTTAGTACGTGGCGGGCTGCCAGAATTAAGGCTAGCTGGGACCGCACAACCAAATATGTGCAATGCGAGATGCCTGCCTGCATCCGCCACTAACCCGGAGCTACAGAGTAGGTTGGGTCGCATGGTCTCAAGCACTAACATTGTCAAGCAGGCACATTGCATGGCCTCATGCAGAGCATCTAAGTTTGGTTCGTATTACCAAAGTCCGAGCGATTACTGGGCGCTTAATAAACGTCACAGGCCGCTTTTGGGTGTGAACATACGACAGGATGTTCAACTTCAATCCAACTCCGATAAAAATAGTCATCGAAAAGTTTTCGATGTAAATTTCTCCAAAGATTATCCAAATGAATCAATTTAATCCTGGAGCAATCAAGGGTGAGCCCTCAAATACCTTAATAACTGAGCTAAGCTTGGAGAATGCAGCATTGAAAGTGGATGTGGAGGCACACGTGCGACCAACGTAGGAAGCATCAACCAATACCATAAAGTATCTAAATGGTCCGCAAGATGGTTGAATCTGGCCCACAAATGTCCCCCAATCCTCAAGAAATTCCTTTGAGGATCCGCTTGGATCTTCGTGGTGTCGAAGGGAGCGAGTGTTTATTTACCTGAAAGAGCACGCTTTGGTGAGATAGTGCGAAGAACGAATCCTTACTGGGGTAAGGATGCCCGTGGTGAAGTATCGAGGATACGGCGCATCATAATTGGCCCAGGGTGTCCTAAACGGTCATGCTAAAGCAATGCCCAGTGCAAGGCCATCGGCTAGGCCGGCCATTAAGGGCTTTCCAGCAGCGAATGGTTGTTGTGTACAAGCCATTTGAAGGCGCTCCATCTTCTCATGAATACGCTTCCGTCATATTCATAAGTAGTTATGCATGTGAATTCAATCCCATTTTCTTCGTAAGTTTCGGCTGGTAATTATTATCTCGGTCATCTTTAAAACTCAACAACGCTCTTCCTAACGCGAGAATAAAGTGCCTCTTTAATGGTTAACTTTGTACCATTGGACAACATTAATCAAGCGCGCCCATGCCCCTCAATCAAAGCATGAGCCTCGAAAGTGGTTGTCGAGGTGATATTTAGGTATGAAGTTAGTGAAATAGATGTCATCAAGAATATGGTGCGAGTCGCACTATCTCATGCATAACTAACTTCCCCACAAGACATACTCTAGAAATAATTTAATTGAATTGGTCACTTGAATAAATAAAAATCATTCATTCAATTAATTCGAGAAATAATTTCCATAAAATAATATCCAAAATAAAACTAAATACCAAACAATCATTCAAACAAAAAGGAAAATTGTTCAAAAACTTAAACCAAAGGGAATTCGCCACAGTGGTTCTAGGCCACTAGTGGGGAAAATTCGCCAACATATAGGCCTTATGTCTTAAAAAATCAACGCACTTTCCATCGGAAATGGCTTGCTTTTGAAAATCGTAAACTTCCAGGGTAGTATCTCTTGAGATTCTCCACATGAGCTAGATTAGTCTCTCTATGGCTTTACGACTTGAATGGTACTCAAGAACAGCTGCTAGTCAAGCTCAAAAGGGACTAATGGTCTCAGGTGAACCACACGCAGAATATTGGTGTTCACCGCTTTGCTCTTAGTCTTCAAGTTTCGAGGCTTTGGGAGCAAAATTAGTGCGCTTGAAGTATTTCTCCTTGGATGGGCCTACACTGTTTAATTGGGCTTGTGGCTTAGGTTTAACCCTTGCTCTTTCCCACCACCACGCTCAAGGCTTGGCTTTGGCCTCCTCGATTCTCGCTAGAGTGCTTCGTGCACACGGCCGAGCCATTAGGTCTAGCTTGATGATTTTTCATCAATACCGGGTTTTGTTTCAAAGAAGTAGCAAGATGTAGATCAACCGGTAAATTTGTGAATTTTTCGCGCTTCTATATTGCTGTCATAGACAATATCGGGTAGCATGGAAAGTTGAATAGGTCTTCCAGAGATCCTGCTCGCTAAGTCTTCTTTCAGATACCTCCGGAAATTACAGGACATTTCTTCTGGCTCTGTTAGGCAACAATCCTTAGCCAATTTAATAACTCTGCCACTTGCCTATATAAGGAGCAAGTGATTGATTTTTATGCTTAGTCTGGGTATGGTTGGTTGGTTTTACTGAATGAAACTTCTGAATGTATAGGGCTCCAAAAGTTTCTGAATTTCTGCATCTTGTTCAACAATGTAATTATATGGGGTGAGAATTTTAGACGTGACAAGCCATGTGACTTGAAATTCGCATACATGAACAATTATATGACACGAATTAACAACTATATCAATGGGAATGCTTCTGTATGTTGATCAACCTCGTAAGCTGACACAAACACGATTCAAAATATAAACGGATAATCCCAAATGAAACACACACATGCCACATTTATATTATAAAAAAACTTGCTCAAACAATACACCGTCTCTTCATATCCATCGCTTGTGTGGGCAAGTCATTATATATATAATGCCCCCAAATTTGAACTTAAACGATTATCAACCATTTGCTTCCTCAAGAAGTTGAGTTCCTCGAAAACTGGCATGCCACATTATATTTGTTATGGATCTAATTAAACATGTATTTAAAGCTGAATACCATCTTTTAAATACAACCACATTAGCTAGATATCCGGACAAAATTTTCTTCCCAATATATTTTCTTCATTAATCTATACCTTCCTGCTCTTAATCTCCCTTCCCCTTGAAACTTTATCGTGCCACTACACTTAATTAACCCCCAGTCTCCCAGAAAAGCCATGGTTAGCTGCTCAGCCACATGGCAAAACCCCATTTGCTTCACGCCTTCATCTAGTGTTGGTGTTCTGCATTACTATTATTATTTCTTTGGCTGTTTCCCACTTCTTCTTTGCAGAGCTTCAGAGATTGGAACACGCAACAAAAAGAGATGATGGGTCGCTTAGCTTTTTGGTGGTTGGAGATTGGGGCAGAAGAGGGTTATATAACCAATCCAAAGTTGCTTTACAGATGGGAAGGATTGGAGAGCAATTAGATATAGATTTTGTCGTATCCACTGGGATAATTTACGGCGATGGATTGGAAAAATGTAAATGATCCAGCATTTTTGGAGTCCTTAAAATATTTACACAGCTAAGAGCTTGCAAAAACAGTGGTATAGTGGTAAGTCATCATCAAAATTAATAGTTAAATAAAATACCCCGCTCTTTTTCTCTCTAATTTTCTCATATGTTGAAAGATTAAATATTTGTGTGCAGTTTTAGGAAATCATGATTATAGGGGTAATACTGGAGGTAATAATTAAGCCCTGCCTCCGAAAGATCGATGGTCGATGGTTTTGCCAGAGATCCTTATTGTTAATGCAGGTTAATTTAACACCATATTATTTTATTTTTAATCTTAGTCATAGACTTTAATCATGATTACAATTTGGCACCTAAATATAAGTTTTTTTACTTGTTATTATTCTTATATATTTTCTCCACATAAATTTTGTAGAATTGTGAATTCTTTTTGTGGACACCACTCCATTTAGAACAAGTAAATACTTGGTCGACAAAGACCACAATTATGTGGGATTGGCGAGGCGTGTCTCCCGGGCGACTTACCTCGCTGATCTTCTACAGGTAACTACTGTTGAGAATATCCCACGTCGAAGGATGAAAGTCTAACTTAAGTGGTGCCACTAGCCTACTACAGGCATAGGTTTTAATTTACTGATCTTATTGTGAACACAAGAAGTTTAATGAAGATTTAATTTGATGATCATATACAGCTGTAATAAGGATTTGAAACAAGCATTGAATAAATCAAGTGCAAAGTGGAAGATAGTGGTTGGTCACTACAATCAGAAGTGCCGGGCATCATGGCGACACTCCGGAGCTCATATAAGTCTCCCCTTTACCAATACTTAAGGTAATTAATTTGTTCATCATAATATCTAGTAAAACAACAAAACCTCGTAGATAATAATTTCAATTTTTTCTCCGTATGATTAAAGCGGGAATTAATAGTCTGATTTTGTTGGTGATGATTTCAGCTTATAATGTTGATATGTACATGAATGGACATGACCATTGTTTGGAGCAATATTAGTAGCCTGGGATAGGTAAAACTACAAAACCCTATTATGTAGTATAGGACATTAATTATCTAATACATTTCACTAATTAATTTATGTAATGGTGATTAATCCCTACGCAGCCCATCTAATATTTAACAAGTGGGGCGGGTTCAAAAGCATGGAGGGGTGATACAGAGATATAACAATCGAACCATGAAATTCTACTATGATGGCCAAGGTTTCATGTCCGTGAAGCTGACTGGATCGGATGCTGAGATTGTATTCTATGAGCTGCTTGTGCATGGTTTATACATGGAAGGTTTCTAAGCAGCTTCACTCGACTCATGTAATCTTGAATTCCATTATTCACATATGCACCGTAGCTAATTACATGTAGGCATTGTAATTTAGTGTATTAGTGTAATACACACAAACAGATTATCAATATGCGAAGAAAATTATGAGACAACTAGCTCAGCTTGTAAATTAATTAATTTAGAAGTTGGTGATACTCTATACATGTACATGTCATTATTAACTTTTGGGCCACAAGTACATGTGTGTAAATGACAGATTCTCTATATTATTAATAAGGGAATTTTTTTGCTTCTGATCTTCCAGTTCTGATTTTCAATTTGTCCTTGATTCAATTAGATTCCCAGAAAAGGGCATATATCCTCATAAATAGATGATTTTTTTAGCATCATCCTATTTATAATTGTGGATTCGATGTTTGTATACAAATAAAAGATAGGAATTATCACTTGATCGATCGTTCATTTGGTATAACTGATATGGTCGCTGGTCGCTACATTTGTCGGGGACCTTTGGATATGGATGGAATATGTGGCTGCAGTTCTCAGCTGATTAATTTGGATAGGCATGTACATGCATGCAGTGGAATGATATGATGAGGATCCTTTGCAAAGAAATACTACAGCTTAATCGATCGAGCAATTTCTATTGCTTTTGATTCCTCTATATTTAATCAAAGATTAAACTGGTAACACACATTTATATACCGTATGATCACAAATGACCTAATAATAATTAATAAGTTGATTCATCCATCATATCAATATCATGGCCTTCATTTTCATCTAATAATCCAAAATATCCCCATACATCCACAAAAATTATACAAAAATAATTAGGATATGGGAACATGACATGTAAGGTCCTCTGGAGACAGGTAAGAACTAGGCTGATGTGCCACTTTATATATCCCTATCCTTTGTTGAATAAGTTAAGTTGCATATATAGATAGAAAAGTGAAGATATCGTTTGGTGGGGATTTTTCCATAAGTTGAGAGACCCATATGTAGCTATTTCTATCTCAAATAATTCAGGAAAACATCTAAACAGATTAAGCTTTTTGATCACTTTCAGGCAGAGATCAATGAAACCTAACTTTAAGGCATGAACTCATTTCCTTCTCGTGCCAACTTTATTCTTGATTCAAAGAATTAGTATTACATACATTTTGTTGTGCGGTTTGTTTGCTTTCAGCCAATTCTTGCAGTGCATACACTAGAATATACATTTTGGTTAATTTTGACAGGATTAAAGGTGGACTTGTGGATGCAGTTCAGAAATAAAGATTCATGTTCCATATATTGTGGATGTTCATGTCATTCATTTTGCAAGCATACGCCTCAGCATCTTATAAACTTCTGCATGTATATCACGTTTCCTTGAAAACTTTTTGGGTCACTTTAATACATAAATCTACTAGTAGCTGACCTTATGAATTCTGTAATTTATACACCATAAGCCAGCCTTGTTGATAAGGAAGAGATTCCTTTGATCTACAAGAAAGCTAAGTAATCATATATATAAAAGGACATACAAGCCAAGGAAACAAGGAATCCTAAATGGACTAGTTATCTAATATATTACTAATTTTATCAAACCCCACAGCAAAAAAAAGTTACGTAAAGAATGAGGAGGACGCGTAGGTTGAACTTTGGAGCAGTTATCTAAGATCTTTATCCAAAGCTTTGAAATTTTTTACACACAAAAATAGCTTTGCAAATTATTTTTTCCCCCATCTACTTGCCTACAAAAAAAACACCCCATTGGAGTAATTCAGACAAATTTCACTTTAATTGTTAACTAACGGGTGTTTCTGTCTTTTTCTTTCTGTGAAGCTGAGACTATAAAAGAGAACCTGACTTTTTTATAATAGAATAGATAATATATATACCAAACAATGGCAAAATCTCGACCGAAGCTATAGTCACTCCCAAAAGAGAATATAACTTAAAAATTTAACAATTAGCTTTAGGTAGACTAATTAGAATTTAGAACTTGGTTTAGTCCAGATAGTACTGATCATAGATAGAACTTGGTTCTTGTGCCTACAAGCACACTTTCTCGTCAAGCCTACTCAAGTTGGAAAATTAGATTTTTATATCATCCCTAGCAAAGCTACTATATAACATTCTTTCACAAAATGATCAGCTTTAATAATGCGACTTTTCCAACCAAAAATGCGACCATATAAATATGATTTTTGGTTGATATATTGACAATGGTCACATGTTTGTCCACATACACATTGTCATAAACTCTTCCCGCCATTTCTTACTTAAAGGCTCACCACTCTAACTATCTCATAAAGTCTAAGCACCTGGATAATGCCAAAAAGTTTATATCGAAGAATTTTCGATAAGTATTGCATGTCTTTGGGTTTTGAAAATGAACATTGAATTCTCCATGTTCAACTCCTCAGTCACCGGCAGTAAACGATCATAAAGCGCACATCAATTGATCGCCTGACCTAAAGTAACATACCAAGCTTTCGCTTACCTAGGCTATGCAATCTTGTATGCACCCATGTCAGTCCGCTGAGGCCCATTACACCCGATACTTTTTGTTACACGGTTACCGGGTAAGGAACCTGGAGCGATTCGTATTTGCGCTGTTTCCTGCATGCAATCTTATGCGATATTGTTTCCTAGTAAGGTATGCAATCTTATGCGATATTGTTTCTTGCAGCCCTTGCACGCGATCTCTTTACCGCCACTCATGCGATGTCACTTTGACGAGACATTTTCCACCATAGGGAGATAAACGCCAATGTTCTCAAGAACAACGTGAATTATCATGGACGCCCCCACTATGTCTCATCTTGATCCCCGAGCCCAGATTCCAAAGTGTTGCTCCAAACGCTTCCGATCAAGCCAAAGTGACGATATCACATATACCAGCCGCAAAACATGCATGCAAGGACATATCTAACGAATACCGAGGCCTAACATCCCCAAGTGGGTGTGGCTACCTCTCTCTGGAGGGGATGGTTGGGCGCCATTGTCAGACGGCTCCGGCACCTGCCAGCTAATCAATTTGTTCTCGCTCAAGTGCGTGCATCACTCGCTCGAATGACTCACCTTCCTAGAAGTGGAGAAACATGGCACAAACGAATCCTTCCTCGCTTGCTACTTCAACCATTCCACCATGAAATTAATCCCGATTATCCCGACCTGGTAGTCTTGGTCCATTATGCATGCATGGATGAGTTATGAATTGGAATGAGATTATCATCATGATATTCACGATATGGTAGCTACCAAATAGTGAAAAGCGACAAGTATCGAATCAAGGCCCCGCTGATGAATGTCGACGAGAACCGATTGGTCAAACTGAAACAAGCAATCCATCTTAGAATTAACCACAAACTCCTGGTTACTTCCGAATGATGTCTACTCTAAGTGGGATACGCTAACACAGACTATCCGTTTGTTTCGCACAAGGCACGTTTTCCAAACGGATTATGTCTTACCGTTAGTGAACACTGCACATTCCTGGAGTGCGGTCAATCAAATAGACCTGAAGTTGCCGACGCCTTCGGCCTATCGCCATACGCAAGCCCACCCCGTATACGTGGGAGCATATTCGAAGCACCTTAATTTCATCCTTCACAGTTCCAACGACGATCTATGAAGACAACGTCGTGATGTATCAACCCACTCATAACATGATACATCCAAGAAGTCAACACCAAGCATATTGGCGCCTACATCACATCAAGATGCGTATCAAGATTGCCGGCAAATTCGATCCAAAGACAACCTTGCCGACCTCTTCACGGTTGCCGTGCTTGTTCAAGGATTTGGTATGTGCAAATTTTCTCATTTGTTATGCATGAAGTTCCCGTGGGGAGTTTCTGTCAACTTCCGTGAGAGTATCCTAAGTATACTCACTTGACCTCGAATGTACTCTTTTTCCTACGATCGTGATCATTTTTCCCATTGGGTTTTTATTACCTCGACTAGGTTTTAACGAGACACCCATTCTCGACAGCTACACCGCGTGGTTTATTTATCGCTACGCCTCTTAAAGATATTAAGCATCGACATTGCATTAACTCACTTTTCCTAGACTACGAAGCTTTGTCCTATCTTGGATTTACCATAGCCAAGTTTTGCGGAGAAGTTTTTATTCTTTTTATGCTAGTTCCCAGGAGACTCGGAAAGTGTTCTCATCGTGCATAACAGACGACTTCATCAACTATCTCTACATCATCTCTAAAGATCCATGCAATATCTACTTTAGCATTTCGCACACTCCAATCGTGAGTGTTTTAGATAACAGTAAAACATATGTTAAAATGTGATTGTGTAAATCCTAGGTAGATATGGATTGGGATATTCTTCATATCCTAAAATATTACATTTCTAATACAATTGTACTATAAATAAGCTACACTTGGCATGAAGAATATGTACTACAATACACTACAATTCCTCAAGCCCTTCTTTATTTTCTCCCTCTCTCTCGCGCACCCTTCTGGCGGGGGGAATAGTCCATTAACAATAGATAATATATTAATACCAACTAATGGGTATATTAATATATTAATAGAATAGATAACTAATGTCCAAATTTCACTTTAATTTATTAACTAATGAAAATGTTTCGTGTTTTTTGGTAGTTTCAAGCACCTCAAAAAGAGAACCTGACTTTTTAATAGAATAGATAATATACAATACCTGAACAATGGCAAAACTAACCGGGAAGCTATAGCTTACTCCCAAGAGAATATAACTTAAAATTTAATAATTAGCTTTAGGTAGACTAATTAGAATTTAAACTTGGTTTAGTCCAAAGATAGTACTGATCATAGATAACTTAAATATATTTAATCATGAGTTAAAATTAATATGTTATAACCAAATTAGTAGCCCATAATTTACAAAAGATAATTGAACTCAGCATTAGCTAGTTAGTTGGCCATACAAGACAATAATTATATGATGTGTGGATCGTCACGCCCATTACCAATGGATCCCATTCTCACATATGCTGAAAGTTTCTTGTCCATTTGTGTATAATTAATCGAAAAGGTCATGTGTGGCCTCAACCTCATGTCAGCCCATTATTCTTTAGGAAAACTAATAAAAATGATATAAAACTTTGAAACTTAACCAAAACACCTTAATAACTTTATTTAATGATTGCAAGCCCACATCAAACACCAAATAAAGTCGCCCAAGCAAAGTAGCTTACTTACTTCGATTTCACTCCCCTAACGGAAACCTTGGGTTCGCTTATTTGGCATGTTTCCTCTTCAATGACGCTGCTCTCTCCAAATCGCCATTCTCTTCGACTCGCCGCTTTCTTCTATAGCTTCGGAGTATCCATCTCCACTATCTCTCTTCACCTACCTTTCTGCCATTGTCACTCGCCGACTCCTCCCCTCACTCCGTCCACACCTCCGAAGAGCATCGCCGCCGACCGCTCAATGAAAGGCTATCGCTTACGTAACCAAAAGCAAGACTCATCCTATCAACCGCCAACCTTTGTTCCTCCTCTCGTGACTGCACTGGCCGCTATCTCTCATTGCCTTCGCTCTCTTCTCGACTTCTTCGACAAGACTGATGACCCTTCAACAATCTCACCTCCTTAGGTAAAGCACCGCCGAGAGGCATGCATTTCGTGAGGCAAGCATTTCGGCCCTTAAGTCCACTACTGTGGATTTAATTCAACTGCTCGAATTTGGTTAATTTGCTTTCCTTTTATCATTTTCTAGATCTAATAAATAAACGTAATTTTATTTTTCAGAGGTGACGGATCGGGGAATGCAGCAGCAAAGGATGGAAGTGATTTCTTTTGGGAGCCCAAAGCTTCATATATCATAATTTCTTGGTTAGTTTTCCTCATTTCAGCTTTTTTCCTTTATGTAATTTTATTAATTTATCCATTTTATGGAATCGATTATGGCTTTGATCTTTATTTTTTAATATATTCAAATCACCTGCCATGCTCCCGCTAGGTTTACTATTTTAAGAAGTTTATCGGGTGAGAAACCAAATGTGATTCATATAAACGAAAAAGAATAAAATTGTTCGTCGCTTACCCGTCCGAGAATGTTAATCTTGATATCGTTTTGAACAGTCCAAGGAAGAATGTGACTACTTAATAAATCTCGCGAAACCTCATATAGATGTTATAATGGTGAAAACACCACGCTTGTGATTCAGCTGAACCACTCCTTAGATAGTTTTAGAAAAATGTAGTTCTGGCATGAGTCAAAAACAGAGAGCAGTTGACTGACACAATGGTCATGCGTATGTATAAATACCTGGCACGACGCTGATATACACGACTGCATGGATGAAATTCCCCGGTGAGATTGTGGAATCAAGGTTCATCTTCTATCCATTGATCCTTCTTATTCGTGGAATGGATCCATGAAACATATGTACAATATCTACATAGTAAAGTAAAAGAAATTAGCCTATTCCATACATGTGCAAACCGTTGTTAGTAACATCAATCAATTTCGGTTTCTAGCCGTGATATGACCTATTGGGATTACCAAGTACATGTCTTCTCTGTCATGGTGGGTACAGTTGTTGTCGTGTTAGGCTGATATGTTATCATTAGGTGAATGTTTATTATTTGGAATGATCCCCGCATACAGGAAGATGGTTTAGCATGGTTTTGCTGAAAGTAAAATGAAAGAAGTGCGTATTTGGTGCCAGAGGAATTGTCATACAGGACATCGTGAAAGCTGCCCGGTGAAGAGAATGACACAGAAATGAATCAATGGGCCTTCAATATTTCATAGGCATGTTATTTCATGGTTTGTTGCTCAACAATTAGCACCAAATTGATGCTTTATTCACTAGTTATCGAGATTTAATTTATGATGTAATCGCTATGGTAAAGCTATCCATGGTTAGATAGTGACTCGGGAAAGAAAGATAGTAGGTAACGCATTCTGTCGCTCCGATCTACTCCTACATGTATAACATAGATTGATGCCCCTGGAATTTTCTTCCGATACTCCCTTGAAATCCTTCTCTCGGTGGTGGTTCGAACAAGCCTCGAATGTTTCAAGCAGGGACACGATGAAATAATTAGTGGATATCGGTACAGAGAATAAAGCAGATTTCACTTTCATTCCCGTAGGTATGTGTACCGCTAGACGTAGTAAATCCTGCACTCTTCTGTTTCTTCCATTTGTGATTTCTTTTCACAAATGAGCCATTTTGATTAGTGCCTTGTATTGTGAGTCTCGTGACACTACCTTTGATTCAAAATGCCTTGGTATCACATAAATTTCAAAAGGAAAAAGTCTACAAATATACTCATTGTTCAACAAAGGCTTCGAAATTCAAATTTATGAATAAAAGAATTCTTTTATTCTTTTGCTCCCTATGTGTTTTTATCTCCACACTGCCATGAGATCCTTTATGTCATCCACGCATCTTCCGATTTTTATTCACATGCAATTTACATGGACATGACTTAAGATTCTCCACTATGAAGTTGCACAGAACAATGATGCACATTTCTGATTACTTCCTAGATTTAGTTCAACACCAAGAATGGTGGACAAATCTTGCTGCAACTCTTTGATGACCAGAAGAGGTTTTTCTCGCCCCATATATTCATTATATTTACTCAAGTCACTAAATTTGTATCGCACGCCTTATGTGTGGTTTCGCCCCTCATTAACTAATTTTCATCTCCGAATACAAGGATATCATTTTGCAGAAATAAGACACTATTTTTAAAAAACTATGACACTATTTCTAAAATCTATGACACTCATTTCTAGAAATAGTGACACTATTTTTAGAAATAGCTGACACTATTTCTAGAAACTACACCATTTCTAGAAATAGAGTTCACCATTTCTAATTATGTCACTATTTTAGAAAATGTGACTATTTCTAGAAAGGTGGACACCATTTGTAGAGAACGACGACACTATTTCTTAGAAACAAAGGACACTTTTTCGAGAAACCGCATTATTTGAATAACACACTATTTCAAAAAAATACACTATTTGAAAAAGGGACACTATTTCTAAAAAAAAGTGACTATTTCCGGTAAATAATGTCCAAAACAATAACTTATAATAAAAAATAAGAGTGTCATTGTAATTTGATATAGATTTAGGGCCCAAAATAAAATGAAAATCCAATTCCCTATGCTGTTAATACACACAATAATTCTGCATTTGTAGTTCGATATAAAGGTTTTAGAAACAAATAGATATTACTTTTAAAAATAGTTGGTATATAAGTAGTATTAATAGTTATGTGTATTTGTTGAATTCATTTTAATTTTTGAAATTTGCAGGAATTAGACCTAAAACAAAATTAAAATCACCCCAACGCTAATCGACACATCCCGACCCGATGTACACGTGGACACCTAAAATCGGACAATGGCTGGCCGACACTACTATAGGTGACGTAAAGCCAAATTGAAAGGGGCCAAGAGTATTTAGGAATTAATGAATAAACACGTATATGCACAAACCAAATAATTAAAATTTACAACACACAGATAAACCAACATCTTCATACCACCGGCCGACGTCAGAGCCAACTTAAACCGCTACACCCTTGAGGGCGCAACACAAAGGAAAATAGTAGTTAGTTATTTCAGAAAACTTTTTGAAATACTAACCGCCGTAAATGTATCAAGTTGAAAAACTGCTAAGGTAAAAACGTACTAATATAAAAGAGGGGAAAAACAAGGTAAGTACTAAATATACTTACCGTCTCAAACGCGTAAAGCCACCGTCGCATAAAAATACTTACTAAAACCGTGAAATAAAGCACCCGGAAGATCAGAAATCCAATAGTAGTATCCGGGTGGGCATCGTTGAAAATCCGAGATAATAACACAATCCAACTACAAGGTAAATGCTCTACAGGGCAAGGCAACACACACGAAATTACGTATATATTCTCACAGAACAAAGGCCGGGTGTATACCAAAGCTACGCCATGTACTACGATCACGCGGAAGTCGGCGCCAACGACGACAACGAGCCTTTACTTCATGCGACCTCGAACAAGCCGCACCTTACTATGGATCCATAAAGGAGTCGATTTCCAGCGTGAACAATCACGGAAGGCCGGTCCAGTCTTGACAAAGATAACAAACACCTCTGTAAGCTTCCTTGCCGAGCTGTGATAAATGATGCCACGCGAGTGTTTTTAACAAACAAGATAAGGTAATTTCCTTTTGGGATACCCTTTAATACTACCACTAAATAAAGTATTCTCTGCACCACCCAAATACCAAGTAATTAACTACAACACGTAAATACCAAGAATACACCATACTTGTACCAAGGTATAGAAATACCAACTTAATGGTGGTAGATTAGGTGAACCTAAATATGATAGGAAATTACACGTCCCATAGTTCACTAAATACGGCCCAAGCGCTCCTAAACGAATATAAGATCCAACGCATAAACAAAATTAAACAATAATTCCCCTAAACCTGAAAAGATAAAGTGGTTGGTGCCGATAATTGTAATACGACAAAAATAATACGAAAAATTACCAATCAATGGGTGTATTCTGTGCATTGAAATGTAAAGCAAAGCCCACTAATTTCCATGGTTCAACGAATATCGAGATCTACATAAGAACCAAGTATTTGCCATGAAATACAAGGTCTACTTAACAATACTAGATAAGTACCAATCTAAAGTCACTAACTAGTGTGGTGCATAAATAAGTTTTGCAAAAACAAGTATAACAATAAACAATTATAGCATATGTGGAAACCCAAAATATATTTAATACAAGCAAAACATTTAGTTTGAAAAGGAAAGGGCCCGGTATGACGTATTTTTTCTCAACTATACTTGTTTTCAAACGAGGGGTTACTAAACTTTTGAAAACAACGGTTTTATCAAACTTTGCTTTTTGACCCACTCACCGTTTTATGTTTTGCGCCCCTCCAGGTTAGTTGGCTGGGAGCTTGCGACGTTGATGGCGCGGTGGTATGACAATGTAGGAATTTTCTACGTTTGTAGTATCTTTGTATTCCTTACTCATACTTATTATTTCTAACAATTCTTTCGCACTCTGTTCTTACTATTCAATATTCTATCCTTTATTCTAAATTTTTCTAAATGGCTTTCGTCACCTAACGCGTGTCGGCCAGCACTTCCGACACCTGGCTCGTCCGGGATAGGGATGTGTCAGATTGGTATCAGAGCATGATTTTTCGTAACCTAGGCTCTTCTTTCCGTACTCCGTACTTGTCTGTGGTATCAGACTTCGAATTTCGTGAACTCTTTGTTCTTGATTCTTTGTTCTGGAATCGAGAATTTTCCGAACTTTACAATTTTGGTGTATTGTTTCTCCTTGGGTTAATTCTAAGTTCTTCTTAGTGTCATACCACCTCGACGTCAGGTATTGCGCAGTTTCGGGCAGTTTTCCCGATTTTGACAGTTTTGTCGCTACTTTTCGGTACGCGTAGAATTTTTCGTGCTTACTTGTGCGACGTTACGTGTGACGAGGAACTTGGGCGTTACGTGTGACGTTCAACGTTTTCTTTATTAATTTCCGATGGAATCGCACTGAATCGGGAAACTGGTTCAGTTGTCGTATTTTCGGAGTGTGGTGTCAGTTTGACACGACGGATGATCTTTCATCAAGTACTCTCCCCTTGGGACAACGCTAGGCATTGATGTTGGCGGAACCTGTTGACTAATTTTCTTGTTCGACAAGTTCCTGTGGACTTAATTCGTGAGACCTAGTTTCACAAACCCTTTGCACTGCTAATGTTTTACACTCTAACCAACGACTTTAACCTTCGGGTAACGTGTGAACTTTTGGTCTTGCTTGACTGGACGCGTTTTCTACTTCTTGTGGTAGTTTTGACCATCGCTGAGTACGTCAGCGGATGTTCAAATTGTTAGCAGTGAAGGCTTGGAGACGGATTTTCCCTCTCAATTGTTTCAACCACCTTCCATTTTCATTCGGAAATGGAAAAGTATCACTGTGAAATTCTTGTACTTTACTTTCCGCACGTGACGACTGCAATGACCTTTTCGATGATCGTAAACCGAACCTGTCGGTCAACTTCTCTCGAACAATTCGTGACTACTATTTTTCGGTAGTTTTGGACAATGTCCATCTTCGTGGTGTTGTTTAACTGTATGGAGTCTCTACGACTGTTTGGTTTGTCGTGACTCAATTTTCTTCGAAAGTCGAAGAACTTTTTTGTACTTCTGGTGTCGACATTTTCTTTCCACTCATGACTTTTGTCATTCAAATCGATTATTTTCCCACTTGTGCAGGTGCGGCTATCTTGACTAATCGCTTTGGCGACGGTATGGATTGCATATCCACGAGTGACGGTGATTGACAATAACTTCGATTTTGACTCTAAATGCGGCGTACCCACTGTCTGAGTACAGTTTGATTTTTTATTTATCGAATCTTCGTATTTGAACGCCGACGAGGACTTTTCACTGTGACTGGTTCACTTGGCTAATCAAGTTGCCATCTTTGTCTCTCTCTGGTTTCTGCAATTAACCAAAATCTACTCTAGGCACCCGAGCTCTCTTTCTGCTCTCTCTGAGCCATTCCTTTGGCTATGGGAGATCACTGGTCTCACCACCATCTTTGTCGATCTCAATTTACCGACCCTGGTAACCTTTGAGACCTAGTTCTGGAGATTTTCCCGGCGAGGTTCGATTTCGAACTTCGACCATTTCTTGGTGAAACCAACCCTAAGTGTCTTAAACTAATCACCTTTGAACTCCTGGAAGCCCCAGGAACCTTGCTTTGGCCATTTCTCGGTGGCGTTTGGCCGAGAAACACTAAAACCCGAATCGGCAGTTTTTCACCCAGTAGTTGGGTATCGGGCAGACATTCTTTCGATCTCCGAAAGAATCTGTCTTTCAACGTGGAAGTTCAGCTCTGAATCATCCAGTAGTGGATCGACTCCACCATAAACCGTGGAGGTTGATTCACTGGTGGATCTTGTTTCCGTTATTGGGTAACTCCACCCAGTCTTTCGCCCAGTTCTGTCATCGTTGCGACACTTGTCATTTTGGTGAGTGTAAGCAAGAAACTCAAGTGTGCCATGGCTGTGGACGATTGGGACACAGAGCTAACCAGTGTCCGCAGTACCGGCAAGAAACCTACCTTTGGTCTGTTTCGATCCAGTAAGTTGGACGAACAGTTTGCTTTCAACAATCTACTTTCGGTGGAGACGGACATTGTCAAGGCAATGTCATTCCATACTCTGGAACCTTTCTCCCGTACCTTGGTTACGCTATTCTGTATCCTGATGGTGCCTGGCTGTTCTAATGTGGAACGCTGTTTGCTCTTGGACGAGTTGTACTTTCGACCAGTAGGATACACTGAACGATTCCGATCTTGTTTCGGAAACGTTAAACTTTCTTTGGGCTTATTACTTGTGATCCAAACGGATCTAAGTATTACCTACTCATCTATTTCACTTTGTTTATTTCAAACTACTCGACCACATTGTACTCCTACCGGGTACGATTTGGAATCGCTATGCCGTGAGGCAAAGTTTGTCTTGTTCTTTGGGATTGTCGGTGATACTCCGTTATCATCGCTAATCAAGTTTACTTGCCAATCTCATTCCTCTGGATGTCGTAGTTTTCGACGTGATCCTAGGAATGGATTGTTACCTCAATTTTGTGCCAGTGTGGATTGTCGGCGGAGGTTGACCACCTTCTCGCCACCTGGCATACCGACTGTGACGTTTACCGATGAGCACCAGAAAAATAGACTTGTAGGCTGACTTTCAGCTACGAGTGCTCGAAACTGTTGAGTTCTGGTTGTGGTGGTTGTACCACACGTGTGATGTTGGAATTTGGAATTTCTTTTTGTGTTGACAAGGTACCGGTTGTCAACAAAAATTTCTTGGGATCTTTCCTAACGATCTACCTGGATTATCGCCTGATCGAGAAGTGGTTTTCACCATCGATCTCTCTAGGTATTGAACGTATCTCTCTCTCTTACCTTTTATCTTTAGACTCCACGTGAGTGTGGGAGTTGAAGTTTTTCAGTTTCAGACACTTGTGTCAAGGAATTCTTTCTGCCTTGTACTTCACCTTGTGGAGCTCTGGTCTTGTTTGATTGTTTGAAGTTACGGTACTTTAAGGCTCTGCATCGATTGTAGGCAATTGAATCGGGCAACGATTAAAACCGTTATCCCTTGCCTAGAATCGATGATCTTTTTGACCAGCTCCGAAGTGCACAGTTTTCTCTAAGATCGATCTGTGGACTGATTACTGTCAGCTATAGATCAAGAACTTCGTCATTACTTGACCACTTTCTGGACTCATTACGAACCTAACGAGTTTTTCTTGTCATACCTTTCGGGATGACAATCGCCCCAGTAACTTTCATGAACTTGATGACTCGAGTACTTCGCTCGTATCTCGACAAGTTCGTGATAACCTTCTGGTTGACTTTTGGCTTATTCCAATTCTGGGGCCGATCATGCAAAATGTTTTGCGCATGATTCGTTGAAGTTTAGGAACTTTTCAACTTTTGCCAGTTCTGACCTAATCATGTGTCTTTCTTGGGACATGTGATTCCTGCGGATTGTTCTCTTGTCGATCCCCAGATGGCTACTATGGCGGAGATCTGGGAGCGACCGCAGAAGTGTTACAAGATTCGAACTTTCTTGGCTTGCTCAGTCTTTACCGACGTTTCGTGAAGGATTTCTCTTCTGTTGCTCTGCCTCTCACGAAACTTGCTAGGAAAGACGTTAACTTTCGTGTGGAAGGACGACCACGAGCAAATCTTCCGACTGCTCAAGTTTGGTCTTACTCCTGTTCTTGTATTAGCACTTTCCAACGACGGCGGTACTTTGTGTTCTACAGTGATACGTCACTGAGCGGGTTGGTCTGCGTGCTAATACAGCATGGATGGATAGTCTCTCATGCCTTCAGGCGACTATATTGCCATGCATGTTTTCATACTGTTGCTCATCAGTAGATGTATACACCCCAGGTATTAGTACTCAGTCTTGTGGCCAGGACTAGCCTTGACGTTTGGAGTAGTCACTATCAGTACTGCTACGCAGCTTTGGATCCATTGTAGGTACTAGCCTGTTCTAGGTTGCATTAGGCAACTCGAGCTTGTGTGACTGCACTTTGTGCACCAGCGCTTAGCGTTAAACTAGCGTCATTGTAGTACTCAGCGTATTACTTGTATACCTAGCTTGTTCCTTGTGGGATTTAGCCCCTTGGGCATGTGTGTTTACATATGGGTGAGCAAATGTCAGTAAAGTATTAGCGGGGAGTACCCGCATGTTTTCACGACAGTATTTTGAGGTTCATGCCTACGGTATGACGTATTTTTCTCAACTATACTTGTTTTCAAACGAGGGGTTACTAAACTTTTGAAAACAACGGTTTTATCAAACTTTGCTTTTGACCCACTCACCGTTTTATGTTTTGCGCCCAGTTAGTTGGCCGGGAGCTTGCGATGCCGATGGCGCGGTGGTATGACAATGGGATTTTCTACTTGTAGTATCTTTGTATTCCTTACTCATACTTATTATTTCTAACAATTCTTTCTCGCACTATGTTCTTACTATTCAATATTCTATCCTTTATTCTAAATTTTTCTAAATGGCTTTCGTCACCTAATGTGTGTCGGCTGCCAGCTCCGACACCTCGGCTCGTCCGGATCGGGATGTGTCAATTCAATTTTGAGTTCAAATCTTATTAATGAAGCATTTGTTAATTAAAAACTCTTTGTCTTGGTTAATTAAAAGGTGAGATCCGTAACCGCACTTAGAAATTTATGGAGAGTATGAATATATAGCGTTTTCGTTAAAAATCATACGTACAATTTACGTCACACAGATAGAATCTCTTTGCATGTCATCATCAAGATCCTGCAGCTCATAGATATCTTTGGGCAAATTGGGAGGATGCCATCATCTCCAAATCTTTCTTCTCCGTGAAAACTGTGATCACTCGAAAAAAATGTGGAAGCATCTTTGTCAATTGGGGTTTGCTTATTAAGAAAACGTGGAGGAACGATACAAGTTGTGGACAAGTTGTTTGTTTCATCGTCACTTTAGAAAAAGAGTAGTCACATGCATTATTGCAGTTTGAAATTAATTAACCTTCTATATTGATGAACTTTCCCTTTATTCCCTCTCCAAAACATATTGTAACGGTTGATGAATTGACCTAGGTTAGAGCCTTACATGCGAGGATTAGTTTAGAGACGCATATAAAGATTGACCTAGGTAAAGTCCTAATCTCCTAATATAATAGTTGTTGCTTCCACGAGGATACGAAGATAAAAGAGTCACACATCGATGAAAGGAGAAACTCATGTGTGGCTTTGTATGAGTGCTAAGTTACTTCCCATATTGCCAATTGATTTTATGGTGGAACCCTCAATCAACTTTCTTCATGGTATCGTAGCAAGTCGGGTCCACTTGTGAAGCTCAACGCCACACTTGCTTCACGTCACTCCACTCGTGTTGTCCACGGTTTGGCTTGAAAATTCGGCAGACGTGAGGGGGCGTGTGAGGATGTAAAGGTAAGAGTCCATATCGCGAAAGGAGAAACCTTGCAAAGGCTTATAAGAGGTTGAGCTACTCCCTATATTACCAATTGGTTTTATGGTGAAACCTTAACTTTTTTTACTCACCATAACAAAACGGCCACTACCTCCATCGATACGTATATCCCTAACCCTAATAACTATAATAGAGGCTGTCTTCATTTCCTAATGAGATTTTGAGCAAAGCAGCTATTGATGGGCTATCAGTTCTTTTGGTCAGTTGTTGGTTCGATTCAATGGTCCGATCCTTTTATAGTTGGATGAGGGACTAAAAATTGTTCTCCATGGAACTTAGGTCCATAATTAATATTGGCATAGTATGACCGTAAATCCTAAGTAGATATGGATTAGAATTCTATTGTAAATCTAGTGATTCTATCCTATGAGGTATGTACTTACTTGAAGATCAAGTTTTCTCATCATGGTTTACTATAAATAAAGGCATTGGCATAAGGGAAATCATATCACAATTTTCTTAAGCTCATATTCTCTCTCTTTTTCCTCTATGCCACAGCCTCCCCTCTCCCTATTCTTTACTCTTCAAGAAATAGGCTACAACATGTTATCAACACGCCTATGACGCCGCGCTAAGGAATGAAGGATGTTTTTTGCTACAAATTGATCCACCATCATCATTTGCAATCCATGTACTTCTAAAACTCCTAGCTTTCCAATTACGATATTTTTCACCTTGATTGCATGAACCTTCACCATGATGCATGAACCAATTTTATGCTTTTAAAAGAATTATAATCTTCTACTAAATATTGTGTTCACATTTAATTTAATATATGCTATATATTATTGTGAATCGATGATTGTGTGAATGAAAGAAAAATTAGGTTTTTTTTTTTTAATTTTTGAAATAAATAAAACCCCCGGTGAAACACGCGCTAAAGTCGATCTCGATCCTTCCACAACCTAACTGGTTTCTACCAAGCCCAACAACCCAAACTCCCTTTGTTTTTTTCATCGTTTCTTCAGTGAAATCATCGGTTCTTGACACTGCAGCCATCCTCCACCACACCACGGTCGCCTTTGACGACCTACATGAGATTTCATGAAATTGTCGATTCTAGGAGTTTTAAACTCGAATCCTTCGATTTGGGACCTCGACTTCTAGATTCCATCTTCATCCGCCTTTTTCCAATTTCTCGTTGAAACCGAGGCTCGCCCGACCCTCTCGGGATCGAGACCACGCTACCACCGGGCAAAGGGCGTCACCGCTCAATTTTCCAACAAACACCGCACTCAACCACTCCCGGGCTTCGCACTGGCCCACCCGAGGTCCGCGGCTTTTCCCCGCTTCCTGGCCACACTCACAAACCTCGCCTCACTTGGGCGCCCCATGTTTCTAGGGCCCGCTACCTCGCAATCGACCTGTGTTAAACTGGGCCTCGATTTCATTTTTTTCTTTCACCTCAAGTGGGCTTAGCTCACCTGTCACCTCAAGCGCCCCCATGTGGGCTTTCTGGGCCCCCCGTCGCCATTCCTCTAGCTGGCTTGCGCCCAAAACCCTGGCCCAACCAAATTATTTGGACTGGGTGATTCCTTCACACTCTGTGGCCCCTTAGACCCACATTCATCTTCTCTTCATGCTTGTGTATATATATATATATACATATATATATTTATTTATTTATTTTTGGCTTATATATTGCATTTGTTTGTAGGTACTTATGAACTTGAAGTTGATAAATTCCGACCCCGGTTTCAATAAGTGCAATGAAACCCTACTTTCTTTAAAAAACACACACCATGAAACTTGAAATTTTTCATGAAAATTTAAACCAAAACATGTCTAATAGAACTCGAATGTTCTACTCATGTCTATGGACCGTTTTCCATAATACTAACCACAATCTTGTTCCTTTCGTTGAGCAAACACATGTCGAATTTGAACAAACCCGACTCTACCGCTTTGGAAGTCTTTGGAAGGAACTACCTCAAGTGGGTTCAAGATGTGAAGCTCCACCTCACTACAAAGAGTCTTAGGACTACCATTGAAGCTAAGATGGATAACTTGGTAGGCGAAGTTAACAAAGCAACCGCCATGATCTTCATCCATCGAAGACATATGCACGATGCACTATAGACTCTGAAAGTACCTCGTCAAGAGGATCCAAGAGCTTTATGCCTTGCTCGAAGAGCGCTTTAATCATCAAAGAAATATCTTCTTGCCTAAAGCAAGCCAGACTAGCAAGTTTGTCGAATCTAATCACTTCTTAAGTTTTGCAAAGAAGACTTGATCAACATGATCTCCTAGAGAAGACCTATTCAACTTTTTATGCCATAAATATTGTCCTACAACAAGAATATAGGGCACATAAATTCACCAAATTCTCATTTGACTGGTCTACTACTTGTTGAAAAGCAAAATCTTGAAAAATCACTGGGTTAGACCTATTGGCTCACCCATTGTGCCCGAAGCACACTCCAACGTGAATCGAGGCTGCACCGACGCCGCAGGCGTGGTGGGAACGACAAGGGTTCTAACCCTAAGCCACAAGCCGAAGGTTTACATAGCATAAGCCCATCCAAGGGAGGAAATCAGTTCTTCAAGCGCAACAACTTAACTCCCAAAGCCTCAAACTTCAAGAACAATAGCAAGACAACCAAAAAAGTGACTTTGTGTTACCGTTGTGGTTCCCAGGATCATTGGAAGCCACTTGCCGAGCTTCAGCCTAATGCCGTTGCCGAGTATCATTCACGCCCGGTAGCCGTAGAGGCTATTTTTGCTCAAGTGGAGAATTCTAAAATACTAGCATAGAGATTTTTGATTTTCAAGAAGCATCTATTCCGGCTGGAAGATTAGATTTTAGACATGGGCTTACATGTTGGCCGAATTCACCACTAGTTGCAAAACCACTAAGTGGTCGAACCCCCTATCTTTTGGTTTAAGTTTTGAACAATTTTTCCTATGTTTCTGATGATTTGTTTGGTATTTGTTTTAAGTTTTTGAATATTAATTTATGATATTATTTCTCGAATAATTAATTGAATGAATGATCCTTTAATTTCCTTATACATGACCAATTCAATTAATTTATTTCTAGGTATGTCTTGTGGAAGTTAGTTGCCCGCGTATAGTGCAAACTACGCACACTATTTTGCGTGAACACATCTCGCTTTACTAACTTCATACCTAAAATATCACCTCTAACAACTCTTGCATGCTCATCCAACCCGGACAGAGGTATGACACTCTCCAAATAATGTTGTCCAATGGTACTAAATTAACCATTAAAGAGGCACTTTACTCATCCCGTTCGAAGAACGTCATATGCTTTTTAAAGATATTAGAGATAATGATTATCATAAGCCGAAACTTCGAAGAAAATGGAGTTCACCTTTGCATCACTTCCTATGAATATGGCCGTAAGCGTATTCATGAGAAGATGGAGCACCTTCCAAATGGCTTATATATTATACCATTCGCCCGTTAAGGTCTAATATGTGGTCGGCCCTACCAAAGGCCTACAATGAAAACTTTGCTGCATGACCTGCTTGGGACACCTTGGATGAACTATGATGCACCGTATCCTTAGTACTTCACACGGGCATCCCCTTACCCGTAGTAAGGACTTCGTTCTTTTGTGACTTTCCATGCCAAGCATACCCCGGGGTGTTTCACTACTCGCCCATCCATGGCTAAGATCCAAACGAATCCTCCAAAATTTCTTTAGCGGATTCAAGGGGACATTTGTAGACCTATTCAACCATATTGCGGATCATTTAGATACTTTATGGTATTGGTTGATGCTTTCACATGTTAGTCACACGTGTGCCTTCTCGTCCACCCGTAATGCGGCATTCTCAAAACTTCTAGATCAAATCATTAAGCTAAGGGTTCACCACCCTAATTTTTTGATTAAGTCAATTTGATCGGATAATGTTGGAGAATTCACATCGAAAACTTTTGATGACTATTGTATGTCTATTGGGATTGATGTTGAACATCTTGTACCCTATGTTCACACCTAAAATAGTCTAGCGTACATTCATTAAGCGTTTCAATTGGTCACCACTCGACTTTGGTCATGCGAACCAAACTTCCGGAGCATTCGTTTGGGGCTATGTGATACTTCACGCAACCATGTTGGTTCGCTTGAAACCCATCTTGACCTTACCTTATTCTGCAAGCATTTAGTGACCGGATACGAGCCCAACATCTCGCATTTGTGCATTTTTGGTTGTGTAGTCTATGTGTCAATGTCTTTAAGTATCAAAAATTAGTCCTCAGTGGAAGATTGGGAATCTATGTCGCTTATGATTCTCCTTCTATTATTCGTTACATAGAACCTTTGATAGGTGATCTCTTACGTTGCTTGCGATTGTCACTTTAATGAGACAAGCTTTCCCAAATAAGAAAAGATAAAACAAAGTTGTTCTAGGCTAATGTTTCGTGAATTGCCGTGGTCTAACCCCACTATGTCTCATTTAGATCCCCGCACCGCACAAATCAAACCGAAGTGCGACGTATTCTAGATCTTCGAGCATTGCTCAAAGCATTCTAAATTTTCATTGATCTAGCAAAAGTGACGAGATCACATATACTAGTTGCAAACGTGCTCGCAAGATAGATGTACCAAACGTACATCGAAACATCTCCCCGAAGGACAAAACGCCCCCAAATGATGTGTGGCCGCACCCGCCGCGCGGCGACTACACCGTCGTCACATCTCCGGGACCAGCCTCGCAGCACGATATTGTCCGCTGGCCACGCCTCACGGCTTTTGTTTTCTGGGAACTCACGAGCAACTTCCAAGTGGGTCACCCATCGGGATTGCTCTAGCCCAAATCCGCTAACTTCGGAGTTCCGATGGAATCTCGAAGCGTGAGCTCCCAAAAAGCCTCTCCTCGTAAGCACTGGAGGTGAGCATATACATATAAGCACATCACCTCTCTATCGGGTCGATGTGGGATATAACAATCCACCCCACTTAAGGAACCCGGCCCTGCTCGCACATTCGTGACTGTAACTTACGTGAGTGGCCTGGAGCATCATTCTCGTTTCACATCCTGGACGACTCCACCGTAGCACGACATTGTCCGCTAGGGCCACGCCCCTCACGGTTTTGCTTCCGAACTCACGAGCAACTTCCCAAAGGGTCACCCATCATGGGATTGTGCTCTAGCCCAAACTCGCTAACTTCGAAGTTTCAATGGAATCCGGCCGCTGAGCTCCCAAAAGGCCTCGTGCTAATTGGACCATTGGTCAAACCGAAAGAAGCAATCGTGTCAAACTTGATTCGCTTGCAAAACGTAAAATGTTTAGGGTTTGTAGTCCTTACACCTCCACATGTGAAGCTCGTTAGCTACAAGTGGGTTTTCGTAAGGAAGCATAATGAGCAAAGTTAATGAGATAGTGCGATACAAGGCAGCCTCGTGGTGCAATGCTTCTCTCAACGTCATGGGATTGATTACGAGAGACTTCACCCCGTAATGGACGTCATAACGCCTCTACCTTATCGCTTGGTAATTTCAAAAATTGAATATGCAAATGAACGTGGTAGCCACGTATCTTTATGAGGATCTTGGATATGGAAATCTACATGAAATTTTCCAAAGGACTTACATTAACCGGTTCAAATAGTTCTAGACCACTGAACACCCTTTAGATTAGATTGAGGCGTTCACTCTTACTGACAGCTAAATCCAGACCTGATGTGGTATAATCGTCTCGAGTGAGTATTTGATTAGTTAGGGATATGTGAATAATGAATTATGCTCATGCCTCGTTTATTAAGTGTCACATTTCGATTTGCGATAGTTGCAATATCTATCAATGACATGAATCTCATTGGGACTTCAAGAAGCCTGGGAGAAAACTCGTCTTCGCACATGAAGTCGAAATTTGAGATGAAAGATCTTGGAAAAACTCGAGTATTGCCTCGACCTGAGCTTCGAGAATCGTTCGATGGTATTCTGTCCACCAATAACTACACCTTAAGGTGTTACTACCATTTTAATGAGGATAAAGTGAAACCTTTGAGTACTCCTATGATTGTCTCGAATGCTAGATGCAAACGAGACCCTTTTCCTTTTTAAAGACGATGAGGAAGAGGTTTTAGAGCTTGAAGTTCCATATTTGATTGCAACGGGCGCTTCATTGTACTTAGCTCGCACTAGACCGACATTTCTTTCTTTGTTAGTCTTCTTGTAAGATATAACAACGTGCCTACATGCAAACACCGGAATGGTGTTAAAGACATCCTTCGTTACCTTAAGAGTACCTTGGATTTGGGTTTATTCTATCCCTATGCATCTTAGAATAGATCACAACCCCTTGGTCTTCGAAATGATGCTTGCCTTGTTGGTTATACTAATGCAGGTTACTTATCCGACCCGCACAATGAACGTTCTCAAATGGTTATGTCTTTACCGTTGGAGACACAACAATATCTTGAGGTCAACCAAACAAAGACCTTAGTTGCTACCTTTTCGAACCACAGATTCCTGCCCTTCACAAAGCTATTCGTGAATGCTTATGGCTAAGGGTCGTGTTGAGCATATTCAAGCAACAAGGGCTTTCTTCCGTCATTGATGTCCCAACAACGATCTTTAAAGATAATGCCGTTTGTATTGACCAAGATCAAGAAAGGATAGATCAAAGAAGACAACACCAAGCATATTAAGCCGAAGTTCTTCTTCTCACATTAGCAAGAAGAGCATCGAAGATTGAAGTCAAGCAAACTGCCTCAAAACAACCTTATGCCGACCTCTTCACTCAAGTCCACGCCGAAGTCTTCTTTAAGAAGCTTGTTCAAGGAATTGCAGCAGAAATTGTCTAATTTGCAACACCTAGTTTCTATTTGGAATTTTGTCAAACTCGAGAGACTATCCTAAAGCATACTCACTTGACTCCTTAATGTACCATTTTCTCTACGATCGTGGATCATTTTCCCATTTGATTTTTGTTGTCTCGGGACGAGAGCTTTGATGAGGCACCCATATTGGATTGTTCATACCCTTGTGTGCGTCCTACCGATATTTCGTAAATATTTAGTTTTGACTTTGCATTAACTCACTTTTCCTTAGACTATGGATTTGTCCCGCCTTGGGCTTTGATCACAGCTGTGCTCTTGTGAGATTACTTCTATATGCAAGTTCCGTATTTGAGACTAGCATGTTCTCTCAAGCAGCCTACGAGATGACTTCATCAACTATCTCTACATCATCCATGAAGATTTGATGCGATATCTACTTGGAGTGTTTACACACTCAAGGGGAGTGTTACAAGCTTAATATTGGCATAGTATGATTGTGTAAATCCTAGGTAGATATGGATTAGATTCTATTGTAAATTTAGTGATTCTATCCTATTAGGTATGTAATTAGTTGGAGATCAAGTTTCTCTCTCTTTTTATGGTTTACTATAAATAAGGGCACTAGCATAAGGGAATCATATCACAATTTCCCCTAAGCCCTATTTTCTCTCTTTTTCTCTTTGTGCCGCTGGCCTCCCCTCTTCCTCTCGTTCTTTAACCTCCAATAAATAGGCTATAACAAGGTCAAATTTGTTAGAAATGTATTGCAAAAATTAGATAAAGAAACTTAAAAATGACTAGATGCAATATATTTTAGAGAACTTTCTAACGGACACATTTTTCTAAGTGTTATTTGAAAGTGAAGGAAAAGTTTGTCCTAGCTAAGAACATTCAAGAACATTTGAATACCATGCAAACTAATAACAATTAAAGTAGGCATGCATTCAAACAATTCATAAAACCCATGACTCTTCAAAGCCTAGAGGATGGTGAACCATGGACTTTAACATAATTAAAGAGAGTGAAGTTTGTAGATTCATTACCCTTGAAGCTCATCCTTGTTTGCACAAGGGATTCACCCAAGTGAGGGCCTTCAAGTCACCTCCTTGCTCCTGAGAATGTAGGGATAAGATCTCCAAAACACCAAAAGCTTATGTTCTAAGTCTCCACACCAAGGATGAGGTGTGAAGATGAAATGGATGATTTAGGAGCAAAAGATTGCTAGCTAGTTGCTCACCAATGGCGCCTCCCTTGAAGAAAATGAGAGAGAATTTCAACTCTACTTCCTCCAAGAAAACCCTTAAGTGATTATGGCCATAAAGTTCCCTTTATGCCTCATCACAAGTGAGTGGCAAACTTGTAAATAAGCCAAGTTTGCCTCCACTCACTTCTAGGCCGGTTTGGCCTTTATTTTGGGTTAATTTCCATTTAGTTTTAGTTGTCATACAACCTAAACTCAATGGGCCTTGTGGACCAAAAAAACCATTTTTGGTCCCCATAACCCAAAACCAACTTAAAAGCCCAATACGAACCTTCGTATAATTAATTAACTAATTAATTAATCATGTTCATTCTCAATTAAACAATTTAATTGCTTATCCATTCCTTCATGTCTTCACTCACATCCTTACCGTACGATCCATTAGGTTCCAATTAGCGAGGCAAAGGGGGCGATTGTTACTCTTAACGACGATTGTGAATTGAAACCATTACTACCTCCTCCTTGAAGATTAGTGTTTGCTAATCCTCGTGGCTTCCACAAACCATGAGTGACACCTAGCAACATGTCATGGCTACCTGCTAATTCAGAATTGGTTGGAGAACCTATCCAAGCATAATTACAATGCACACGGTCCTTCTCTAATACAATACTCCTAATCACATTGTTTGAGTGATAGTTATTTTTCATGTCTACTATCCAATGTGATACATTTCTATATGATTCAATTGAATATGATTTGAAACAAACTTCCTAAATCTATTCACATGCTTTGGCCAAAGACTCGAATCATATCTTAGAGTATTCTCCTTCCACCATGGAAGGTTAGAGATCCCTTGTTGTGCATTCATATGCCTACATGACTAGATAGCTTCTGACCCCAACAATGTCGTGGACACCCGCAATGGAATGCCTTTGACATGATCAAAGATCAAGGACCCAATCACTAGACATCTATGATGCCTCGTGTCAAAGGACTACTTTGCATATTGGTAACTTAAAAGTTCTTACATAACATGTACGAACTCTCTTTTTGATCGTTTGCTCGCTGTACTCATCACTCGGTTACCTAGCGCTGCTTGTCTCAAATTGTCCAACACTAAATGACTGAGACTACCATACCTGCCTTGAGTTAACATAACACATACTCAACCTTAGCGGATTGTCAACGCCCAATTGGCAATCCTATGTGGCTAGGAACGTTTTTTTAGGAATGAAATATAAGAGAGAGGTCTCGTTAATCTAACTTACTTAGATCACTTCTCTCTTAGATCAAATACATTCCTTGATTCTCTCTTCATTGCTAAACACATGATACAATAAATAGTGATTAACAATAAGCTTTGCCCTTTTCATTAAAACAAATAATAGTTCAATACATTACATTCCAAAAGCTATTACATCAAATGAGTGGTTGTGGGCATACTTCCAACAGAAAGTATGTGTACTTGTTTATTGTCTTTGCAGTACATTTCTAGTGTTTTCAAATGCTTGAGTGCACACTTTACCTTCAAGATCATATTGATACAGAGGTCGTTTTAGCTTTCTTCCTAATAAGAAAATGTTTTAATTAATCAACTGTTACTTTAGTCTTAAAACGAGTTTCGAAAGAGCAGAAAACGTAAATATATAAACGTAATAGACAAGCAAACTGCAAACCTCTGTCATATATGTTATCTCCACTCTTATAGTTTGCCTTTTTTATTACTGATTAGTGAATACTACTGGTCTTTGTTTTCTTAAAAACAACAAATATTGGAGACTTAATAACATTGAAGGAAGTAAAATCTCTTAGAATGTTCCAAGCAACTTGTCCCTGCGTGTAATGTATGCTTCTGGGACAAATTTGCATATGAACAAAATAGTCATTGTCAAGGACTGTAATTTGAGATTGGGCGGTGGGGCTGACCCTCCAATCAGATAGAATGCAGGATTTAAATCTATAAATAGAGGATAATACTTATGTCTCCCGTGCGACTAAGCCTTCTACTTTCTTACGATTAACGAACATTTACCGCCAAATATATATTCTAACCGGCTTCTTTCTTTATCATCATCTAAAAATCGTATATGCAAAAACTCATTTAATTTGGAGATCGTTTTAGTCATTCATACGTGTTATACCAAAGAGAATGAACGGTTCCGATTATGATGTTCGACGATAAAGGTTCAATCGTAAGTGAGAGGACAAGTGTTTCTCTCGGGCGACACAAAGATTATCCTAAAATAAATCGATAATATATCTAATCATGCAGAACTTGGGAAGTATTATTATACCTAGATGAGACCAATACCTAGAAAAACTTGGATTGGTCTTTGGACAATGACATTTGAGCAAGTGCTAATCTCTTCTCCACTTAATTATGACGTTTTTTTCTTCAGTGTTATCTAATTTAACCTAAATTACGAAGAGGAAAAATTCGAATTTAGGTGAAGAGAACTCACACTATTATGCTCTAGCCAATTTAACAAAGCCGAAATCTTGCTTCACATAACTACGATTAAAAATTTTGTTCAAGTAACATGCCAAAGTAATCGTTACAACTTTTTTGTGGTGTCTATAGCATTGCGAGAATTAAAAGGAAGGTATGGAAACACAATGCAACCCAAGTTTGACATGGCAATATCCCCACAGTTTGCTTCTATGTTTCTGTCTACTTTTAACACTGATGAAGGAAAGTGGAATGCATAACACTGAATATCACAGGCATCTTGCTCATAAGGAGAGAAACGAGTCCGGGCCCTTGAGATGCCAAGTCGGTATTTCAAGTCAATCACACACCGACATGTTTTTTGAATTTTTCTCATGACAATGCATGGTCAGTTTGGAATAACACCACCTCGACATCCCAGGTGTAGTCGTAGCCGGGTAAGTTCTTCTATCTCCGAAGGACGAAACTTTTCATTCATGTACGTTAATATGGAGAGAAACACTAGTCACCTCACAAAGTTGAAAATAAAGATATATAGCCACCTTGCAAAGCCTATTAAAAAGGTGTAGAATCCCCCTTCTAAGTTCTAATGAGATTCCTCTAATACAATGTTAACCAGATAACATGGCTACAAGTCTCAAATTTGAGACACTAAAATGGCTTTTCATGGTGGGAACTTGCTTGTATAGTAACCAGCACTCAGCAGCAGGAGCAGCAGCACAAACTGCACACATATATGCAGCTAAACAGCAGTTTATTCAATAGCATCAACTTCGTAGAGGCATTTAGAATTTTAGATTCGGGGGTATTAGTCGCGCACAAGCAAAGTCTAGGTGGTAAATTGTTAATTTAGAAAATCTGCTGGTTTTTCTAAATATTCTACGAAAGTCAGCGTGTCGACACAAGAACAATACCATACAGAAAATGAGCACATACATAAATCTTCAGCCATGAGCCGTAGTTTGGTGAAATAATGTGACACTAAATTAAGTCTCACGAGACCATTTGCAGTTTGATTTGGTTTTCAAGTTTCCAAATCCTCTGTTCCTAATTCAATCACACATACAAATTCAAGCAGTTAACAGAAGACTAACATGTTCTACTCTATAACTAAGCATAACCAAACACACTAGTTCCGAAATTCGCTAGTTCTACTCACCGCTTATCCACAAGCTTCAGCGCCAATCTCCAACTCTTGCTTTTTCTTCAGTATATCCGATAGCTTCCTGTGCCTGTTCGAACGCAACTTTTTCGAGAAAGTTGGGCTTTTTGCAGGGAAATCACCACCAATCTCCATCTCTTTGCTTTTTCCTCAGCATATCCGATAGCTTCCTGTGCCTGTTCGAACGCAACTTTTCAAGAAAGGCTAGCTTGCAGGGAAATCACCACCAATCTCCGTCTCTTTGCTTTTTTCCTCAGCATATCCGATGGCTTCCTGTGCCTGTTCGACGGCAACTTTTTCGAGAAAGTTGGGCTACTTGCAGGGCAGCATTCAGTGACAAACTTTTTGGACCTCTCATACCTATGCCAACAAGCATTACACAGAGTTTTCAATCCAAGTGACCTGGCCGCCATTTCGGGGTTGTTTCAGTCCCGCATTGGTTGCATTTCTCACTCTTATCTCGGCTCTTCACCACCAATCCCTGTCTCTATCTTTGTATCTTCTTCTTCTTCTCTTCCTTGGTGGTTTCGCTGCAACTTGCTCGAGAAACTTGTTAAACATGCAGGGCGGTATTCAGGGAAAGCCTTCCAGACCTGTACTCACCCCACAATTGTCACACAGGGTGTTCGTTCCAAGGGGGACCCGCGCCTATCTCAGGGAGTTTCCAGTCCCGCAATGCTGGCATTTTCGCCCACTGATCTCGGCCTTGTACCTATATGACAATTGTTACACAGAGTATTCTCCGAGGGGACCTGCCCGCCATCGCTGCCATGGCTTGGTTTTTCCTACACCACAACGCTGGCATTTCCTCCCAATAATGTCAGAACTTGTACCTAACATAACAAGCATCACACAAGGCTTTCTTTCCTTTGGGACCGTCTTCCCGCCATTGCAGGGTACTCAGTCCTGCAGTCCTGGCATTTTCTCCGAAGAATCTCAGACCTGTGCTTAAGCTTGACGCACAAGACATAATAAAGTATTCTTTTCCAACCCGCCGCCATTGCGTGTTTAGAGTCCTGCAGTGCTGGCATTTTCCCCCCCAATCATCAAGGACGTGTACCAACAACAGTCAAGCATTACACAGGGTTTTCGGTCCAAGGGGGATCGCCTGCCACCGCGAGGTCTTTGAGTCCCGCAATGGTGGCATTGTCTCCCAAATCCGCCTCGCCATCGTTGGTGTTTGAGCTTTTGTCATGTCATCCTTCGTCGGAGTTATCGGATTGGTCCACGAAGAGCTGCTCCCCTTCCCCCGGAATTCCTGCGAAGTTAAGGTCAATGCCGAAGAATGTCTCGACAGGCGGAAAGCGTCTTTGTTAGATAGCCATTCTAGCCTTTCCTCCGAACACTCCTCCTCCTACAGTGAACAAAAGAACCAAAACAAATCAACGAAAAGAAAAGTGAGTCGACTCGGAGACTCGAAGAGCGTTATGGGTTGACTCCAGTTAAAAAGCGATCATTTGAAAAGACCGTATTATCCTTGCCTTGGGGACCAAGGGCAACACAGAAACCAATAGTTTTTCCACGTGGGGCCATGCTGGACAAAATTGGATAATATTGTCCTTTTCTTTGCCTTGTGGACCAAGGACACCACAGAACTTCGCGATTGGATGAGTCTCGTCCGATTGCAGAGGACTCAGTCCTTTGAACCCCAACAACCATATGAAACGAGAAATGGAAAGTATTTAATCAAATTAACTTACGATTTCAGATAATTGACTGCTAGGATCATCCCCAGAGGGCGCATTGGAGGCTTCAGTCTCCGTCTTTGTCTTCTTCGCTGACTTCTGAGGGGAAGTCGAGTAACTCGTCCAAGGATTCCATCGACTCCATTTGAGAGAGAGAGAAACGAAGGGTTTTAGGCTGTTTTCTATAGAGAGAAATAGGGTTTTAGGTTGTTTTTTAGAGAGAGAAACAAGGGTTTTTGTAAAAGACTTATTTATGCGATCGATCAGAGAAAAATGAGGCCTTACTGCTGCTGGTGATTTTACCCCTATTTTCTCTTTTTGACTCAATGTGACTCAGTATCAAAAGTTACTGCTTCCAAAACCAAAATTCAAAAGCTACAAAAACCAAAAACAAAAGGAGAGATGAATACAAACTGTCGATGAACAAAATGAAAGTGCAAAATCAATCTCTTATTCAAAAATTCAAAAGAAAATGTCTTTTTTCATAAACTAATTCTTGGAAATTTTTTTCCCTCTTGGTTACGTGAGGTGGTATGATTAAGAAGTACCGACTACATGTAACTAGTTACTCATATTTTATTTTCTTTGTATGATATGAGTATATAACTCGTATACGTGTTATGATGTTGCCCCGTAACAAATAAGTATATATATGGTCTTATTAAATTATCATTGGTGTAGCGCACAATGTGTTACATTTATCGGGACCTTGGTATGTCGGGGCTGGTTTACAAGTCTCCAATGGCATATTCGTGTGTTGGAGAGTCTTAGCGACACATATGGATTCGGCCAAATCCAATTCAAATCCAATTAGTTTACATGTCTAGTGACACATGCTTGATATAATGAATGGAGAGTATTGGGGATGCTAAGGTTTGGTTTATGAGGGAAAAGAAATTACTTACATTTTGTTACAAACCAAAATATTTGTGTATTTGTTAAGAATTCATGGTAACCCACTAGTAAGGTCTAAGATTAAAACATTAAAAGCATATCTATTTACTCTTCACCCCTAATATCAAATTACGTAATGAGTGATCATGAATTCCTTGATAACGTACATGTTACCAAGAGAACATTTATGTAAAGAAGAGAGAGGTTTTAGTGCATCCAACCAACGAGATCGTTTTCTCCTTTTAATATTTGGTTGATAATTGCTATTACTTCCAAAATAGCCATTTTACGGATCAAACAGTCAAAAGAAAACACAATGCACGATGAGAAATTTCTCTCAAAAGATTAAAACCAGAAAAAGTAAAGAAACTCAACAAAAACCCTCATTTCATTAATCCACATGCTCCACAAACACATCACATAACTGAATTCCAGCAGCAGATGCAAGAAGCAAAATTTGACAAAATCCTAAAACACGAGCTAGTTTTCTAGTCTATAGCTAAACCAAAGAACTATAGTCTGCAATTCTGCAATCACCTTGAATCTTTCGAGCCTGCCCACTCTTGTTTGCATTCCATTCCATAACACAGATAGAAAAGTGAACAGTTCTAACCGAAGCAAGACAAGAATCTGTATGCAACTACTACTGACGATCAACAAAAAGTTAAGCTCAAAGTTATCATGAGTGCTGTTGAATCTGATACTGGTTTTCTCCGCCGAAGTTCTGAATTCTGACTCTAAACCCTATCTAAGTAGGCCCCCCGCATTACATCAATCCTACTAACTCTAACCTACACTAAACTTACAAACAAACAACACAAAATGACTTCTCACCATTGCCTACCTCTTTATCTGTGGCTTCACCACAATCCACATCTCATTCTTTTGCCCCTCATCTCCATTACCTTGCTGAGCCTATTCGAATGCAACTGCCGCGAGAACGTTGGGCTACTTGTCGGGCAGTATTCAGGGACAAGCATTCCGGACCTTCTGTACCTAACCCCGCATTGCATAGACTATTAGCTCCAAGACGACCTTCCCGGCCAGAGGGGTCATCTTAGTCCCGCAGCTGGCATTTTCTCCTAACCATCTCAGACTTGTACCTAACATAGCAATCATTACACAAGGTATTCCACTAGTACAAATAAGACCTTAGTCGACGGTGGAAAACCGTCGACTGGCATACACAAAACTGTCGCGCAAGTGAGTGTCGTCCAAGGTAGTAATTTTACGACGGTGAAAACCGTCATCTCGGTATTCTCAAATGACGGGCCCGCCCAAACTCCGCTGCCTTGTCTCTAAAAAAAAAAGAGTTTCACATTCGAGCATGTCGTAGACGTACGGTTCAAATAGCTACCGACGATGGTTTTTCTCTTAAACCATCGTTTCAATAATCCCTGTGCGATAGTTAATAATGAAAACCATCATCCATATAGCTACCGTGACGACGGTTCAACTCTATACCGTCATCCCATTTAAATAACAAAAGTGTTTTTGCTATTTTGTGCTCATGTATGGTACGACAATTTCTAAAACAAACCGTCATTTTGATTGCCATCATTAGTTTGGTTTTTGGATAATTTGCATTTGATCCACGTATTTATTGAAGAATTTAGTTATGCCAATTTGCATTTTGATGCACGTATTACAACATTCATTCTAATTACCATTGGTGCCAAAATACACGCATTGCAACTTCATAGATTAAGAAACATGAGAGTACAAAAGTTAGATATAGTACCAACTTAATCCACATATATTCCAAAATAACCAAGAGCCTTAAATCCTACCCCTTGTACAAGATAACCAACAGCCTTAAATCCTACACAAAAAGATGGCTCTAGATCAGTTTATATCTATTTACCCTTTTTCTAGATACACCAAAATACCATGAATCGTACATATATGAATAGACCTTGTCCCATATTTGATTTACGTTCACTCAAAAAGTTAGCCATAATGTTTATGCATACCCTACGCATCCAAAATTATGAGCTCAATCATCTTAGAGGTAGTTTTGGCAGAAATCGCCTATTCACCATGCACTTCATCAATCTCTTCCGCGTAAGTTCTATCCATTTTGTTTTCCCACCGTCACATGATAAATGAAATATTAAAAGACAATGTAACGACTATGAAACACATCTAATTAACAATAAGAATGCTTCCTCAATATAACTACCTAAAGTTTCCATAACATATGAAAAGGGTCACATATGACAAGTTTTCAATTAAGTTAAAGCTAAAACTAAGTTTTACCTTGTTCATAACTCGTGAGCATCCATCTTCAATTATTTCTTCATATGTGCATAACAAAATTTAGCCACACTCTTTTGTTAGTTGGTTGTTGAGGAACACCCTAAACAAGATAAAACATTAATACAATCCACAACCACACGTAAATTACAATAAGTTTGCAATCTCATGATATATAGGCAAAGGTAACACACCGCCAAATATTTCCACCGAACTAATTTACGCATATGCTTATTCCTTTGAGTGTTAAATATTTTTTAATCCACCGCATCAAAACAACAATCATTCATCAATATTCTATCAACCACATATTGATAACCAAATACTAATTTATTCATGGAACAAATACTTACTTATCGATCACCATTTCCAATCATTTTACTGCTTACGCTCCGTGTCCATGAAATAAACAATTTCTTTTTACGAATTGATAATCGTCAATGTCCAATGTTTGTCGTCATGAGAATATCCTTAATAATGTACCAAGTACACATTGAGAATTAACGAACTAGTTTTGAATCACAAGCTTACCTAGAATTACAAGGAATAAAAAGATCTAATCATCACAAGCGTCCGAGATACCAAGAGGCAATTTTACGTGATCGCCCTTCCATACTACCACACCCATTTGCACTAATTAGAGCAAGGTCAACAAAACCAACCATTCTTAACATGTTTGTTTTTTCCAAGACATCATATAGGTACCTAATTAATAAGATGAATTAGCTTTTCTATTCAAAACTTGAAAATTAATAAAAGATGCAAAACAACCAAATAGTTTGCATAGAGATTGAACTAAAGATGCTGATTTTGATATGGAAGACGTGATGTTTTTGAATGTAGATACCTCATGTCTAGTACAATGCAGTGGGCATAAATCTCTTTCATGGCACAGAAGCTCATTATATCATTGTGGAAGATACAAGATTTACGAACATAACCAAATACTTCCTCCTCCATTGTGAGTTGAATATACTTCCCTTTATCCTCATCCAATGAGTCTCTTGCATAAAAGTAAGACATTTTCAATGCCTTCGGCAGTGAGTGCACATCTATGACTAGGTGTTCATCTATTGCCTTCCTATCTTCTTTCTTCCGCGATTTCTAGGTTAAGGCAATCAAATATGTTAGTTCTCTCATATGAAAACAAAAAAAATCTACTAATTATAAAGCATTCACAGATTAAGAATAATAAGTTTATGAATAGATAGAATATTTGTACCTCTTTCTTTCCTAATACAACATGATTCTCTTTTGTCCCTAATACAACAAGATGTTTTGGCCAAGATACTATAAAACCAATGGCTTTGCCAACAATCTCTGCTTCTCCAATCACCACCGGGAAGGGCAAGTGAGCTTCACTATCAAGTGCACGATATATAGACACTCACATATTCTGTTCTCCCAAAGGCCGACAATGAATAGTTAGGTTGGCAGCATTACATTCAACTATTCTAGCATGTGCAACAATATGGTCGATGGAGCCTACCGCCAAACTACATTCTACTCCATCCAGCTACAAACATGTTTAAATGGTTTAATTAAATTTCCTAGCTATAGAAGAGATGTACTAAAGTGCAAACAGAAAAGAGAAGAGAATGATAATACATACTTTCTTAAGCTTAACTTCTGAACTTATTTCAATATTTTGGTCACCAATTGGCTGCTTCTCACCAAATACTAAATCCACAGTCTTCATATTTGTTGGCACCTCATCAACCACATTAGGAATTTTTGTGTTGCAACTTGCTTTATCAGATCCATGTTCACCAGTGTAGGGGCCAGGAGGAGTGTTAGGAGCTTTACCTATGATTGGAGCACTTGGTCCCTCTCCCTTAGCTTCTAATTTTGCCTTTAAATCATGAAACCGATTAATCCAAAATTGGCGCTCCTCTAACACTAACTCTTTTGTCTTCTCTGCTGCTTTCTCTCTGTCTTCTTCAAGAACTTTCTTAAAACTCTCCATCCGACACTTAGGGAAGTTAAAGAATGTACTTGGTTTCACATACCCTCCAACACCTCTTACTCGTCCCCCATGCTCGGGAGTTCCCAATGCAATTGTAAGCACATCCATTGTTGTATACAACCATACTCATAATTATACCTTAATAATAAAAGTAATTAATCAAGCAATGCATAGACCTATATCCCATTGTAATATTATTGTTAATTGAGTAGAAGAATGATGGTTCTCGAAACAAACTTAACAACTGTCCAAATAGAAAAAAGAAACAATCTTAATAGGGTTTTAAGCTTTATTCGAAGTAATCCAATAATGGCTCAAGTATTATTTTCACACCATCCCCTATAAATTTTAAAAGAAAACATCAATGCATAGCTAGTTGGTTTCAAGGTTTATTCAAACTAAACCCTCAGTCAATATTTGTAACATACTTCCACCTCATGACAACCAAGATAATTTCACGATGATAGTGGTAGATATTATAAAAAAAATTCATCTCTATAATTTCCATTAATCCCATCCCATCCAAAATTTCTAGCAAACTCTCTAACTCACTACCGATTTATAATAAGACTGTTTTGATAACCCAACTCTTTCCAAATGTCCAAAATTAGTATAATTTAACAAAAAGAAAAAATCCAAAATTTTTCTTATTACACAGTGATGAAATCAGTAGAAAAACCACAAATTTTAAACCCAGAAAATTTATAAGAAAATTCATAACCCGAAGTCACAAAAGGAAAACTATTTCACACAAAACCTTTACAAAAATTAAGTGGGTTCTAACACAAATCATGTTTAATGAATGGAATTGAAGACAAATAAATAGGAAAGAACATTACCCGTTGACAGATGATATTACTCAGATCAAAATAATCGAACTAGTTGTGGGCGTCGCAACTATTGAGACTGGGTTGCAGATGGTGCAACCCGATTTGGGACAAAATAGAAGAATTGAAAAGCAGTTGAAGAAGAAGACTGGCAGGGGCACAAAAAAAGAAGGAAAAAATAATCAAAAACCATCCAATCAACACCAAATTTGAACATTCATGAAGGATTATAACTCAAACCCTAAAAGACCCATCTTACCTTTCAAAGAAGAAATTAGCGACGGCTATTTGCGAGATTCTATTCTTGCCAAGAGGCACCAAATAAGGGGGTTCATCTTATATCCAAGGGGGGCTTCTTTGTCGAGATCCACCTACAGGAAATATCTTTTCTTTATGGAGAATTATGGGACGCACCGCAACCTTCCCTATCGGCGACTAATGGAGCAATCTATCAGCTTGATCTCTCTTCAAGATAGTACTTGACTTGATGTTCTGGAGATGTTGGAGTATGAGAGGAATTGGGGATGTTGAGAGTTTAGATCCCTATGAAATTGGGTAGCACAAAAGGGATTTCATCACCGAAAGGGTTGGAGTGCGAGAGAAATTGGGGATTTTTTTCTTGTCTGGGCGTTCATTATTCTCTTAAACGCGAGACATATTAAAAGTTTTCAAGTCAGTGCCTTTTTTTTCCTCTCGCGTTAAAAAATTACATTCAGCGCCTTTTTTTTCATTTGGCCTTTGCTGCATTTCACCCTAACGACACTTTTACATATTCTGTCGACTATGTAGTGGATAAAGTTTCAAAATCTCATTTTATCCCACAAATATGACTCCCTGCAAGACGGTTTTTAGCAAAACTGACGTTTGGAAAATTGGAACGACGGTATAAATAAAAAACGTCGTTTGGTCAGTGTCGTCTAAGGCCTTTTTTGTACTAGTGATTCTTTCCAGGGTGACGTGGCCACCATTGAGGGGTCGTTTCAGTCCCGCATTGTTGGCATTTTCTCCCAATCATCTTGGCTTCGCTACCAATCCCCATCTCATGCTTTTGTTTCTGCGTCTCAATCACATTCTTCTGCACATTTGAATGCAAATTTATTGGGAAAGTTGCACTACTTGCAGGGCTTGCTGTTTCCAGCTTTGTCCTGTCATCCTTGCTCTTCTTGTGGGCTTGGTTAAAAAATAAATGTTCCCCTGAATTGTTAGGCAAGCTAACAGAGCAAAGAATTAAAATTTGAAATTATCGAAAAATACAATCTTATGTTTTAGTCTATAACATAACACAAATTCCTCCACTTGTGGTCAGTTCATCCATAAAATTAAAAGGGAAACAAATTTAACTAACCCACCATTATCCTGAGGTTTCACCACCAACATCCCCATTTCATGCTTTTGCTTCCACATCTCCATTATCTCCCTGTGTGAATTCAAGTGCGAATTGCTTGAAAAAGTTTGGCTAACTCCACAAGCATTGTCACATCCCGGACCAACTCCGCCGTAGCATGATATTGTCCGCTTTGGGCCACGCTATAACGGTTTTGTTTCTGGGAACTCACGAGCAACTTCCCAGTGGTCACCCATCATGGGATTGCTCTAGCCCAAACTCGCTTAACTTCGAAGTTCCTATGGAATCCGAAGCCAATGAGCTCTCAAAAGGCCTCGTGCTAAATGGAAGTGGGCATGCACATATAAGACACATCACCCCCTCTCCGTTGGTCGATGTGGGATGTCACAAGCATTACACAGCGTTTCCAAACCAAGTGGACCTTCCAGCCACAACCGAGTCTTTCGAATCCTGCAATGCTGGCATCTTCTCTCAATCGTAGTTCCCGTTGTTTCTGCTTTTGTCCTGTCATCCCTGCTGTGCTTGTGGCCTTGGTTTGCAGGCCTCACTGTTTCCTCTTTTGTCTTGTCATCCTTGTTGTTCTTGTGGGCTTGGTTCGAATAGAGTAGTTTCCCTGAATTTACTGGAAGCTAACAGAGCAAAGAATTATAGTTCAAAAAAAAAAACAAAAAATATATTCGTTTTTCATCTGAAAAGAGCAATCCTACTAGCTTTAAAGTCTAACTAGACTAAAATTAAACGGACAAAATAATTTAAAAAATTTGAGCTAATTGAAGGCAGTATTTCTTGACAAGCTTTATGGATGTGTCGTTGTTCGAAGCCTTTTGCAGGATGTAGGCAAGGAGCATACGCGTTGGCTTAACCGCTGGTTTACACCTTCTATCGGATTGGTTCAATAGCAGGCTTCACTTTGATTCCTTCAAAGGAATGTTTATGAGGCCTTTGTCGTTGGTGTGTTTGTCAGGCGTGCTACTATTGGCATTCTGCCAATAGAGAGATGTATATTAGTTTTAGTATAAGTTAGTTTACAAATATATTAGGTACTTGCGCCACAAGTAATGTAACTTCCGTTCATCGGATTGGCGACTTAATTAGATTAGGTCTTGATTAGGTTCTTTTTATTGCCTTGCTTATTAAGGACTTTTAATATCTCTCGATTGTTTATACCAGAGATTGCTTAAGATGGGATTTTGATATAAACTGGTTATAATAAAATGTTCCACGCTTGCGCATACATAGGAAAGTAAAGACGATAAATAAAGACAGAATGTAAAGACAAGAATTGAAATACTTGAAAGTAAAGACTTGTAAGTAAAAGACGTTAAGTAAGACCTAGTATTGAAAGACTTTAAGTAAAAAGTTCAATAATATTACATGTAATGGTTATTTCAGATTGAATAAACACCCATCAGGTTGGTTTTAGTTCCATCGGGATGGTTTTCAAAGCTTGTTCCTTACAAAGGG